>CM062829.1:19562509-20034249 GCA_031772345.1 Himalopsyche anomala
GACCCGGGTTTCGCCTTTTGGCATCTTTTGGTTTTATCTAGTGCAGGAATGCACTTGAACTGACATTAATAAGTTATTTTCTTTGATATCAAGTTTTAGTAACTTGTTTTTTTTAAACTTGAGAAAACGTTGTCTTTTTAATTACATATTGCTTATTTAATAGAATTTTGTGTTATCATTTGTAACTATTTTTTTATATAACATTTATTTAGGCTTAGCATATATTTTATTCCACGAATATTTTGAAAACATACGCATGTAAAAATAAAACAAAATTCGCCCATGGAAAACCCACCAAGAACAACCATAAAAGAGTAAATTTACTTTGCAGTTCCAACGAGTGTTTGAAAAACAGTACAGGCCTTATATGCCTAAGATTCTAATAACACAAAGTGGTTTCGTGAATTTTTTCTTCTTTATAGACGTTGCCCGTTCGATTATCGCTTGTTTGCGCCCTCAAACCAGAGGTTGACAACGAATGGAAGATTTTATGTTTTAAATCTTAATAACATTACCGGTAAAAAGTAAATTAGATTATATAATACATTCATACCATAATAAAAATGAATTTTAAAGTTCAAGATGCATCGTAATAAAATAAACATTTCACAAATAATTCGCCAGAAAATAATAATTGTATACATGCATATTTTATCAAAATAAATCAATTTCTTGGTGCCAATAGTCAAACAGGCTAAAAGCAAAAAAAAACAATAAATATTACACCAAGGTAACTTTGTTAAAGTACACTGTATTAATAAACAATAAAATACAAAAAAATGTATAAATGTTGGTTGATATTTGTGTATTGCTATAATAATTCAATGGTTTAAAAAAAAAAAAAAGAAAATGAATTCCTATTTAGTCGAGAGTAAAAAATACAGAGGTGAAGAATTTTAGTATTTTATATTCACTCGGAAAATATGGTATTGAACTGTTAGGTCAGTTAATTGAAAAAAGAACAGTAATTTATCCATAAATATATTAAATAGTCACTGGGTAATCTGAATGTGGTCTCCCAATGAATAGCGTTAACGAAAACGTATGTTTAAATAGTTATTAATTCCACGAAATTTCTAACTTAGTAAAATATATTATTGACTGAACGCTGTAATTTTTGTACTAAACATTTTATAGGTATAGATAGGCTGACCATTTATTGTGTAAGTTTGTGAAATTTATCGATTCAGTTACTGAAAAAAAAAATAGAATAGAATTAGACAATTTCTGTCTGTTGAAAAAAAATATTGCCCACTTCTTCGGTGACTTTTTCACAGGGGCTACCTTAGCCATAGGGCCTGGCCAGAAGTTAAGTGCGGACATAAAAATAAAAAGAAAAAATGGCGCTCACATCTGTTTGATGAGTTTCAAATATTTTTACTTTTATGATTGCACATGATCAGCGAATTATTGACCACGAAATGGCGTCGTAAACGGACGTCCGGTATCGCCGATGACCGTTGCGTTTCAATATACTTTTCCTAACTTTACTCGTGAGATTTTTCTCAATACTACAGAGTTATAAAATATTTAAATTAAATGCTAATTTTTGTATGATTTTAAGCATATTTAATCATTTTTTGATCCGTTTATTATATTGTGTTTTAAAATGATACAAACCTACCACAATCAGAGACTTGGTTTTGTAAAATATCTGTCAATCAGTGGAAAGAAATTGAGCTCATAAAATAAGAGTACTGTAACTTGAATTAGGAAGGATAAAGATTAAAAATTCACCAATTCTCTGATAAGTATTTTTATTATATAATCATATTTTTTAATACTACAAGTTATATTATTAGAAGCGGTTAGTTGATTAATCTTTATAAGCTTTTAAGTCAATAATATAAGATTCAGAAGAAGTGGTGGGGCCGGTATACAATGAAAGCCAAGATCATCAATAAAAACAATTTGCTTTCTATAGCAAAAATAGTCGTTGAAGCTTTTTAAAGTTTAATTCAAATTTGATTAAGAACAAATAAACATGAAGCTTTTTAATTAAAATACAATTAATTTATCTTTATGTTCTGTTTGCTGACAAAGCAGAGATGTAAAGACTTGCGGTGAATTCTTTAGATTCTCAGCAAGTCACTTTTTTCTATAAATTTTATTGAATATTCTTATTTTTAAACTGTCTTGTATGTATCAATAATATATTATAACATGAAAAGATACTTAGTATTTAATTATAAAGATAAATGAAATTAAACTATTGTATGTAATATTTATTTATACATTTCCTTACATTTTATTTAAATTTAATCAAATACGATGCTATTTGTTTTAATACTGTAAGCCCGTTGACCTCAACGGGGGGATTTTTGTTGCATTTTTAAGTAGTCAGAAAATTACAAACCTATTTATTGAATAAGCCAGAGATTCTTAAAATAAAATAAATATATCGGGGCGTATATCGACAGCCCTGCCCTGTAGTATTTAAATTGTAAATTATTTAATTTTTGGAATAATGTTAAGTTTGCTAACAATTATTTTTCCTATTAGCAGAAAAAGACCTCGTAAATTACCTAATTTTTGGAATAATGTTTATGTTTGCTAACAACTATTTTTCGAAGTAGCAGAAATTTCGTAAATTATTATATCTTTGGAATAATGTTCAAGTTTGCTAACAATCATTTTTCATAGTAGCATAAATCGATCTCGGCGCATATATCGACAGCCCTGCAGTTTTTAAATTGTAAATTATTAAATTTTTGGAATAATGTTCAAGGTTGCTAACAATCATTTTTCGTAGTATATATATTTTATTCAACTAATTTTCAAGTATGCTAACAAAAATATTTCGTAGAAAAAGAATAAGACCCGAGGACATCAGTACGCACACATTTGTGAATTGTGAATTGTTAATTGTGATTTGTGAAAAGTGATTATTTTATCGACTATTAATATATAGATTTTGAAATTTTTAGAATAATCTAATATTCTAATTTTTAGAATAATTTAATATCTATTGAACTTTTTTTTCACTTCAATGGAATGTGAGAAAAAAGTCGGAAAATAAATGGGCAAAGAATTAAATTATATTTATATAAAAAATGCAATTTTCACATGCAAAATATTATAAATTAATTGGACATTTTATCAAAACAAAATTATCAAAATTTTGACTTATTCTCCAAATAGAACTTGTTTTTTAGAATATATATAATGATTTTTACTGATGTTATTTTACTAATCATACTGAAACTATGCTTTCGCCAACAACTAACTATACCACGTATGTATCTAGATTAAAAACAAATCTTGAAATAATTGCGTCTTATATTTATTTTTTGAAAAACTTACTTGGCTAGTCAATCGGATTTTGTTATTTTGATAGCATTTATTTTCATACGATCAAGATGTAATGTGATTTAAAAAGAAAGTTTTCAAAAAAAAAAAATGTTATAAACCAAAAAAAACGCTCAGGACATCCTCAGACAGACTTACTTTCAGTAAGTAAAAGTAAGTCTGTCTGAGGATGCCTCTGAAAGAGGCGAAACACGTGTCACAGTTTGTAGCACAATACGTGGAATAATCTTTTTATTTTATATTCAAATGAACTTCCAAAAAGTTACCGACGAATCCATCGAAAGCATAAACAATGTATTTTAGAGAAAAAATGATTGAAATTATGCAATAAAAAGGGTGGGTTCAGTTCACTTTTTCCCATCATCCTAACTTGGCTCACTTTGCCGTATTTTAATCTCGTTGACCCCAATCTATCAAACTATTTCGCTTACTTTATTTATATTACTATTTGAGCATAAATTTACCTTGTCATTCATTATTTGACAATATTCCATTTTTGAATCTTTTATACAAACAATCGAAGTCAGTAGGAATCGCAAATATCGTTCCATTTTCAAATTTTTATTTTAAATACACTATTTTTATCGCCTTGATATTTATGACGTTAGCTCAGTTGATAGAGAGCTCGACTGGTAATCCAGAGTTCTGTGTTCGATCCACGGTCGCGGCGTTTTTTTGTATGAAATTTTTTCAGCTATTTGATTTGTTTCGTCAAATAATAAACAGTGTATTTGGAAAATATGTCTTTAGTATGAATAAAAAAAATAATTAATGGCGACAGCGGAGCAGGATTGGGGGGGGGGAGGAGGACCGTCTTTCTTGACGTCATCGAAAAGGTGAAATCGCGACCATATACAAACGAAAAAAGTATGTATTTGGTATGAATAAAAAAATGGTGACAGCGGGGCTGGGGCGGAGGAGGGGGAGGGAAAATCGCGGACAATCATTCAGACGGACGGACATTATCGAGTATTAATATATAGATTGTGCAGTATTCGATGAGAATTCGATATGGCTTTCCCGGACAAATTACGAGAGGTAAACTCGCAGAGAGCCGTAAATCGGAAAGATGATAAAACAACTACCAGGGATATATATCGTACAAGGAGGTGTTTTTGAATTTCCGGCTTATTTTATATTCCAAAAATACGAATGTAGATTCCGTTCACGTGTCAGAGTTAAACTTTTATACTGCTAATAATGGCCAAGAAACGCTTTTCTGTAAAGTACCAAGCATTCTAGGTGATTTGTTTTCAATGAGTGTATCTAACAGGAATACATAATAAATTATGTATATTTACTTACATTAAATAAAAATGCCCTAATAAAACCTATAAAGCGTTACAAATACTTAATACATAGTTGGGAAATGGGTTAAAGTATTTTTGTAAAGACAGCCAATTAAAAGACTCAAATGTAATTTTTACTCTCTGATATCCTAATTACTTAAAAAAATAATTGAAAAAATAATAAAACATAAAAAAAAACAATAATAACTGTCAATAATTGGCGAAAAAGCATTTTATGTATCAAAAAAATAAAGCACTCTTTTATATAATATAAATAACAGACTTATTTTATATCAACAGGAACAGTTTTGCTCATCACGAGAATTTTAACTGACACAAATATACATCGTTTAAATAGCACTGCAATTTTGTAAAAACGGTTCTGGTATATTAAATCAATGTGGAATGAGTAAAAAAAAGGTTTTTTAAATTAAATTTTGTTTTGATCTTAGTGTGCAGCTTAATAAAATTTTCTATTTTAGGAAACTAAGTCAAGTAGAAATTAAAAAAAGACGGATTAACAATATATTTTTTTAGTGAAATAGTAAGTAAGACATACATTATAGTAAGAAATCGTTATAAATCTATATTATTCATATTTATTGATAAATTTGGTATGAAACCAGAGAAAAAAAAATATATTTGGGAACATTTTCTAATCAGTGTTTAAAAGGGATCAGTTTTTGATATAATAATTTAAATTATAACACATAAAAAAGTCGGCGGCAAAAAAATCTTTTAACTGCTAATATTGTTTATTATAATGTAGTTTCAATCGTCTCACTATATATTTTGGTCACATAACCGCTAAAAATAATCAAATAATTTTTATTTGTTTCAGTGCTGTATATTTGAGAAAAATCGTACTTTTAGGTTTCAATATCTCAAACTGTAACCGTGTCTCAAATATTTTTCACCCTTTCTTCCAACGGGGGGCATTATTGACACAAGGGGGTACTTGACGTGGGGGAAGTCACTGAAAAATAGCTACAGTACACGTAGGATACAAAATTTATCGCGATATTTATTATTCTCTTCCTGTACTTTGATAATATATGTGGATACCGCGAGATCTTTGAATAAAATAGAGCTTATGTAACACGCCATCTTTGAATATTTATGACACTATAGTATACTGGTTATTGATTATTAAACACTGTGTAGAAAAGTAATTTAGATATGAATCCTTAAGAGGAAGAATAGTCTACATTTAGAAAGAACACGATTAAGATATGATTTTTGGCAAATAAAGTAACAAGTAACGTAAACTATAAAATCAGTAAGCATTCCCATGTACCTTTAAAACTGCCTGTTCTAAGCCATAATTACATGCACATTCAAATATTTACAGAAATTGTGGTTGTTTTTGTGATTACTTTCAAAATCACAATCAATAGCTTTGAATTTAGTGAAAATAAATTTTATTTTTAAAAACATGATAAAACTATTTATCAAGCGTCAGTTAAAGTTCATCCGTGCACTTTAATGCCCGAAGACGCTGAAAGACGAAACTTCGTTCGGTAATGACAAAACGATTTGAACAATTTAAATTTAAGTGAATTAAACGTTATAAAATTGACATTTTCAATTTGCTTTTGGTATCAAATAACAATGTATTTTTTTCTAATAACAAAAAGTATCAAACGTTAAAAATTAAAAGCTTAAGTGTTTTTGATAGTATGTTAAAAATGATTATTATAAATTGATACATACATATGATGTCAATGGCACTTTTTAAAAACAGCTACAATTAAAATTTAATGGTTTAGTCAGTTTAGTGTAGAGATATTGTTCACTTGCATATTTTGAAAACATCGAATTTTAACACCTTTTTTGCATGGTAAATATTGGTTAAATGGACTTAGTATGTAGTTGAATGGTAATATGTTCTTAGACACTCTTTTTGAACGAACACAAGTTTTACAACATATAATGCAGACAAACTTAACGTATATTTTAACAAAATTTCAACAAAATTGGACGTACAATAATATCTTTACACTAACCCATTGGATGTGCAATAATTTCAAAATCTAATGCATTCTTTTCCCATCGCTTTAAGAACTACATTTGTGGTTATGTGATTAAAAAACACATGTATTGGGTATATTATATAATTTTCAGTTATTGTGATAGATAACAAGCACTTGAATCTTAGAAAATTAGGTGTTTTTAGTAATATTGTATTAGATGAAAAATTAAATCTTACCTTTTTATGCATAACGCCGGCTGTTTCGTCGCAATCTAATCCAATATTGCACGTATCTCCAGTAGAATTCACAAATCTGTAATAAGAGATTTCACTGAATTGGGGTGCCATTGTTCAAAATCAAAAAAAGTACAGTGTTTAACATAAACGGTATACTATGCTAAGTTACAAGGGAGCTTTGAAGGAACATTCAATTTTTGCATTTAAGTATTCCAAGAACCGCAGTTAAACAACATTTATTACTTAATTTCATAACCGATTCCGTTATCGGATTATTAAATCTATTAATGAAAAAATATCAGTTGCTATAAATCAACAACCAGTGCATATTATAATCTACGTTTATAATAAATAAGTTTGTAATTAAATATTTATAAATAATCTTACAGACATTTTTAAAGTATTAAATGTATAATATTAAAAGTAATAGATTTGATTTTATTAAGAATTCTCATTGTTGTAAATATGTTTTGTGACTTTTATACACTTTTATACTACGCAAAAGCGTAAAGTGTTCACATATTTTGATTGATAATTTTAAAAGCTTTACAGCAGTACTGTATTTAACATAATTTATCCCAAATAAACAATTGGTTACAAATAAAATGACGCTGAATGTGAACCATCTTCTCTTTAAAAAATAATGAAGGATTTTAACATTATGAATAATATGTCAATTTTTGATAAAAGGCATAAATTTTATTAAAATTTTAAATATTATATTTTGCACTTTCCAATATTGTACAATAATTGTAAAAGTAATTCGTTGAAAATTGTTTCTTTTCAAAAACCGTTTACAATTGTTAATTCTCTCAACTCTTTTCTACACGGTTTTTTGAACTGTGAAAAAATACTATATGCACAAAACATTTGTTCTTACACGGTTCCCAGACACAAAAAAAACGTAGAAGCGGATAACGGATTTCCTTATTACAAAGAATGCAAAAACACAAGCCGCCTCGGAAATTTCTAAATATGAAAGCGATTTATGTCCAGTCCCTCATAAAATACCCCATATATAATAAAGTAGCGATGAATAGTATTTTTTTTGTCTCAATTAAAATACATATGAAAAAACATCTATAATACAATGAAGTTCTTTTTTTAAATAACTTAATATTTAAATTCATGTTAACAATCTATTTTTCTATGAATTACATTTCGTTTTTTTTGTTGATCGTGTCTACCGTGTAAAAAAATCAAAAGTATTACAGAACTGCGGAATAATTACAACATTTTGTTTTACTGTTTCTAGCGACTACATTTTATGTTTCTACAACATTTTAACTATTAAGTAGTATCATGTGGTAATTTTCATTTATATTTGACACTGGAAAATAAAAAGAATGCGCTGTTAGTAACTGTACCAAATATAATTCAAAATTGAACTACACAATTACATATTCAATTGTGAAGTCAATGAGTTTGTATATGCAGAACTCTGTACAAAAAATATTATAAGCGATGGTTGTCGATTACTTTTCCAAATTTTCAACACAATAGAATACTGCGAACCAAATGTTGATAAAACATAATATGAGTGGTTCAAAGTTAACTGATTATTTGATTATACGGTTTTCGCAATATTTAAATGAGGAAAGATATTTTATTTCAATTTTCAATTAATACTCTACATTTAGAGCAGACATGGCTTAAAAACGAATAAATCTAGAAAAAATATTAATAGGTAATCTATCGCTATATATATTTACATTTTTAGAATCGGATATAGGTGGGAAGGTTGTAAGAAAACAAACAGCATATCGCATAAATCGATTAAAAAAAATAAAATAATAAAAGGTTCCGTTCAGGGATTTGAACCCGTGATGCCAAGATACATTGCATTGCCAATTGAATTCATGACCGCGGAATCAACAATGACAAGAATTTTAGCGTAGTCCATAGTAGTAGCATATTAACCATGTTTATTAAGTCTTAATGTGTTACATAAAAAAACATAAAATTAAAAATGTATACCAAATGTGACCATTTTTTCCCCTAATCCGAGAAACCTAAAAAATGTTACTTTAAAGCACCATTTTAAGCGTCTCACATTTTCATACAATAAAATTATTGACTAGATAGTGATGTTGTATCATGTCATATTAAATATTTGACATGAAATTATATAAAAAAATGCAATATTTACTGCGCGCATATGCCCACGGTTTCATCTTTTAGTCTTAATTCTACCGTCAGGATTTTGATTTTGTGGGTTTTTTTAAAAAAATGTTACTGCGAGTTTTCTCTTTTCGAAAACAGGACATTAAAGGTGTGTTCGGGACACTGGAACACGCCACTTGAAAACAAGAATGTCCCGGTGAAAACGGGATGTCTGGTCACATTAAATATACATATTTCTTAAATTTTGTCTGGTCTTATAGCGCAGCGGTTATCGTTGTTGGCTTCCATGCCGGATCTCACGGGTTCGAGTCCCAGTACGAACAGATTTTTTCGATCGATTTATCGATTTCTGTTTAAGGGCATGGGTGTTTGTGTTGTCTTAATTTCTCTCCTACCCTTCCTATTCTAAAAAAAACAGACCGTAGCGATTAGTTAACCGCTAGTCCTGTTATAGCCTTATCCTTCTATCCCTACAACTCTCTTTGACAAGAGAGGTTGAACGACTGAGTAACAAACAGTTCTCGTAAAAACTTCTGTTGAGATACCTCCATTAGAAGTCCATATGCTCCAAAGATTGAGAGCGGACATGGATAAAAAAAATCTTGAATAATAATAAACATCAGTATCAAATATTATTTATTAGACTTATTATTATTTATTAGACTTCATATTTTTCCTAAAATAAAAATAAAACATTTTTTGCAACGAAAGTTGAATAAAATAAAATAAAATAATGTTACAATTATTTAAATACCCTCAGCATATAATTTTAAATATTAAATTA
The DNA here is from genome assembly GCA_031772345.1 of Himalopsyche anomala. Taxonomy (NCBI): domain Eukaryota; kingdom Metazoa; phylum Arthropoda; class Insecta; order Trichoptera; family Rhyacophilidae; genus Himalopsyche; species Himalopsyche anomala. The sequence goes on from CM062829.1 coordinate 19,572,225, forward strand.
ATTATTTGGAGTTGATTACGTACAGATTATAACATTTGTTATCTTTAGTCGGCCACACCTATGTCTATAACAAAAAAAAACTTTAAAGTGTCATTCATTCATATATTTTATTTTAATATGCTATTGTGTCACAATGTTTCTCAAATATATTTTTTTACTCTATCGTTTAATTTAAGTAGTAAAATATTTAGGTATACATTTTTTTATCATCCTTATTTATGATTATTTTCAACAGTGCATAATGTTAAATTCTTTTGTATATTGTCAGAATTGGTTTCTTTCAGTATATAGAGTTGTCAACAGTTTGTTCATTTAAATATAAATAAAAATGGTTTAGCATATTTATTATTAGTTTTACGAATAAAATACTGTAAAAGTCATTCATTAAGCTTAAATAAACAAATAGCACAAAAACTATTTTCTAAATATATGGTGCTTACTTGGCCCAATCTAAGCCCCAAATATATATTTAACTGTGTTTTATAAAAAAATATGTGTTCTTTCATGGAACGACCGAAATTGTTATTTAAATAAGTAAATTATGATTATTAAGTTCAATTGTAATTGTAAAATGTAATTTTATATGACAAGCAATTTTTTTTATGAAACTCATTCGTTTCGTATTTTTAAACTATGATAAGTCAAAAAGTGTCAAGTCAAAATTTTTTATTTTAATTGGACGTTAAGAACCCTGAACTAAAGACGATTATTTTTTGAAATGCATACTTTTGATTGCTTGCTATGTGCACTTTAGTGACATAAAAAACTACCAAATTCATTATACATAATCTCGTTTTGCAATCATGCGGTAAAAAGTCAATTGTCTCGGCCTGTAGTAGCTTAAAGCTAGCATGGGAATATGTGTGATATTAGCAATAGTTCTTTTAATTTAAGATTTCGGCTTGGTGGAATTTCAATATTTAATTTGAATCGTTCAAATTATGTACATTCACACAGATTTTATCACTAACAACCGGGGTTTGACCTTTCGGCATCTTCAGGCGTTCAAGTGCACGGATGAACTATAATAACGGATATAAATACAATAATAAAACCTTTTCCAACAAACAAAATACTCACCATTCAAATCTGTTGCCATTCCCATAGGCTTATCCTTTTCGCCAGCAATGGCTTTAAACTAAATGATAGATTTATTTCTTATATAAACACGAAGCGTTCATTTACTAAGCGCCAAGTTCATCCGTGCACTCGAACGCCTGAAGATGCCGAAAGGCCAAACCCCGGTTGTTAGTGATAAAATCTGTGTGAATGTACATAATTTGAACGATTCAAATTTAATAGTTCCTTTGTTGATTTAATCAATATATAACTGTAATATTGTATTCTCGAAATAATGTCATAAACGAAACCGCTCCTAATCATATAAAATAAAAGTCAAATTGGTACAAATGAGTATTAAAAAAAAATAGCTTTCCACTTGATATTGACAGTGAAGACTCTAACAGTGATTAAAAGGTAGATTTTTTCAGTGGTGAACTGAATGTTACTTTTTGAGTTGAAAACATGAATTGTATTTATATTTTTAAAAACTATGCCATGCTTTTTTTATTTTTACAATAAAACTATTAAATGTCGCTGATTTATGACGAGTCGGCAATAGTACAAAATAGTACTATCCATAAATCATCTATAAAAAAATATTATCATTATTTACTGATCTTGATAACTAACTGGCTTACAGTATTAACATTGTCGATGTTATTTACAAGTAAAGTTTTTTGGCTGGGGAAAATCATGAAAAAATATTGCATGCGATAGTCTATTGTTAAATTTTTATATATTAAAGATAAAATTAGAGATAGGGATCGTTAAAATTTATTTTATCAAAAAAAACTTACGTCTCGTACGACACAGTAAAGATAAAAGTGTCTTATCTTCATTATTATAAAGTGAAATTCTTATAAATGCTGTATTTTTTTTACCATGTGTATTTTAATATTACATAAAATTAACACATGATTATAATCAAATATAAGTGAGTAAACGCTTACAAACATATGTCCTTCTCATATTACTTTAATTCTTATAACCTGATGTGACTAATATTGACTTTCTTATATTTCACTTAGTGAAGTGTATATTTTCTAGTTCTAATGCGCCCCTGAGGTGAATTTCAGTCTTTTTTAGATGTTTTTGACGTCTAGTTATGTCATAGAATTGTCATTTGAGATTCGTTCACATCCATTTCCTGATTTCCTCTCGAAAACGAGAGACATGATGTTCGTAAAGTCAACTGATATTATAAAAAATAACAATACCATATAAATAAATATTTAAAAAACATCTTTTTAAATAATTAAATGTAATACAATTACTGTTATATCATTGCAGGAAACATATAATGGAAAAAATCATAATGATTTTGAAAGTGCTATTTTAATTGTTCATGTTGAACAAAAAGTAACGAATTCACTATAGTTGGACACGGAATATTGATCGATCAAGTTGTATGATTCTAATCTATGACCGTTTATTTGACCCTTATGCTATTTACACACTAAATTGATTTGGCCAAAATTTGATTTAATTTGTATCTGGTATCAAAAGCAGAACTATCCCATATATGTCGAAATTAAACTAATAATGCTGTCACATTATTCTTCTGGTTATAGTGTATGGCTAGAAATTAAAAAAAAAAATTAAAATCAAATAAATGTGGTACAAAACGCAAAAGAAAAGATGCTTGGTATCAAAAGCAGAACTGTCCACGACGTTGGAAACAAAAGTAGAACAGTTTGGTAAATCAGGTTTTCGACCAATCACAGAGTTACTTTAAGTGATGTCCCATACAAATTTTAAGTTGCACTCGTTGATGAGATATGTTTAAAATTGAGTTTAATTTTATAAAACTCAAAAAGCCAACAATACGTTTTTCGTGTTTTTCTCGAAAAATCTTTATTTCTTAATTTCTTTCTAAAACGTGACGTACAGATACCTCATTAAAAAGTATCATCTCTTCAAAAAACCCGTCTATCTTTTCATGGCTTAAAAATAGTTCAAGTCAATTAAAACTGTATGTATAGTAAATGTTTGTAAATGATAAGAGTGAGTTAATAATATTTATAAATCTGGCTAAAATTAAAACGTTGTAAAACTAAAATTTCGTTTAATTATTTCTTAAAAATAATCAGAGAAATAAATAGCTTGGACATAATCATATAATAATAATTGCATAACTTACGTTACGTACAACAAGGATTTTTATTAGTATACGAGTTGACAATACTTAATAGTTTACTGGATAAAACCAGTCTTAATAATGCCAAGAAAGTGTGAAATTACTACTACTAACTGTGTGTTTTATTTTAAAAATATAATAAATTCTAATATATCATTCATTATATATTTATGCCATTTCAATAATATAACAACAAAACTAAATGCTCTCAATTTTCAACAACATATTTAAATTTAGTCAACTTAAATACAATGATATTTGTAAATTATTATAGTCCGAGTTGAGTTTTTTTTTTATAGTAGAGCCCTTTTGAGCTGTTGGTATTATGTAATAAGTAATAAAAGAGAAAAAAATGCAGCTCAATACCAATCAGTTTCAGTTTTTCTTTTATTTTTTCCGCATTTTTTCATTTAACTCTTTTATTACACTGTTGATGGGACTATTATGTAATTACAAATTCAGATCCGAATTGGAACTAACGAAATCTTAATATATATAAAAAATGTTTTTTTATTGTCAGGTTAGTAATTTAAATAACTGTCGCAAGACAGAGAAACAGTAAATGTATTTTTTTAGATGAAACATTATATTTTTTATATCAGTATAAGTCTAAGTTTAAGTCTCGATTATAACTATGTACATTATTTATGTGTATATATTTATGCGAATTGACGATTTATTTTAATAATGCTTGATAAATGTTTTAAAATTCATTTTGACGTTAGATTAATTAAAAATCGATCGCTTGGGGATAAAGGACGCCATTAGCGCTTTGTACACCGTGTTCGTAAAGATGATATTGTAAGGAATGCCGAATGAAATAAGAATCTTCGACTAATTTTTCTAATCAAAAAAAATATACATATTTTAGCGCTTAACTGTTTACTAACGTTACTAATTTGTTGTTAATTTCAGTTTTAGAATGTGCAGCACACCGTCAAATACTACTTCAAAAAGTCATTTTTTTATTAATCGAAAATGCTTTTCAGACACTTATTTTTAATACTCTACACTTATATAAGGATAACTATTATTTATTTACAAAAAAATATATTTTTTTAAAAGCAAATGCCAATAAACTAATCAAAAATTGCTTAATTTATTAACCCTTCAATTCCCGATAGATCGCGAGAGTGAAATGAAATTGGATGAAAAATTGACCCCCGTCCGTCTGGAATCTATCGAACACGAGGGTTACAAATATTTCCCGTTTTAAACTGGCTAAAATAGGGGAAAAGAAAATTTAATAATGGGACAAAACATAAATGAGGGGTGAAATGCCGGATATTGACGGACAGGAAGGTAAACAATCATAAACCGGATATGAATTGTTGATTTCGTGTGATTTAAAATTGCTGTGGATATAACCAAGACACGCTAAAAAGCATATATTGAAATAAACTAGTAATGATTAAAAATATAAGCTTAATTTTAGAACGTAATTTTCACATATATAAGTCCACCATCTAATAGAAATACCGAATGAAATTGTAGTAAACTTCAGTATTTTTTGTGTTTACAGTGCTTAAAATAAATCCCTGGGTTAAGCCGAGTTAAGGAAATATTGGATTTAAAAACCAAATTTTTCAAAAGTCGGTTTTTATAAACGCCCTAGTAGTAACAGGTGTTTTGCCTATTTGAGAAGAATTTTCTATACGAAAAGTATCGTTTGGAGAATACTTTAAAGCAGAGTTTATCATTTAAAACAAAGGTTTCCAAACTTTTTCGTTTAATGACAACACTGACTCCCAGTCCTAAGTCCCAAGACTTAGGGCCGGATTGGTTGTGTTCGTGGGCCGTAGCTTGTAAAACCTATACTTAAAAAAAGTCTAAATGTTATTCAATGTATTATATAAAAAAGTATTTATACTTTTAATTGTATTACATGTTTCGTGTCAAAAATACAAATTTCGCGTCCTCTTACAGATAAAACAATCTTTAATCAACTACAAATTAGTAACTAAAAATAGTTTCAAAATTTTCACGGGCATGAGTTTGAGTAAATATGACATTGAAATATCTGAAGATGCTAAAAAAGGGGAAAACTCGACCCTTAATAAAATAAACATGAAAAATTCTTGGCAAAGTGCGACTGTAACCGTGGCTAAAAACGGAAATTAAAAAATATTTGATTTTGCGAAGAAGTGACGTAAAGAGTTTGCTAAAAAAAACAATTTATTTGTTCATTTAAAATCATTTCGACTATAAACGGAATACACCCTATAAGAAGAGTGTGAAGCCGTAGCGGGTGGTGGTGGGTACAACGTTAAGTATCATAGGGAATTTTAAAAAAAATCATTTCGGATCGTCAATTAAATATTATCGAAACGGCATACCAGAAAGATACTTTTATTTCGAGATGGTTGGCAACCCTAGTCTGCAACTGAAAACAATGATTTTTAATTTAACTTATAATAATATTATTATGTACTCTAACAATACGTTCCATTTTTTATAATTCTGGTTTACATTTTGATCACGAATTTGTAGTAACTTTAATTTATTTTGAAAAATGGTCGACAAATCCGTTTCTATTATCTGTCCAGCCTGCCTCAAGCAGCTGTTTTTCCAGTATGTTAACTTCCATAGAAGGAAATCGAAAATACAAAAGCAATTGTTCGCAAGTACTCGAGTACGGAATACAATACAAGACTAGGTGTGTTTATCATGGATGAAAGATTAATAGGCAGGGTCATAAATTTCAAATGTTCACACAGCAAACCACTCTTGCATTATGCAGCGCTGTAGCTCCAATTTGAATTTAATGTTAAGCATCAATTTCTTTTTTATTTTATACACCTTTTATAAATTTCATTTTATTTTTATATCAATTTTTGATAATGTGGTAACGTGGGAGTGGTCAACGTCGATGGTTTTTGTGACGGATCTAACGGCTTCAAGACCTTGGACTAAGAGCAATTTTTGATAAATTCTGTTCGAAGGCATGGGTGTTTAGTTGTTAAATTAGGAAAAAAATCTATCAGATCTATCTATTCAGATCAAATCTACATCTTACTGCAATTTCTTACACAAATAAACTATCTACGACAGTTTCAGAATAACGTTTAAAACATGGAATTAGATCGAAAAAACATATATTTATGTGTCAAACTTGCAATCTAAGCTAGATAAATAGATTTTTCAGCTTTTGATGTTATTTATTTTACGGTTTATTGCGTGACATCCATATCCTAAATATACAAAAAAATCGTATCTTTCATAGAACAGCACCAATAGCTTTAAAATTAAACGAACCCTTTGTTAACGTATTGGCAGCACACCGCTGGTGTAGGTCTTCAAATGAAAAGTGGAGCTGCTCAATTACACTCCCAAAAAAAATGTCTCGTTAAGAAAATACGCTCCAAATTTCTAACGAACATGGTTAAAAAATAATTAAAGACTTACTAAAATTCATATGCGATAATAGTTTCTGGTGTTACCAACCGAAAAGAAGTTGTTAAAATTACGAAATCGAAGTATCAATAGTTCAAATAACAATTTAACAACCAAACAGCGTACGATATGTATGTATGCTTCAGCGAATCATCTTCACCTTGTCCAAACAATAGATTCTGTATGTGGTAAGAATTTACACTCTCGTCTGTTTGTTGGTACTCAGTCTTTCAATTGCTAAGTCAACAATATGAATTCTTTCTTTTCTATTCCACTATTTTCCGTTGTCTCTTTTCATTGTGTTTCTCACCACTACTAGTAGCTAGAACAAAACAACATGTGTGGTGTAGTAGTGTGTGGTAGACTTACAGATGACGTCATGACAAGATAGGACTTTGCTATGAAAGAGGCTGTGTGGATCGCGGTAGTGTTTCACAGAATTGTATGAGTCTTTTGGAATTGACACAATGAAAAAAGTCTTATTATAAGTATAGTATTAGCACAGTATCAATCGAATTTAACTAACTTAAAAAGGTTTTTATTAAAAAATTAATTATATAATATTTATGAAAATATAGAAAAAAAAATTGTACTATTTTGAAATTATATTAGTAAATGCTTAATTTTGTAATCTTGGCAGAAATATTTTCAAAAAAAAAAAACGATTTATGAATGCGTTACGTCTTACAAAAATGAAGCTCGATACTTATAAAATACTATAAATTTATAATTATTTAGTCTTTACATTCATAGTTCATGTTTTATCAATTTTGGAGCGAGCCAGGTTTACAAATAATAATAAATAAACTCCTATAAAGTTTTGAGAATTTTCATTCTCCCTCTTCCCGATCTTGAAATGATTGGCTGCTTATTCTTTTCCAATTCATTTATCTTTCTTTATCCTCTCCGAAGAAAGAATAACAATTGAAATATAACTATCCATATGATTTATACTGTAAGTTAAGATGATTTAAAATATTTTTCAACTAAAATATTCTCTGTTACGCTATAGCGAAAGCATAGAGCATACATACACGGTGGACTAGTGGAATGTCCACAAAATGAGTGTTGCATATTTCAGAGGCAATTTTCATTCCCGTTCATCACACAATAGAACCATGGACGACATACTGCAAACTCACATCCTATTACATTTTTCTCTCAGGCACTTACCTACATATTTCTTTAAATGTTCCTGAGATTAACTATCTATTGTTTCTAAGAGTAAGAGTAAAGATAATAAGTATTTAAAAGAGGATATTAACAAATTATCAAAACATAATTCGATAGCCAACTTCCATAGTGCTACAACTGCCTACAAAAGTTGACCAAACTTTTGACTCATCTAGAATCTGTTGTAAAAAAGTGATTATTATTATTCGTTTTATTTTTTAGTCAATCATTTAGGCATTTATCTCCATTTATTTTTAATTCATTGCAACGTTGACAGAACCGTAGAACGATATTTCGATGGCTAAGTTCCATAGTGCTACAACTTAAAATTGATAGTTTTGAGATAAAGCTGACTAAAGTTTTGACATATCTAAACTATGTTGTAAAAAAGTAATATTTGTCTGATTTTTTTGTTCAATCATTTTTTCAGTTATCTCAATTTATTTTTTATTCATTGCAAAGTTGACAGAACTATAAAACAATATTTCGAGTTGTATTTATAATATGGAACTGTGAGACTGTTTATATTTCTTTATTTTCATTATGCAAACATCTGTGAAGAGAGAAAATTAGTTTTTTTCCAATTGCACTTTTGTGGACCTTTAAAAAAGAGGTATTCGAATATATTATAATAGTTAGTATAACTCAAAACATAAAATTTTGACTTATACAGTTATGTATTACATTAATTATTACACAAAAACACTTTATACGTTATTTTTGGGAAAAAAAATGTTTTTTATTCACTATTACTATTACTTTATGCTAAAAACGTGTCAAAAAAATCCATTGAAAGTTTTTTTTTGTTTTTTGCTTGAAATATAATAATTTTATGGTATTTAAACAATATCATAAACAAATTGTATACAATTATCTGATACAGTAATTTTGATTTATTCAAAACTAGTATTAACAACATTGTGTTGTTTTTCTACTAGAATTTCAATTTGTTGTTTTAAATTTGAACAAAAAAAAGCAAACAAAGAATACATCTTTACATACAATTTTGCTTGTTTCTATCGATCAGAATAAACAGCGGATTTTTTGTTAGACGCGTTGTTTTTTAGTATTATTTCCCCGAAGCCAAAAAGCTCCAGCACTCGTGCATTTGCGCTCATACAGTGTCCTATTAGCCACCGCATCTAAGAGTTTATTATCCGCATCATCAGTCTGCAAAACAAAACCGAGTGTTTCTTTCAAGTATGTCATTGTTTAAAGTTCGCTACGTCTGTACGTTTTTTGCAAACTTACTGTTGCATTATTCTCACAGGACAATAGCAGAACAATCGAGCGGTGATTTTTTAAGCAAGCTTATTGCCCAGTGGCGTATGCAGGTTAACAATGAAATTATCAAATAAGAATAACACAAGAATATCACATAAGAATTTAGTCAAGTTGTACATGGATAAATAATTAATACTCAATTTTAAATGATTTGTTTTACAATACATGACAAAAGATTTTGGTAAACAAGTACAGTAAATAAATCATGTATCTATGGGTACTGGGGATTCCGTGTCGAGACAGCCCAAGAATGAATTCCCGGGAAATTGACGCTTTTTGCCAGTCTCGGTTCCCGGGACATTTGAATTAAACAACCCAAAAGTTGAGACATGCTAAAATATATTAGCTAGAGACATGCTAAAATTATAAATATATTCTATTCTTTCAAAAGAAATATTTTTGTGAACCTTTGAAGGCAATATAAAAAGCTGAGAAAAATCTTTTTTTTATTTAATAAAATAAACCATGAACCCATTATACGTACGTATGACAAATGCTAGTCTAGACTATTTGAAATATTTTAATGTTTAACGCCATATAACTACGTACATATGTGTATACATTGGAAGAATGCTACTGTACTTTGTTCGTAGAAATATTTTTAAAATTATTTTTCATAAAAAATACTATAGTAATATGGTCTCGGAACCCAAGAATTTTTTTCCGGGAGAAGATAATTTTATGCTTTGTGTCCCAGAACTTGAAAAAAACCGAGATTTCAGATTCCTCAATTTGAGTAACAGGATTGAACTGTCCTAAAAGAAATACAACCAACATTAACAAATAAATCTATCGAGACAATTAAGATACTGCAATTGACAGCGAATTACACATATTTAAGTATGAATCTATTTCTTTATCGCTACTTAATCTTTTTGATCTTCAGCTGTGTAAAAATGTGTCCAAAGCTGAATGAGAATGGAGTTATTCTATTCAATTTATTTTGTTATATTTTACTAAATGGTTATTTATTAAGAACATCATTGTACATATAATGTTGGTGTGTATTGTTTTTTCGTCTAGACTCTAGAGATAAATTTTATAAGATTGTTTACATCACATTCAAGAAGTAATATTTGAAAAAAAGAACGTCAATGAACTACTGTCACCGACTTTATTATTGTCAACAGTAGCCTGTTGACAAAGGCCGTACTAATATGAATTTTCTCAAAACGAATAGGGTATTGTATGCTATACGTACATATATATTTTCGGTTCGAAAGTTTGTTAAAACGTAAAAAATGAAAATATAATATTAGTATTACTTAATTATTAATTATGTATCAACGTGAAAGATTAAAAAAATATTCAAAAATGATTAAAAAATGTACTTACACAATTTAATTATATTTTTATTCAATTATTAATAAAACTTTCCTAACCATATACTAAAGCTGTTCTTAATATTATATTTTTATCCTAGAAATTTTAAAGTTATGGTATGCAGTTGTAATGACTATATTAAGATTTAAATGATCTTTTCAAACAGTTAAACAATTAAAATTAAAACCATTTATTATGTTTGAGATAAAAGGCTGTTTGTATAATCGGTAATACTCAAATTATTATGAATTAGACGTAATTAATATTTTATTTGAGCAGCGTTACGATTGGGTATATTTAATTTATTTTTTAAGTTCTTTTTGCCATACAAAATAAAACACAATGTTTACTTAATAATGCAATACACATGCATGTTTTTTTTAAATTAAGTATTAATATTTTATTTTAATTTAAAAAATCAATTCAACAATAGTATTTATTATATCTTAGATTAAACAATAATATCCTCTATGAGATCATATTTATTTTGTAATAATTATTCGTTACTAAAAAAACGTTATGAAAACATGTGGCCTATCTGCATACCTAACTTAATAAAAGAAAAAAAAGCACCTGCTTTGCCAATCAATTGTATTAATAATTATATAAAAAGATTTTTTATGCTAACAACTTGACACGTTATATAAGTACTAAAAAATACAAATGTGTGACAGTCGAAATAACAAAAAAAAAACAATCTAGGCAATGTCTATAGCTGTCAACGGTAAAATTTAGACATTTAAATTTAGGGTCAGCGAATGATTGTTAATTTTTATTTATTACTTTATAAAGCCGTTCAAAGTACAGTTGGTTATCGTATTTACATTATTTAAACGTGAAGAATCAACTATAAAAATTCTTACGCCAAATGATAAAGTAACATATCTTTAATGTTTAACTTTTTTGTTATAAATGCAAGCCGACTATACATATGTTACAGCACCATCTTTCGGTCTTAAATGAAATAAATAACCTAATCGTTTGCCGAAAATGCGTTTTTAATTAGTTCACTCTGTAATATGTTCAGATACTTACTCCTTTTCTAAAATATCATTATTAGCTGAGAAATAAGTTTTAAGAAATCATATTGATTGTTCTTAAAAACTTATAAAGTGAATCGATTATAAGATACAATGATCTAAGACAGAGATATGGAACTTTTTACGCCAAAAGGCTTTGTTTTATATCTTTAATTTAATTAATTCGCATTCATATTATGAGCATTATTTTGTCAATAAATGAAATTTATGTTATTTGGATTTAATCAATGGCCAGAATTTGAGTATTAAAAAAGCCTCAAGTTTACCAGCTTTGGTCTATGTGAATAATTACTAAATTTACAATTCGAGTAAATTATCTTTATAAGAGATAGATAACTTTTAGGGTGTTCGCTGTCAATACTTAGTGAAAAGGCATTATGTTAAGAAAAACATAATATCCCTTTGTATATATTTTCATTGTAAAAATGAAAGTTGTTCGCTTGAATAACAAAAAGTTATCGCTGAAAACTTATGTTTTATAAAAGCTACATTTACGACTTTATATTATGCTTTGTCAACATTGAATTCATTATACACAAAAACAAAAAAGGCTCATCATAAGGCATCGTAACTGTAGATAATTGGAACTATTTTGAAATCTCTACTTGATTTGTTTTCACTATTGAAAAAAAATGGTATTTCATAAAATATTTTTTTTTATCAAAGCTTAAATGAAATGTAAGTTTTCTCCGTGGGTGGTAAAAATCAGTTTTTTAATATTTTTCTACGAAGAAAATTGTGCTGAAATCATATGAGGTATTATATGATATTTAAGCTGATTTTTTTTTTGTTTTGGGCAGACAGTGAAAACGACTAATGTATTTAAATTTAATTCAAACGTTTGATATACAAAAAAAAACTGGTCTACGGTAGTGCTTCTCAAAATATTTGTTTTATTTTATTATTAATTAATTCAGTTATTTCGTAGGTGTACGAAATTGTAAATGAAGTCAGAAAATGAGAATATTTTAGTGTCTGTATGTATACTCAAGTACGAGAAATAGAATTTTATGTAAAATATTCAGTGATTAATAGTAGCGTTATTTTTGATAAAATAAAAAGTGTTTTAAAATGACTTAAATTCCATGTAATAAAAAAGTAACTTACTATTCAATGGTTGTGTAGGTGTTTAGGTGTTCATATAATGTATTAATAATAGAGTTTTCGTAAAAAAATCACCCATTCACAAAATATTTAACCCATAAGGTAGCATAAAAATGACGTACGTAGGAGTACGTATGGATAATACTCCTTCAAATGTAGTTATTAACGTAGTTTCCTTTCATTATTATACTAGTTTTGAGTTATGACATAGTAAACGAATTTTTCATGCAATCTAAATATTTTTAATTAGGCATTCGATTTTACAGTGAATGATCAGAATGGTCACAAAGTTTAAAGGTTCTACTGATCATATCTATACCTGTCCAAATTAGGATAAGTAAGGGAGAAATCACGCATGACAGTCGATCCTACCGTTAAAAAAATTGGCTACGCAAACTTGATGGGTACTATGATGAATTTTGTCTCTGGCTTTGTCTCTGTAGTGCTAAAATAACTCAAATCACGGTATCTCACTATTATTAATATTTATTTTGATTTGAAATACGTCGAAGTTTATTTCCAACACGTATTGGGTAGTTGCTTTTTATTTTTAATTCGTAATCATTTAAAACCAATTAACACTAGTCAAATTATTAAGACAAATTTAATATATCAGATAAAAAATGTTGTTCTGTGAGAATCATGTGTTAAGTAGCTTAATTTTATTTAGAGAGAGTAGAGATAGAAATGTGAGGATAAGACATGACTAGTAATTAGGTAATCGATCTTTATATTTCTCATTGTTTAGGGTCGGACGAGTGAGAAAGAATTTTTAGATATTGCATACATTCAATCATTCTTACCAGGACTGTGAAGTTGGAGTCGGATTCGGAAAAAAAACTAACGGTTCCATCTTCTTTTTTAATTGTTTATATATAAAAAACGCTAAAGTCAAAAGTGAAACTACTGCATGTTACCTTACCTTAAAAATATTAGACGCCTGAACAAATTAAAAAAAAAATACAATTTATAGAATAAATAGTATTTTATAAACTTACAAAAATCAGGGAAGAATTTCTCAATTCTTTATCGTGATAATGAGATAAAATACTGATATGAATTATTCACACCCCCGTTCTTACAGAAAGTTGTAATGTAGTAGACATAAATCAAATCTGTGTTTTTTTTCCTATCTAATAATTAGCAAATTTCGAAAGTACTTGAAAGGCAGTCACTGTATTCTTTAAGAATTCATTAACTCAAATATGCTGCATTATAAATACGCCATATTCAGGTACGAGATCATAATTATGTATAGCGGTCGTTCCAAATGAATTAAACAGTTTAAAATTCTAACTTGTCAAAAATAATATGAGACATAGAAAAAAGATACGCACTTATTGAAGTTCAATTACTGTTTGGCTATTGACAACAGTTATGTCGAAGAATTCATTTTTTTTTATTACATATATTCAATCTGTCAAAATGTATGTTATCTTTTGATGCATCTATGATGTAATTAATGTTACTTCGATCCGTTTGAAAAAGCGAGTAATTTTATATTGAATTATTTAATTTTATGCATTTACGAAGTGATGCATTTTTATCTCGGTCCTTACTGACTAACAGGTTCTAGAACCACACATCTAGGGACTGAAAACCGGGATTCTGTTTCAGATGTTTTTTCAATACCGATATTCCAGTTATTAAATAAAAAAATCTGTTTATTGGTAATTACAATTTAATACAACCGTTGAATCAGAAAAAGCTATTTTAGCAGCACGATTGATTTGCACGATCAAGTTTGACAGATTTTAGTATTTATAAATTGGGATTTTTAATGTGATCTTTTAATTCAACGAAAAATAAATTATTAATGAAAGTATTTGTTTGTAATACTCGTATTTAATATGACTTTCTACCATCCTGTAGTTGTGTGGTCAAAGTTATTGGCTTTAGTTGCAGTGTTAATGGATTTGAATTCCAGTATCAACAGTTTCATAAATTATTATTTTTTAATTTGTTAATGGGTTTGTTTTTGGCTTTATTTGCCGCGCAATAAGACAAGAATATTGTAGATTTAGTGTTAGATTTTAATAACCGTAATTTTTTTGAAATTTAATTAAATATCATAACATGTTCAATTTGATGACTTCTATAAATGAAAGATGACAGAACTTATCTTTGTGTCTTATTTGTAACATTAAGCATTAGGTTGTTAATTAGTTATTGAAAATAAAATCGATGCTACTGACTTATTGTACTAAGCCCACGATATAGTCTAACAAATTAATTGTTACGAATTACTTTCCAATCATTCAATACTAAAAACAAAACGTAGTGAGAGCTATAAGCTATGCATAAGTCCTATCATAGCCTTTCCTTTTATCTATAGTTTATTCAAAAACGAGATGCTTAAGGATTGAGTTATAAGTAATTTTAGTTAGAAAATAATTTAAAAAGTTCCATCGACTGTAAGAGCACATGGTTACAAAAAATTCGATCCCGGTTTGCCGTAATTTTGACATTTTTTTTTAATACCGGTTTTAAAAAACTGACATGATCTTGCGGTATTGCAGTCCCTGCACACTTCGTGACGTTTTTATTTGACAACAGTGATGCAAGCAACTACAAAACAACGTCCAGCGTATAGAGAATAGGTGTAACGCTGTCGGATTAGATTATCGTATCGCTGAACGAGACCGCTTTCGTAATAATAACAAACAGGTGTAATAAGAAAGAGTGACCGTTAGTAAGATCGGGTTTTAATATTTGCGCTTCTATGCGACAAACGTTGAATCGATGCTGAGTATGTGTATATATGTGATTGTAGATTGTAGTTGCCAAATAAATTAACATTTATTTTAGTACATTGACCATGGAACATTACAAATTTATATTTGAATACTTCTTTACTAACATCTACGTAAACAATATGAGTATGCCATTATTTGATTTCTATACAAAAAAATATTATTAAATAATATTTTTGCTAGCTGTGGTGGGCTGGAGGGGACTCAGAAGGGCTCGTGCGACTCCAAAATTTTACTAAGGCCGGCAAGCCCCTTGTTAATTTAAGAGAAAACAGTATTCTCAGATCAAATTAGTATATAACTACAATTTCTGTCATCTGCGACAGTTTCAGTAAACTTAGTGGATTTTTAGCCATTTAGATTAATAAATTTATAGTGAATTGAACATTGTTACTTATTATAAGTGTGTTTAATAACAATCGACTGCTTATTTAAGTATTGTATTTATAGGAGTAATAAAACAATTCACTTCTTCCCCAGAACACCGAAAGTTGCTATGAGACTAAGCGAGCCAATTGTTAACGTATTGGCAGCCTACGCTGGTTGTGAGCTATTTTGGGACCACATCATTGGCGTAGCTAGAAATTTTGGGCCCTAATTCAAACGTCACACAAGGCTCCTCCTATATGTTTATAAATTTGGGCAGTCGTGTATTGCATGAATCTGCTATGAGGTGGCTACGCTGCTGATGGTAATGGGCTAAAGATAATCCATATTTCAAACAATATAATAGAGCGTTGGTGCAGTAGAATATAGTGGATAATCCATGTATATATATAAATGTACATATGGCGAGCTATTTTTAATATAAATTAATTTAAGTTTGTAGAAGTTTGGGCCCTCTTTTCACTGGGCTCTTATATATTACACGACTCTGCTATGAAGTAACTACGCCACTACATTACATCCGAGTTTAAATTGTACTTTTTTCACAAAATATATCTAATCGCAAAATAGGAAAATTTAATATTGGGACAGAAACTTATATCAATTTACAAACTCTTACGTAATAATATGTTAATATGTTTGATTAGATACATTAAGAGTGGTTGTTTTATATTGTTTTTTCTACATGAGTTATTTTGGACAATGTTTTCGTTCCAACATAACCTAGTAATTTTTTGACAATTTTACTACAGTCGGATGCGGAATTTAATGCTTACATAAATTATTTACATTAATTATTATGTTAATTATAGGAATATGTTCTACAATATGTGTTGTTTTATTTCGATTAAAAGCGATTGGCTGTTTTTTTTGTTTGTAACGTCAGATTTTATGTTAATGCGTTGATGGATGCAACGGTTAAATTTGAGACATATACGAAATTTTACTTACGTGGGCTATCGATACATTCTTCAATTATATAACCTGTTTCTAAGTAAACACGCAAATGAGTTTATTTGTTCAGTTTTTTATAAGAGAACGATTGCCAACAAATATCAGTATTAAAGATAACATTTAAATGTTGTATTGTAATAATTGAACCAAAATTGTGATATCACTTTTAAATTCGATTCCGAAAGGCGAAACCCGGGTCGTTGGTGACAAAATCTGTGGGAGTGTACATAATTTGAATGATTCAAAAAGTACTACAGTTTTTCAAGAGTTAACTAGAAGGGGATCGCACGAGTCCCTTGCTATGTTTTAGTTAAAACAGCGAGTTAAATAAATAAAAATATATTATCAGACCATTGCGTTATAGGATTTATAAATATGAATAGTAATTAAATTTATGAACGCAGTGATGTAAATTTGGTGTTTTGAAAATAAATTATTATTAACGACGGCTTAACTATAACGTTTGAAGTATGGAAATGCAATCTAGTGCAGTTATTAATTAATATTATTTAAAATGATATACGTTATTTACTGTTGGTTATTACATATGAGAGATAAAAAAATCACCTATTACCAAACATCATTTTGCTTTGATATTATGCGTGATAACGTTTTGGCAGCCCACCACTGCTTTATAGTGAACTCTGTGTTGTTCTCTGTCATGTCTTTATATTGCTGTATGAAGATGCGACACATTATCTATTAGAATGCGTTAAGATAGTAAAAAAAATGTTGTTTTAAGTTACTTAATTTGGATTTCGTTTTTACGAGTTTTAAACTGAAAAATATTTTTTTTTACGATATAAACAACGAGTTGAACACTCTACTTCTGTTATTTATGATATAAACTGCTTCTTCTATTTAGTACGACTGTCAATGTCGCTTGAGATAAAGGTACACGCCGACCCTTTATTGAAATGGATTATTTTTCAATACCTCGTATTCAATTCGAACGAAATGAAAATAGCTGGTTATGTAAATTATATTTCGGTAAAATCTGACAAGACATTTGATAGTGTGGTAATTTTGGACAGTTTTAGATCGTTGGACATAATTATTATTTTTGATTAATTAGACATATACAGTTAAACTGATCATAACTGTCGGGTCATATTGCGCAGCGGTAAACGTTGTAGGCTTCCCCAACGGATCTCACGTGTTTGATTCCCAGGGTGAACAGAATTTTTTTCGATCGATTTATCGATTTATATTCGAAGGTATGGGTGTTTTTTTAGTAATTAGTTAACCACTAATTCTGCCGTAGCCTTATTCTTCCATTCCTACTACTCTCTTTGAAAAAGAGAGGTTGAGTAACAAAAAGTTCTCATAAACAAACATCTGTTAAAATACCTCAATAAGGAGGCCATTTTCTTTACATTGGGAGTGGACATGGATGAAAAATACGTACTTTAATATTGTTATCTATGAAAGGTACTTTGAATTTTTGGGAAAAAGTTTACTATTATTTATATAGTTTCTTTCTAGAATATTTGATCTTTTGAATCGTATAATCAAACAAAGATTTTTAAAAAATCTGTAAAATAAAATGATATCAGTGATATCACAATGTTTTAAAGAGATAGAACATAATATTAATTATTGCATAAAATATTGTAAAATAACGAATTTATGAATGTAATATCTTTATTTATACTTCAGTAGAATTTTCAGTAGAGAACGATTATTATTTATTTAAGTTTCTATCAATATATTTAATTAATTACAGATTTTTAAACAATTTCTAATATGTAAGAATGTTGAAAAAAATACGTTGTAACACTTATTTAGTAAAATCTGCTGCTGGACCCATAAAATTCTTGATTGAATTTTAATATTTGGTTTGTATTGATTTAGTGCAAAAATATTCATTATATTTTCGTTCAAACAAAATTATTTACAGTTTTTTTTTCTGACAGCCAGCGCCCATTTAAAAAATTTACAACGAAATTTCTTTAAATATTTTGATATTTTTTTGTAAAATATTTTCTATTTGATTTATATAATCGCCTATTGTAAGATGTTAACAAACAAAAAATCGCTTCTAGAATTGGTAATTTTTTAATGTAATGAAGCTGTTCATTTAAATATTCAGTTTTGGGGTAATAAATAATATTAAATAAATATTCTGTAAAACATAATCAAAGTTATATTTACTTACCGCAAAAGAATTTGTGTGATTCCAAGAAATGATAGTTGTTCCTTTCATGAATTTAAATAAATGATTTACACATGTTACCTACGTGTAATAATAAAAAATGTAGCGTGTCACATTAACAAGAAAAAAAATGAAATCATGATTGTTAAATTTAGGCTTAGAATTTTTTTTTTCTTTTATGTCATATTGTCATTAAAAGCCAGTAGATTATAGATCAGCAAATCAATTTTTAGTCATATCATAACTAAAGCTTTTTAAAAAAATGTTATAATATATTGATAAATTATGTAGTATAATATATATATATAAACAGTATATTTTGCCATATTTTTAGTTTCCCGAATACTATCAACAGTTTGTATTTAAGTATTGAAGATTTTGTGAACTGTGTGATACGTTTTTATTTGGATAAAATATTTTTTTTATTTTATCATGTCTTTCCATTATAGACATTTTTTTAATATACTAGAAAACGCTTGATTTTTTGTCACAATATAATATTGTATATTTTTTTAAAACTAAAATAAAACTTTTTACTATGACCAACAAAATAAAAAATGCGTGATCAATCACAGTAAACTATTAAAAAGTTAATGGATGCTAAAATTCTTTGTTTTTAGGTTCATAGGATCATCATAAATTCTTGATAATGGCCTTGCGTAAGCATATTTGAAAAGATTCTGTATTTTTATATTGTTAATTAAATCTTCAGTCAGTGGTGATTTAATTTATAAGTTATAACTTTTGAGATATCAGTGTTACGTGATCATCAATTTCTTACAAATGTCTTTCACTGAATTATTTTCCCGAATAAAAACCGGTTTAAAATTGAAATATTCTCTGTTTTGAACTGCCCACGGCCGAGATTTCAACAATCCGCTATAAAAGCGTCAAAAATGCAGTTAAAAACAGAATCTCATTTGGAAATCGTGAGAAAAAAGCAACAGTTGTCAAATTAATGCTCGCATATCTTGTTAGTTGTAAGTTGTTCTGGGGATTGTTTTAAAAAGTTTTCTATTTATGTTTCGCTCATTCAAGATTTTAAAGACCTTCACACTTTACACAAATAAGACAAGGATAAACGAAAAACTAAATAAATAATTTGTTTTGCTGAAAAATTGGTGAATTTGGCATTTTTTGTTTTTTTATAAAACTGTTCTTCAACTAAAATGGTAAACAAATTACTACGTTATGTGGTCGATTGTCAACGTGGTTGATTTAGAACTCGGAGGTCACGGGCTCGAATCTCAGTACGGACAGTTTTTATGGATTCATTCATCGATTTTTGGGTTTTGAATGCTCGATGTATGTGATGTCTTGAATTCTCTTCCAATCATCCTATTCTAAAAAAACGGCGTAGCGAGAGCGATTAGTTAACCATTATTCCTGTATTAGTATCAGTATATTCCTATTCTCTTTTAAAAAAAGAGAGTTTGGGGAACTGAATAACAGTAAAACTGTTTTAGTAGAAAATTAATTATTTTTTTCAATTCCAATTTTGAACCGTGAACTGAGAAAATGGGTAAAAATGAGCAAAACTTTAACGAAACTAAATCCTTTATGCTTGATAATATAATATAATCCTACTTATAATTAAATAAAAACACAGCGTAAAATAGCATTAGGAATCATAAAGGCGAGGAATCTTACAAATACTTTCAAATAATTTTGGTAGCATTGTCGGCAATACGCTGGATACGTTTTTCCTAACTTATAATTATCAGATGTAAAAGTGCAAAAGGTACTTAATAAATGTGTTTATTTTTTCCATTTTTATACACTCTTTAAGTTTAATTTAAATACAATCTTACTTTTGATAGTTTGAAACATTACATATTGAGGATTCAATTTCTCCAATCATGTTTACTCACTAATAAATTTTATTCATTAATGGTATCGGACTATTTAAATAGTTACTCAACATAAATATACATTATCACTTACGAAACAAATATTATTAGCTGACAATAGTTTTTCTTCGATAATATCCTATACGAAAAAAGCGGAGGAGCATGTAGATAGTTAGTAATATAAACTTTGCTTAGTGAACACATTTTTTTAGAAGTTCACATTTAGAGGAAAGGTGAATAAAGTGGACACAAAACAAATGTATGACATTGGCTACTCTTTCTACTTTGTTTATTGAAAAAAATACAAAAAGACTGCTACGTATGAAATACATAAGTATTTTTAGATACAAACGGCAGTATTAATACATTCTTTGTAGATTAGATAGAAAATATATAATAAATCTACTTTAAGCTGAAAGAAACTCCACATTAACATAGATATTTTAATTAACCCATTCGTAAAAAGCATATTAAAACATGTTTCTTAAAAAAAGGTAAATTTCTTTACTTTAAATTTGAATATTTATCCACTCTCTATTGTGTGTTAAAATATGATAGATTATTTCGTTATTCTAATGACTTATAATGTTATTCTAGAATTTTTATCACGATATCACCTACATTAATTCAACCATTAGAAAAATCTGCTTCTTTTAACGTAATGAAATATTCAAAAATAGTATTGAATATTAAATTATGTTCAATTTATTATTCAAATTTTTACAGCGTTGTAATTTTATAAACAAACAGAATCCTATCATATGAATTGAAATTTAGTCATTTAAATATTTTTAAATTTTCATTTAATGCGATCTGAATCAAGACGAATTGTTTTTTGCAAGAATTTATGTATCGTTCATAGGAGAACACATTTACCTCGTAGATGATTTAAAACTTTTACGAGGAAATTCTTAACAAAACGGCATAACATGTATTAAAGATTGAGAGTAATTTATATTCGAAAAGTATATGGTTTTTTACTCTCAATGTTATTGATGAAGGATGAAAGTAACGTAGGTAATAAGCTAAAGACTACCCTCAAAGTATAACCAGGGGTTGGTGAGAAATAATACAATTTTTTTACGATAAATAAAAATAAATAATAATTACACATTTGAGACTTTCTTGCAATTTCTCTCTCTTAAAAAATAACTCAATGTTGATATTTAGATAAAATTTGGTTTTGTTAATTAGGTAATCAACATCACAAACCAAAGGATCCGTTGTTGAATGATACAATTTCTATGCCTTTCGTAATAAATTTAATACAAAAATATACATGTATACATTTAAGTTGTTTCCATACGATTTCAATTGGTATAATTAAAAACAGGACGTAGTGAAAGCGTTAATAGTACCAGAGTCATATCTTAATTTATTGGTACCATTGTTTTGTACAAAACATTTAGTTTTGTATAAAAAATCAAATTAACAGGTATTAATTATCACTATAACAAGTGATTAACTTTTAAATCAAATTTAAAATATGCACGGCTACAAGGAAAAAAGGCTAATGTGCTTGTATTATCCGGAGTATATCAGAAAACTTTTTAAAGATCATGTCACAACTTGTAAGCGATGAACGATTTACGTTTTAACATTCAAGTATATTATAATTGAAACGATTGAGGCAAAGTTCGGAATTCTCACAATACCAAAAATAAGATAAAAATGATATTATATGGCTGTCATCATAAAAACCAATATATTATAAAAAGAAAACTAAATAAAAACAATGTTGAAATATAAAATCACCTGTCTCCCGCTGTAGTTTAATTAATTGGCTTCAGACGGGTCTGGGTTCAAATCCTTGCATGATAAATGACATATTTATAATATTTTTATTTTGATTTCAGATCTTATACGTAAGCGTTTGTGATATCAATTTTCATCGAGTTTATCTCGAGTGACTTCCAAAAAAATTTTCGTCAAGTTTAATCTTGTATAATTTTTCCATTAGAAAATATTTGGTCATTAGCTGTAACGCCAAAAATTTGAAGTCTACAAGTACCAACCCGAAAGAAGTATACATATATTCTTAATTTGTACCAATATTTGTATTTTTTTTTTAAATATTTAATTTACCAATAATCCTTTATTACAATAATATAAAATTATTCAATATGATTAATTACCACTGTAAAAATGTGTATTCTTATGAGTTGAAAATGAAACCAGTCCTGATGGTATTAAATAAAGTGGAGTTATTACAAAATACGTGAAAAGTGACTTTATCACGTTGAAAGTGTAGAAGCGACGTTAGACCTGGCTTGGACATGTGTTGCCGATGACTCAAGAATGCTTAAATTCTGCCTGTCTCTTTTATCAACCGGATGGATTCCACCGTCGTGGAAGGCCGCTGGTGAGCATCCAAAGGATGTACTCGGCGGAGCTACCGAACGCTGGGATAACGTAAGAGAAAAAAAATACTGTTGGCGAGGGACAAAGAATCTCGGAGAAAACGAGTGGTGTCCGTATACTCCAACTAGGGAGCCAACTCGAAAAAATCAAGGAATATACATATACATATAGCAAAAACAAAAATTATTACGTTTACCGCAAAGATGTTGCAAATTTGTGTCCAGACACTAATAAATCTAATTATAGTTATCTATTATAACGCTGAGATACTAAATAGTAATTGAAAAAAAAACATGTCTTGTGTTACCTCTAGTATGACGACGAAAACTATACCATCATTGCGGACAACCGCGGCCAGCACAGGTTTGACTACATGTCAACTTTATTTAGTGTCAAACTCACATGAATGTCCCAAATCGCTTAATCTCACATGGAAATAAATGTAAATGGCCCTAGTAATTTGAGGCGATATTTAAGTGTTGTCATCTTTTCCCGTATAAAATAATATTAAATATGAATGATGAATAATAAGACTCTTCAAACCACTGATTAAATAACTAACTGTATTAATCAATCAAATTTGTAAAGCAGATTAAGCTTATGAAATAAGAAATGAAGATTTACTGCATTCTTCCGAAGTCTTTGTTCATCACAATTGTTTTATTATGAAAATGAAGGTGATTTGGAAATCTGTTTTTTTTTATATTCTGGTTTCATTTATAGTAATAATACAAGCAGAATCAATTAAAAATGCTATCAAAGAGATAGCAAATAAACTCTCACTTTATTGTATTGGCAATATAGACCGTAAAAGATATTATTTTTTATTACTAGGTGAAATAAAATATATTAGAATATATTTATGAATATATGTTACAGGTTACGTATTCACTTAGTCAATCTATAAATTAACTATTCTATTTTAGCCAGTTACAGAATTCACGAGAAAAAAATGAACATTTTAACCATTCAATGTATACATTCACTAGACCGACGTAGTTAAATTGTTCACAAACTTAAAAATAATACACGTGCACTCATAGTGCTACCAGCTACTACCAATGGCTGTGCGTTCGTAGTACTGCAGTTTTTTTCACTTAACCTAAAAAAAATCAACGTCTTGTTGTGATTTTCACCTTCAACTTTTTTATTATTTTTTATATTCAAATATTTTACTTATCTAATTTATCTAAGCCGTTACGACATTTCTACTTTGACGAGTACTTTTTAATATAATTTATATATAGCCTAAGCTGAAATATCATTCCGTCAGTGAGTTTATCCACTTACTAGTTAATTCATATATAACTAGTAAAAAAGAATTTGAATATCAACTAAAACAGCTTGTTAGTATCGATTGACAATATTCCACATTGTTGTATATAACATTTAACATATACTATATAATATGCTTCTGAGACACTCCCGACAATCATTTAACACTTGAGTACCGAAATGCCGATAATATGACAAAGAAGCGATGGTGTACAAAGTAATCTCAGACTAATTCGTCCAATATTTGCATTGAGTTTATCGAGGCATCATTGAAAATTACAATACATCTCAGCTAGATATTATTAGTATTTAGTGAATAGTTTAAATAAGAGCATTTTGCATTGTGAATGTACCCTGCTAGAAACTCAAAGGTTAAAATCATAAAACCCTAATTTGTTATGGAAAACATGTCAAAGATATCACATAGACTATTACTAGAATGAAAGATAATTAATTATTAAATACCGTACATTGTTTGTATCTGTATCGAATGATGAAAAATTCTGAACCGTTACGGAATACATACAAATATTTTTCTAATAATGTTGACATTATCAATCACAGATATGTTCTAACTTGATGTAAATCCAAAAAGATTCAACCGTTAAAAATATTCAGCGCAAAGGGCGTTTGTTGACGGTTAGTTAGGTACAAATTTCACAACGTGACAATGAAACCTGCGGTCACAGATTCATATCCAGTGGAGCGAGGATCGCCACATATTTTCTCTTTCATACTACAAGCGTCATTATTAAATTAATATGATATCAAAAAGTACACTGACCTTTAAGGAGAGATTCTAAAACTTTTCAATAGCTGTTCACTCCAACCAATATAGGTGTTAATTTTTTTTTCAATTTAATGGTATTCCTCAAATGTAACCATTTTCAGGTATTTAATCAACTTATTTTTTATACAAGAGAAAAAAACACAAGAAGACTAGTTATTTTATAAGCACTATTTCACTAAGAAAAAAACACAATATTATTTTGTACTTATTTCCACTTTTATTTATCAAGATTAGGACCGGTTTCGTTCATGGCGAGCATTGTCAACTGATAAGAAATAAAGTTTAATAGCACTATTAATACAAAAACAAATTGAAATGAAAAGGTGTAATAAACATTTGACATTAAAAATAATTTACAAATAACATTAGAAATTATCAAAAAGTGACTCTAAAATAGTACAAATAAAAATGTTTAATACCTCTAACGTGTAATTAAAAAAAAATGTTTTTTTTCTCAATATAATGCATTTCTACCAAGTATAGACAGTAAACACATTAAAAGTGAAACAATATTTCGAAGTCTTGTTTTTAGGAGGAAAAAATAAAACCTGACTGCCAACTAAGTTTAATGATAATTGTACCTATAAATTATAAATTTAAAAAATGCATGTAAAAATAAGAAATATAAAATTAAATTATTTTTCTTAGAATGTCGATTATATTCTAAGAAAATTAATAGAAGATAAATTATTTGTATGTATTGATTGTATCAATTGTCTTAAATAAAAATGCCGTGGATTTTTTCTTTTATTAAATACTATTGAGCATTTTTTGTTTAAGTTCTTATTTGTTAAGTTTGTTTTCTAAATGTGGCTACTAAATAATATTTTTTTTGCCAGTTTCTGTATTCCATTTCTTTTAAGCTAAATAATTAATAATATGTATACTTAAGCATCTGAAAAACAACAGGGCTTTCGTTGTTTGAACTAAAAGCAAGTTAAAAAAAAAATAAGATACAAAAATCGACTTCCTAATAGCTTATATTAAATATTGACATATCGTGTTCGTTTTAAGTTTTAAATCATGAGCAAACAAACTTTTTTAATAAATTTCTGTAACTTAATACTAAAAACTAACTTGCAAAACATCAATTATAAATATTTTAATACGTATGAAATTAAATTCCTTTGTCGCACAGTCACAGTAAGACAAAAAAAATAATACAAAAAATATGTTTGCAAGAAAGTGGTTAATTTTTTACGACTCGATATTTTTTAATAATATTTTTTTTTAATGACAAACACAGTTTGACTATCAAGATAAAACATACTATAACCATATGAAGTATCGAATTATCAATTTGCTTTGCAGTATCATTTACAGCAGAAAAAAAGACAAATGTATTTGGTAGAAGATTATTTGTTTCGACGTTGTGTGAAACATTAGAAGATATTTTGTTTGCACAACAGTCATTTAATTTCGTATAATTAATTTTATGTGAATGATTTTGTAAACATAAATTTAATAAGGACAAGTTTGACTTTATTAAGTTTTTTCAATAGGATAGAAAAACAATAGGATAGAAAAATTTCTCAATCCCAATTTTTTATACGATTTTACGATGAATGTTCAATTCCGGGATCCCGAGATTATAAAAATGGTCAATCCCAAAATCTCGGAATCACAAAAAAGTTATTTATCGTAACAAATTCGGACCTAAGTATTATTTATATTTAAAACTATTGTGCGATTATTTCAGACAAATCTAATTTAAGAAATACTGCATGCAAATATTTTTAATTGTTCTGGATTGAAAAAAAGGCAATTGACCACTTAATCCTAGATTTTTTAAATGACGGACAAAAAAAACTATAATTACCGGAAGGAATCAAGTTGTTTAGAAAAGAAGATTTTTTCAATCTCGTGTGCTATTTTGTTCGCGGACAAGTTGCTTTCGTTCAGATATAAATTACGTGGTAAAAAAATGTTATTGTTGATTTTTTAAATCAAATTAAGTGATTGACTTTGATGGCATAAGTGCCATAAAATTAAGGCT
Organism: Himalopsyche anomala; assembly: GCA_031772345.1. Classification (NCBI taxonomy): domain Eukaryota; kingdom Metazoa; phylum Arthropoda; class Insecta; order Trichoptera; family Rhyacophilidae; genus Himalopsyche; species Himalopsyche anomala. Next base: position 19,599,262 of record CM062829.1, read on the forward strand.
AACTTGAAGTATATCAATAAAATAAATAAACAATATTTGACAATGTATTATTAATTTAAGTAGTTTTAATAATTACCTAAAAAGGCGGTAAGTAAATCAATTATGTTGCTATAAAGATCTCATCTCATCTAGTCTTTATTTTATCTCAGTAAAAACGGGTATCAATTAAAAAGGCTAATAATAAAATGATTTTTGTTGTGCGTTTACCATCACGCAATATCCCGTTCTGAATAGGCAACAGGAAATGATTGTCAGCAAAACAGGTTTCTTTTTATAGTTATTTATACTGTCTTTTGTCGCTAATTAGGTAGAATAATTGACCAGATTTTTCTATTATATTAAATAATTATTATTAACAATATTACTAAGAAAGCAACTTTCGCGTTACAGCATTTAATTTAAACTACTGTTAACAGTTAAATGTAGTCATAATAATAAATGATCGAATATAATTGATTTTGAGAATTAAAGGAAATATGTAATAAAATATAACCCGTGATATAAGTAATAAAAACGAACAAATAAAACGTATTAACATTTTTATACAATACAGTAGAACTAGAGATTTGCAATGGTACGAATTAATCAATACCGTTATTTTGGTATTTCATATTGAATATTGGTATTGAAAATATCATTACTGACACATATAGCAATTAAAACATAAATAATTCGAACAAGTATCAAAATATGTATTTAAGTATTATCATCATATATAAAATACATAATAATAATAAACGGATAATTTCAATAATCACATAACTAACTGTTTCTTTAAATAATATTACACCGTCCAAAAGATAATTTATTCTGGAAACTTATTCAGAATTAATACAACTATAAACATATTTTAAATATTTTAATTCATCGCGGACAATTGTATTAAAATATGTGATATTTCTATACTTAATCAATACAGAAATATCGATATTTTTACATTGCAACAAAGGTGATAATTATCGTAGTGAGCGAAACCGGTTTTGACCATAGTAAATTAAATTTAAATTAGTACATTTTTTTTTATTTTTTATTAATATTTAATGCTTTGTCGGTTCCTATGGCGCAGCGGTTAGCGTTGTGAACTTCCGTGCCGGATCTCACGGGTTCGATTCCCAGTACGAATAGCATTTTTTTTTATCAATTTTGGTTCAAAGGTATGGGTGTTTGTGATGTCTAAAAATTCCCTTACACTCTTTTTGATCCATTAATTAAATGTCATAGCGAGAGCGATTACTTAACCACAAGTTCTGTCTTAGTCTTATACTCTCTATCACTACTCTCTTGAAAAAAAGAGAGGTTGAGCGATTGAGTAACAATAAGTTCTTGTAGAAAAAACTACTGTTTAGTACTTCCATTAGGTGGACATGGAATAAAAAAAATGTCTTTCAACCAAGATGACAAGAATGATAGTGAACACCCTAAAATTGGCATATAAATATTCACCTTTAGCTTTTTCTTAACTAGCATAAAATTTAAATTAAAACCTTATTAAACATAACAAAATATTAATAATGTTTTTTTTATTGTAAATATAAATAAGCATTTTTAAACGACCTGTGTTTATTTGATTAGTAATACATAAAAATGTTCAGTTAGTATTATAAAATAAACGACCAGTTAGTAAAAATAGTTAACGTTTGGTAATTAATACCAAGCGATTAGTATTTTAATTAAATTGTCAGAAAATTAAAGAAATTCCTAACCTAACCAAAACAAGATAGTGTCAAAAAGTAATTACTAACTGACCAGTTAAGATTTTTGCTGAGCAATTGCATAAAAATTAACTGGCCGTTACTGAAGACATTTTAGGTTGTCGTTTTAAAATTCAATGTTTGAATCGCCTGCTTTGTCGAGTATGTTGAAATTAATGACACCAAACATGCATCAACGCATGTCTTCCATAAATGACAGATACATCTTTCAGCTAATAAAAAATAATTATATGGGTATCGAATACATAGCCCGAATGTTATTGCCGTTATATTCATCAAGATCTTCGATAATTACGATGAATATTTGGTAGCATAAGTGGATATTATAAGAGTTTATGAAGCCGCGAACATTATAATAATTATTTAGTGTCGCATTTAAAATGCAGAATAACGTAATGTCATATGTTAATATGTGCTTAGGTTTTATGGTCACATTATTTTTTTGCAAAAATATTGCAAATATCGCCTCTTAAATTTGTTTATGCCTCTCTATCTATTTTCGGTATATCTAAGTATAATTTTAAGATATTTTAGCCAACTTTTTTTATAGTCTAGGTCAGTGGAGGGGAACCTGCGGCCTCTTGGCTACTCTGATGTCTTTTGACTTGATCAAAATATTTACAAAAAAAATTCAAGCGCTTGGAAAAAGAGTGTAATTAACCCGTTATATGTTCGCCAGTCGAAAAAAAGGGAGGGGTCAACGTTTTCTTTACTGCGGTCTTATGTTGAATCAGATAAATGAATGTGGTCATTATAAATGAAAAGGTTCCCCACCCTTGGTCTAAGTCATTTTGGAGCGTGCAAAGCAGCATGAATATTATGATATGAAAATATTAACATATTTTGTAAGAAATAGTTTATTATTATATGGGCATATTCGAGGTGAAGGTGTTAGGTGAAGGTGTTATATAAAAAAGATGAAGAAGTTAAATGAGTTGAATATTCTACATGTTTTAAAGTATCGCAAAAATTAATTAACCTAAGTTTATCCCCGTAAAATAAAAAATAAAATATGCAACCCACCAAATAAAGACGCGATTGTCCTTAAAAGTCTAAGAAATGTTTTACAATTTCACTAGTTGTCTCACTTCACCCCTAGAAGGCCTAAATATTACATGCCGTTATATTACGATTTAATAAAATTAAAGGTAGAGGTTATTATTTAGTAAGTATTAAGATATAAACCAATATACTGTATAAAACTGCCATACTACATTGTTTAAAACACAAAACGTATGAGCTTTTCAACGATTTTTTTTTTTATTTCAAGAAACTCTCAAGAAAAGTTATTAATGAAAATCTTTAAGGAAAGTTACCCGATTATTATTATGATATTTTTTTGATTTTATTTTGTATGAAATACCGATTTTCATTTTTTAGTCTGGTATTGAAATTTCGTTATTACGTTATTCATTATGTATATAGAATCAAAATAAAACAGAGTTTATCAAAGCATTTGTCGGCAACAAGAAACCAAATATTGTTTAAATTTATTTCAATTGAGTATGCTGATTTACAACCCTTCGTAATATTTATTTTCTTTTTGCTGTCTAGAATAAAATATTATAAACATTGACCTAAGTAATAAAATGAATATGTTTTTATTTTATTATGCAGGAAGATGACAAAACAAAACATATCAACGGCATTCCTGCCACAAAACACCTCTCCGACATTCCTAAACTTAAACAATTCCTATTATTCTCTCAATAAAAGTCGTCAAACCTTTAAGAGATAGCCGAAGCAACTGATCTAACGGGTTATATTATGGAGACAGATATGGCCAGAAAGTTCATACTGGCAGCAGTGAGTTAAACGCGATCATTTCTTACGTCACTGTTGGACGAATATGGAGTGCACAGTAGGGCGATAAACTTAGCGAAGAGCCACTATAGGCAAGACAAAAACTACCTCGTGTCTATATTTGGCAATGCGTTTAATAGGACATGTCACTTTTTATCGGGGCAAAAAGGCATTCGTTTTTGTTTGATAAGACGTTCGCACCCGACGCTCGGACATGGTGTTTAAGCCCAATATTATTTGGGACAGGAAAAAATTGTAATAATAGCGACCAACATAATTGCTTCAAGTAGAATATTTTCGAAGAATTCGAAGTATTTAATAGTACATATATGCACATTAAAACAGAACATATTGATGTTGAAATTTTCAATAACTATGTAAGGATTTGTTTAAGTATATAATAAACCATGTCCGCTCCATATGTCGAGCATATGGCCAAAGTAAGGGTAGAAAGATAAAAGGACTCGACTTTTTTATATAGTATTCTGAATGTATTTTTCATCTTGAACTTTGTTTATTAAATGTAACTTCATAAAAAAAAAGAATGATTTTACGGTGAATTCGCAAGAGCAGGAAAATAACTCAAGGGCTATTTTATTAAATTACACAAAGGGGGGGGGAATTGTTCAAGAAAATGATTTGACGAGTAATCAACTACAGATTACACATTATATATTAAAAATCGTTTATTATGTTATTATGATTATAATTGATTTAAAAAAAATCATATATTGCTTACTTTCAAACCTTCGTCATTAATATTATTACTAATGTGAGAAACACAACAAACAATGGTTAACTTAAAAAATCATATTTTAAAAAGTATCTCAAACCTCACAAACTTGAGTTTTACTGTTTTTTAACAACTGCTGTTAGAACTGAAAATATAAATATATATTGTGTTTGTCAAGTATTTCTTATATAAAATTATTAAAATATGAGCGCAGACATTTCTCAATGTATAAATTCAAAAAAAACAAAACACTGATAGTAAATCTTTTTTTAAAATTACTGAAGGCGCGGTTAACAATATTAAAACAAACAACTGACAGGCAATAAAAAATGTTTGTTAATATTTTATTGATTTGAGGCTGCATCCACGTAGATGGACTTGATAACAGGTCGGCAAGCAGTGGTCACTGGTCAGCCTCTCATCTTGAGTTTGTCTCTACCTTCCTACCTACCTCTATATTTTATTACCAGCACATCTTCACGGGTACAGACGCTTAAGGAGAGATGAGTGCGTATGAATCTCCATATACACCTGTCTTGCTTGACCAGGTAAGGTTGTTCGTCTACTAATACTTTATATTTAAAATATAAGTTAAATAATTTAAAATAAAATAAAATAACTTAGATTATTCCACGTATTGTGTTACAAACTGTGACACGGGCATCCTCAGACAACTACTTTCGCAAATTTTTGCGACAAAGTACGAATGATTTTAATTTTACTATTATGATATATTATAATAAAAATCAAATAAAAATGGGAGGCAAGGAGGGGATGATAAAAAAACAAACAAACGATAATGGTTTGTAACACAATATGTGGAATAATCTAAGTAATTTTATTTTATATTAAAATGAACTTCCACAAAGTTACCGCCGAATCCATGGAAAGTATTAAATGATTTAGTTCAAAAGAATTTTCATTTAAATCCCTCTCAGAACTATACAACAAATAAACTTAAATTTGATATCAAAGTTTAACTAAACACCATTTGACCATCATCAATTGTTAATTAATAAATTCTGGTGTATTTGTGAAAGCTATGAAAATATACAGTAAAAAAACTTTATATAATATGTGTATGTTAGAATGCAGGGTTTTGCATATAAAATATATAATTAAATATAACATGTTTTTGGTGGCTTAAATGTAAACAATGATTTCAGACCGAGTTAAAAAAATATGACGTCTTTTTTTTATTATTAAATAAATTGTTTGAATTGGAAATTATTCATTAGATGTTCATTGTAAAAAGATCAAAATAAGTATATTTCTGACTACAACTTCGACTGTCTTTTTCGTGATATAATTTACAACATAATTTTATTCCAAATTAAAATGATACAACTTAAGACCATCTTTTTTTATTTTCTCAGCCCTGCCCTGTTATGTATCTATACAAATAAACTTGCAGTAGAGTTACTCTCTCGGTTGCACTAATACAATCATGTTTCATTATATTCATGCCATATACATCCTGTTATCTTATCAAAATACATACAAAGTTTATCAATATTTTTGAAACATATGTATGTATATGTACGTATTGGAAAAATCACAACTACATCATAATGAAAAAGCAAACACACATCTAATTGTTCGTGTAGGGAAATTTTACAAACACAAATAAAAATTATCACCAACGTCCATTTTTTAATGTTTCTCAAATGAAATAATAGCAAATAATCATATGACTGCAAACTGTTAAAACATTTTAAAGACATACTGATTCATTATGATTGTCATTAATGTTTAATTGTGTATTATACAAATAAAGGTTTTTGCCAGTGTTATGTTATTTATTTTTTATTTAAAAATTACCACTTAAGTAAATATTTTTACTGTTATATTTATGTATCGTGAAATGTGTTGAAAGTTTTTTTCAACACTACCATCGGTTCTCATTTTGCAAGTAATCGGTCGCCATAAAATGATATTTACATAACAGAATAGTAAAAAAATCACATCATGTATCTGAATCGTTGAGGAAAACTACAAATTTATATTAAAAAAAAAAAAAAAGATTTTTAGTACTTTTTCCACTTAAAATTTATTTGATCAGGACCGGTTTCGCTCCTCACGGGCATTATTAACTGGTAATGAAAATAAATTAAACAGTTATTAAACATTTATTTTCCTTATCAGTTGATAATGCTCGTGAGAAGCGAAACCAGTCCTGATCAAATAAATTTGAAGTGGAAAAAGTACTAAAAATCTATTATTATTTTTATTATAATGCCATTCCACCAAGTATTGACAGTGAACACCTTAAAAGTGTACAAATTTATGTATTATTTAATGTCGTTCAGGAAAATATTTAACTACATAATAATTGTCAAGGTAATTCCTCAGCAAAAAAGTTCGCTAATTTAGATTTAAATAAAAACTTTATTTTATTCATGAGTTTAAAGTTTTTTTTCAATAATCGTGTAGTCGGGATTTTGTTATTTTGATTCAATTATCCGAAATTTTTATGGAAACATGGTAAAATAAGTTATTATATTTCTTTGAGATAAACAAGAACTTTACTTCTTCATTTTAATGAAAATTAAAGTTTGATTTAAAGTATTATCATGTGCAATTTGTTACAGCTGTATACAATAGTTCGATAAATACAATCTGAATATATCAAAAGCTCAGAAAACAGTGCAACGATTAGCTTTGGCAATTAAAATGAAAACCGTTTTATTTGTGAATGAGGAGGGCTAATAAAAAAGCTCGTAGTCACTGATTTATTGTCTTTGAATGGATACTTAATATCGACATAGCAGTGGTCCTTCAATATTTATTTACAAACAAATTTTTAATAAATAATAATATAAAGCATAGTCAATTTTTTATTTTCCATTGAATAATTATTTGTCAATGACATTTGGGATTAAGTTAAAAATTTTATTCAAAGAAATAAGTCTTACTTTTTTATCAAACTGAAAATCTCTACTCGATTAAATCAAACATCAGTCTGTTTGGCATCGGGAAAAGATGTCAATCTCTCATTTATGTATAAGATATTATACTGACATTAGCGCACCGAGGTTAGCGCGTGACACTAGCGCGCAGTTTTACCCCGACACAAGTAATATATGTTGTATGATATTTTATGACAATTGTCATAATTCCATTCTTAGAATCAAACTGTACTTTCGATGGAATTTTAGATAAACTGACATTACTCATGTGTCTAAATATTAAAAAGTACCAAATAAAGACGTGTTTGTGCTTAAAAGTTCAAGAAAAAAGTTTTACCATTTTATTAGTTGGCTCATTTCACCTCTTGGGAGCCTATATATATATATATGTTATATTTATTTGCAATGATATGAAAACACTTTGTGTATTGAATACAATGCAATAAAATTATGTTATTTTAAATGTATGTTAATAAAATTACGGATTATTATAGCTATAAAATTTACATGTGGGATATTTTCCGACACATTAACATATTATAATCAAATTTTACACACATATTTGCCTCAGTCAAAATATGAACAAACAATAAAACATTGATAAGGTCACTATACGAAAAAAACATAAGAAAATACGTAGTTAAAAAAGGTCATACATCACATAAACATAAGCGTAATAAAAAAACTAAAGATTAACTTAATTTAATTAAAATATAAAATACGCGATAAGAAAAGTACATTAATAATGTTCTCCCGCATTCGCGCCCCACCGATTGAGATTAACTGTAATTTTCTAAGGTAACTGTGATAATGAAACAACATTACGATACGGCCCTGGATTTATTTATGGCCACGTGGGGCTATTAATTGAGCATGGGTGATTTGTCGTTGTGATTTCAAAGTACGGGTCTGCTTTCTTCATGGTCCACCTCTAAATCTTCACATCACTGGTAAGATGATACTTAATAAAATATGTTTCTAAACTCAATCCATTTAAGGTAAATCAACATTTTATACGTCATATGGATGAACTGCAATGCAAGCCTTGATTTGATTTTATGTACAATGATTATGACAGTTGTAATATATAAAAGCAATACATTTTCAAATGTCTAGAGAAATTATGGAATGATGAATTCATTACTATAACAGCGCTGTTAATAATACTATTAATGCGTTTTTATAAATACATACATTTTTGCACTTACAAAATAAGAGCCATAAAAATAGCTTAGTGAATATTAATTAAGCAAAACAATTTGTAACCCAACAACAACAGGGTTCTAAGTATAATTAAAAAAAACAAAAGTAAAAATAAGGCAGTCTTCCAAGTACAATTTGTAGTAATGGTATGGCTTAAAACAATACATTTTGCAGTGATTTTTTCTCATGTAACGCAGTGGAACGGCGTTTCAGTCTCTTTTTTCTTGACATTTTTATTGTCTCTAACCAATATTTGAAATCTACATTTTGCCTTAACTTGGCGTAGCACTTTCGACACTTTAAAATACTAAATTTGAATCGTTCAAATTATGTACATTGCACTTGAACCTCATCCGTGCACTTGAACACCTGAAGATGCCGAAAGGCGAAACCCGGGTCGTTAGTGACAAAATTTGTGTGAATGTACATAATTTGAACGGTTCAAATTTAATATTGAAATTCCACCAAGCACCTTCAGTCGAAATCTTAAACTTTAAAATACGTTGATCGATGGACACTCGGAGGAAGACGAGGCTTCCGTGACGGATCAGGCAGATTTGAATATCATTACCAACAGCAATTTTTCAATCGATTTCTGTTCAAAGGCATAGATGTCTGTGATATCTGAAAAAATCCTCACCCTTCCAATCCTAAAGATAATGCGGCCTATCTAATTGACAGCCACAACAAAATCTTAAAGTCATCTAATTTTACTTCAGTTACTCATAAATGCGATTATGACAGGGAAGGAGGTCAGAAAATTTGTTACTTCTGCTGAATTTGAAATCAATTATGTTAAAAAAACAATATTCACGGCTACAGGGCAGTATGTTTGTATAGTATACCGTGTATCATAAACATATATTTAAAAAATATAATCAGAATTTTCGAGTTTCCGAAGTGAGATAGTTATTTTTAAACATTTTTATTTATTAAGCACTTTTTTCGAAGGAACAGTGGTACAGGTTTAGTGATTCCCAAATTGTTTTATCTGCCGCAGTGTTCCAGCTTCTTATCTAAGCGAGCGGTGTCACCATATAAAACGATATTAATTGGCTGGCTCCTATCTTAATCGGTCATTATCAAGCTACAGTCCTCAAATACACAGCTCAGTAAAAAGTCAGCTGGGTGACCTTTTTTTAATTTTTCATATTGCACGCATTCTCACTAATAAATAAATGTTGGAAAAAAATATAATGATAATTTTTACGTATTTCACGTTTTTTTTAAATGCCTTAATATTTTATTATGAACTTCATGATAGATGTTTACAAAAAATTTTTTAGAATTTTTCAAAATTTCATATGCATATTAAATTAACATTTATTACTTGATAATAAATAATTTGTAATATGTAGTATATTTTTATTCAGTTTTTTTAAAAGGTACCAAAGATTTTTACTGAAGCTTTTTCTAATCTATGCTCGGCTTTTAAATGTAGGCATCTTCATATAAGTTTTTTTTTACGAAAAATGTTCGTTACTCAGTTTCTCTACCTCCACTTTTTCAAAAAGAGTAAAGATATACGAATAGGGCTAAGATAAGAATAGAGAATAAATAATCAATCTCGCTTTTCTACGTCAATTTTACGATTAAAAGGGTGGGAATTTTTTTTAGATATCACTAACATCCATGCCTTCGAAAATAAAACGATTGAATAAAATGCTGTTCTTACTGGGACTAGAATCTGTGATATCCGACACAGAAGTCTTTTATTCTTTTGAGTAACTACCGATCAACTTATTTCAAAAGATAGAAAAAGTGTCAAAGGTGCTTTGACGAGTTTGATGAAAAAAAGTGGTATTTTTTTTTGCGAATGTTAGGTTATTGTTGGATTAATTAAATTGTCAACATAAAACTGGCCTTAACGTTAAAATACAGTACAATGATATAAATACTCGCCAATATTTATAAAGAAAGACCATTTATTATAAAGACGTGCTACATATATAAAATTAAATAATGTCCAAAAGTTAATTTTAACCAGATTGACACTGACCAACACTGACCAGATAAATACAATCATTTATCTATTATGATCGCCGGGTAGTGAAAGCGGTTATTAAGAACATAAATTTTAATTTGTGTTAATTTAGAGTCACTTGTGGATAATTTCTAATGTAATTTGTAAATTCTTTTCAATGTCAATTGTTTATTACACCTTTTCATTTCTATTTGTTTTTGTATAAATAGCACTGTTAAATTTTATTTCTTATCAGTTGACAATGCTCGCCATGAGCGAAACCGGTCCTGATCTTGACAAATAAAAGTGTAAATTAAGTACAATGGAATATTGTGTTTTTTCTTAAGGTTTTTAAGAATTTCAGTATTAAATAACATTTTTTCAAAAGTACCTGCGTGGTCACCCTAAAAACTGTAATACATTAATGATAGTAAGCTCAAATCTGAACGCTTTGAATTCAAATGACTCCACAAAACTTTAAGCGTTTAAGAGCTTTTAATATCATACAGTTCGCTTATTGCACCCGCTAAATAACCGATAATGCGCTTGTAGAAGATACCGCGTCTTGGAATATTGCATAATTTAAAACAAAGTAAACGTGCAGTGTTTTGAATAAATAACATTTAAATATCGTTAAATTGAAAGCATTTTCCAATGGCCGTGGTTACTTTTATCGATTTAGATAAATAAAATGCTTCTTTGTACATGAAAGAATGTCACATATAGTTAGTGCTAAGATTAAAACAACAATACAATATATTTAAATAGTTTCCATAGGGCTTATTAAAAGTAATGTAATTATGGCCGATCTAGTAGCCGAGTGGTCTTACGTCCGAATATGGATTAAATTTTCAGTCAATTTACATATTTTATGTTAAAATATAAAATCTATCCCTATGATGTTGTTATTCTATTCTCACCTATCTTATTTTTAAAAAAGTAAGGAAAGTGATAAGCAAACTAACAGTAAGTGATCAGCCTCATTATTTAATCCTATTCTTCTTCGAATTGGAGATATTGCGAGAACTCCACCGGACTGGCTTCGTGGTCGAATGCTCAAAATTTACAAAACACACTGGTTCAATTCCTAGTACGGGCATTTTTATAAATTTATTTATGGATTTCTGTTTGAAGCCATGGATATCTTAAATTCCCTCCTACCCACACTTTTCTTAAAACGAGGCATAGCGAGAGCTATAAGCTAACCACTAGCCCTATCTTAGCGTAACGCTTCTTTCCATACTAGCTTAACATAAAAAGATAAGTTGAGCATCCAACTAACAAGCAGCCATCGTATAAATGCTTCTGTTAAAATTTATTAGGAGTAGATATGCTACAAAGAAAATTTTAATAAAATGCCTGTAGTGTTGTCAAGTGGTAAACAATCTGGGATACTCCACGTAATCAGCAATGAAGTTGGAATGGAACCATTTTGAGTTTTTTTTTCCAATGACATACATTCATCGATGATCTACCCCAGTGGCCACCAAACAACTTCCCTCCAAATATTTTCACCAAGCCCATTGATTTTTATTTATAAATACATTAATTAAAAATAACTCTCTTATTTCAGTTTGATGTACATATAAATTGATAGCCTACAAATTTAAAAGATAATTAATATTATAAACTATATTTGATTACATAACGTGCGCATGTAAATACATGTTCTAATAACATTTCGAAAACTATATATATCGTATTAAAAAAAAATCCAACCGATTTCTCTAAAAGTTTGGTGACCCCTGGCCTACCCAATTCACAAAACAGTACGTATAAATAAAGGTTGGCTAACCACTCGTTATATTTTACGATTATCTATTTATATCTGCATTCAGTGTAAGAAAGGGCTTAATATCTTGTATAAATAATTAATTTAGATGACTGCAATTTGACAAGTGAAAAATTATTACCAAAAGTATGTATATTTTATACATTAGTAAAAACTTAAGACAATTATATTCGGCTCTGGTGTAACTGAGTAAGTCTTGATATCAGCTCGGATATGAAATCGTGACCGTTGAATTTAGTACAATATCAAAAGCGGTGGAATAATAACAGAGCTCTTTGAACTACAATTCTAATGGTTATTCATAAACAAAATTACCCTAAAAAAAGAGGCAACACCTTTTCATTATTATACTTATAAAATTTTCTCGCAATCTTTCGTAAGAATTGGCTATTATTTTGTTCGATATGTGCACGAATTTATAAACTATTGTGTGCGCGCCGAGAATACACGTTGAATTTTTTAACTCGTGCTGGTCAATAGACAAAATACAAAGGCTCAAATTTTTAATACAGTTTCAGTCATAATTTTTATTATATTGATCAAAATGTATCGGCCAGTATACAGAATAAATAATTTATGATAACAATTTATATAAAGTAGAGTTTGTCGAAGCTTACTCAGTTGACTTTTTTGCCATTTTTTTTTCTACTGATTTTAATATTAAATTGTACTATTTTTCTTCTCCATTGTAAAAATTTTAAATTTATAATTTGTCAACCTTGTGCAATGTTAATTGAATAAATAAATAAAATAATAAATAAATAATTAAAATATTCATAAATAAATAAAATATTCAAAAGTTAAATGTGAGTTGTCATATTTTACATTATTTTGACACATGGTCTTATTTTTTTTGATGATAATGATGTCATCGTATTGGTGCAAAGTGGAATGTGGAGTGAATATTTTGATAACTCGACATAACACATCCTTGCAAATAGGATGCATTGCAGGGGTGGGCTAGACGGGGCTCGCACGAGCCCCTTGTTAGGTTTTACTTAGGCCAGCGATGCCCTTGTAAAATTAAAAACGACAAGATTCTCAGGTCGATGCGTTATATAATGTTAAAATATGTATTATATTGCCATCTTTTTTCAGTATCTTTTGATATTAATTAAATGTGATTGTTACATAATATTAATACATGGAGTAACATGCGATAGCTTTAATAATTATTGCGTATAAAAGTAGTAAAAAAATCACGTCTTTCCGGAACACCGCAAATAGTTTGAGATTCAGCGAGCCCCTTGTTAAAGTATTGGCAGCCCACCGTTGATGCACTGTGAGATATTTATTATTCACGTTGGGAATAGTTAAATATAATCTATTCATCAAACCCTTTTCTAGCATTTATTTTTTGAATTTTATTTAAACAGTTCTAGATTTTGTGCATAGGAATAAATAAAATTGAATACATTATGTATCTTTACTTATTAATATATGTACCCGATTAACAGATTTGTGGGTTGAATAATAAAAAAAAATATTTAGTATGCATAAATATATTTAGTATTTTTATATGATATGAATAATGAAAAATGTTGTCTGTTTCTACATGTTAAAGATTCTTTAAATCGCCAGGTCCTGTGACGTAGTGGTTAACGTTGTGGGGTTACGTGTCGGACTTCACGGGTTCGAGTCCCAATACGAACAGCATTTTTTCGATCGATTTCTGTTTGAAGGCATGAGTGTTTGTGACGTCTAAAAATTCCCTCCCACCCTTTCCAAATCTTTTAAAAATCGGCTGTAGCGAGAGCGATTAACTAACCACTAGTACTGTCCTGGTCTTATCCTTATATCACTACTACTTTCTTTCAATAAGTGAGGTTGAGCGACTGAATAACAAACAGTTATCATATAAAAACTTCTGTTGAAATACTTCCAGTAGGAAGCCATTTGCTTCACATTGGGAGTGGACATGGATAAAAAAAGATACTTTAAATAAGACTTGATACACGCTTTTAAATACGTTATAACATAACATTTTAAAAAGTTTTTTTTTTGTATAACTAATGCTTTGGATATTATTAACCAGAATTAAAAAGATTGTGCTTGTATGATGTTAATCTCATAGAAAATATTATTCATAAAGATTTTCTTGATAAGTTCAAAATTTTCTGTCGGCCATAATATCGTGAAGTTACATTTATATCTTTTAAATGGCTTTGTTGACACTGCAGGTGTTAATATTCCGGTTTATAGTTGCTTATTAAACACTCGACCGTGTACCGCGGCCATTATTGTTTGTAATTAATACTTTATTGGTACAATCAATTTTTATAATCTCACCCAAAAATAATGTAGGGGCTATATTAAAAATTGAAATAACTTATATTTAATTAATGTCTATTTTGTAATTCGTATTTGAAATCATTCTGAACTAAATTCGTGAATTATTGCATCACATTTAAATATGGATTGTTTAAAGTAGTTCGTTTTTTTAATCTCTTGCAGATGATGCAAGAATGATCACGGAATATATTAATGGTTAAAGATAACTGCATTTAAACATGTCTTTATTTCATTAAAGAGGGCATAATATTTATTACTTTATTTTTTCAAACATGTTTTAATAATACTCACCCATTAAATGATTTTTCATATTTTTTACGAACCATATCTGCTTTTAATGTAAATCATACTAATTCTTTATGTGAGTCGTCAGGTATCAAAAGCAGAACTATCCCATACATGTCAAAATTAAAGTAATGCTGTTAAATTTATAGTGTATGGCTAGAAATTAAAATAAAATTAAAAATCAAATAAATTGTGTGTGCAAAAACGCAAAAGAAAATGATGTGGACAGTAGTAAGGACAAAAGTGATCGTATGGGCACGCAAACATTCGGGGTTGAAATATAGCTAAACGTTAAATTTTTAAAAATATTTACAATTTGACCTCTTTAGATCAACATAAATTCAAAGCAAAAGAATTGTAAATAATTAAAATAAAAAATAACTAACAGTTTCAAAAAGTCCATTAAAAAAACAGAAATTCAAAAAATCGCATGTGCTTTTAGTGGCCGTTTCTGTCCCCGCGGCTGATGACTAACTGAAGTCTGTACCCTTCTTAACCAAATATGAGTAAAAGCAACGATATTCAGGTAGAAAAAGGATGAATAGTGGGATCAATAGACAACGTTGTTTACTGTGACCATATGGTCACGCTCGTCCTTGGAGGGTTAAAAGCTTCAATCATAATAATCAAAGAAGAATAAACTTATATAAAAGAGGTGGAAAACCTTGCGAACATTCGGCTTAATCATTTTTTTTCATTTAATTAATTTACAAAATGATGCACATAACTTTCCATCACTAAATGATTAGGTTCCCCACCCTTTTACTTGATGTTTGCCACTCGTTGACGGTACCATAATTATGTCATTTAAAATAAAACAAGTATTTACGCGTATACCCCAACGAAATCATTTGTTCATAATAAACAGAATAATTATGAATGTTTTGTAAAGAAGGCGGGTCACACCGAAGTAGCGCTCGAATCGACAATAACAATCAAATTATTTATCACTTGTGTAAATGTTCATTAAAACTATTACAGGTGGAAAACGTCTTCGTGTTTTGACTGTTAGGTTTATTGTTCTCAAACGTATAGACAATTTGACCGGTTTTATCAACTCTGACCTCAAATCATAAAAGCACCAGCACGCCTTACGCGTCTCTATGGTGTCTTCAATGTATGTATAATAGAGGTCTGCACGGGCCCGAGTCTAGCCCGCGAGCTCCTACCCGACCCGGCCCGTGGGCCGGGTTCGGGCGGGTAAGCGCAATTGAGATTCGGGCTCGTGCCGTGTCAGGCTTTGGAATTGGAAGAACTTAAAAAAAGGACTTTCGGAGGTATTCTCGTAAAAAGTATACCAAATCAAGGATTTCAAATTCCTCGGTGAGCTACAAAAAAAAAAAAGGATTTTTGGAAATAATCTGGGAAAAAAGTATATCGAATCGAGGATTGCGAATTCCTTGGTGAGCTAAAAAAAAGGAGTTTCGGGCTTCGGGTTGGGTTCGGGTAACAAGTGCGGTATTAGACTCGGGCCTGAGTTTTTCGGGCTCGGACCGGGTAATTTTGTAAAATTTTGGCCCGTGCAGACCTCTAATGTATAATATAATATTATATTTCCCAAGGCTCATACTTAATTTCGACCTGAACTTATTTGGTTGGTATCATGTTAAATTTTTAATTAATTTGTATGTATGTGGTCAGTTATTTTTTCAATCTATGTCCACTTCCATTGTGGAGTACATTGCATCCTAACGGAGGAATCTCGAGAAAAGTTTTTCTACGAAAACTGTTTCTTACTCAGTCGCTCAAAATCTCTTTTTCAAAGAAGGTAGTAGGGATAGAAGGATAACTAACAAAGTGGATAATTAATCGCTCTCGCTACAGGATCGGAAAAGGTGGGACGGATTTTTTGACATCACAAACACCCATGTTTTCGAACAGAAAGTGCTGTTTGTACTGGAACTTGAACCTATGAAATCCGGCACAGAAGCCCACAACGTTAATCGCTGCGCCATATAACTCTGGATGTGGTCAGTAAATTAACTAAAAGTTATGTAGGTAGGTATTCTGCATTTAAATAATGAATTCTAACGTAGACTAGCAACACTATTAACAAACAGGTTTAATTTTTGAACAATTGTAGGCTAGAAATAATCTTCATAGAACGAATAGCTGAAAATGGTAATACAAACTTAAATTTAAACAATACGTTAATTAAACAATGATTTATTATTTAATAATACAATACTATAATTAATTATAAAAAACCTGATAATATACGTACAAAAAATATTTTTGTATTTTATTCTAAGAAAGCGTAAATAGTAGTAGAATATATTTTTTCTTATTATATTCATAAATGAATTTTATTCTCTCAATTGACGTCAATTCGTTCTGTAATGAAATTTCTCTTTTTATTTATTTTTAATACCTACGTCATATTAATTAAACGGTGATATAGCAGTATGGTTATTTTTAAATGATTTAAGTTGAGTATACCTGGATCTCACGTGTGCCAGCGAATAATTTTAAAATCAAATGCTTTTCCACAATAAACAATAAACGGCGCCTTAGAATTGTGAAATCTACAATTATAGCTTTTACAGAGAAATAACTTAGCATTATTATTCAAAATTGTTGAGGGAGGGTGAGAGGTTAAAAAAGGCATTTTTTTATTTCCTAACAAGATGTAAAAATATCATCAAGTGTAATAATATTATGTTCTTTATTATGGAGTTAGCGGTTGTCGGCGTATTCTAGGAGAAATTATTAAGCAGTTATTTTATATTCTTTTTAACACATAATTTAATATTTTAGTTCTAAAAAATATTGAGACAAGATGAGACGACGATTCATTCTCATATTCACACATATATGTATATATATATATTTTTTGAAATATTTTTAAAATAATAGGAAATGACATACATCTCTAAATCTGTGGAAAAAACATAATCAATTTTAAAATTACAATTTTTTTTTCTTTGCTCTTAGCGAATGTCGATTGGCTTTTCATGAGAAACAATTAGTATAAATATAAATTACTTTTGAGGTGTTCACTGTCAATACTCGATAGAAAAGTATTGGTATTAAAAAATATTAAAACACTATTTGGTATTTAGTTTAAAATCCTAATCTGGTCTTAATTTTAATACAAAGTCGTATAAATAGAAAAAAAGTTTTTTGTTTATTTTATTTTTTTAATACATAACTATAATATCTTAATCCTAGCTCATTGTATCAGTAAAGTAAGTAGCCGTTATATAAAATGATATTTTATGTGTATGTGTCTTAATCAGTGGTTCACAAAGTGTGTCCCGCGAGATATATGTAAAATCTTCATATTATTAGTTTATTCTTCGTATGTTAAGAAATACTTTTAAAAGAGAATATTCTCTGACAAGAATAAATGGTACAACATTTAAATATTCATTAAACCTGTTTTTGACTTCTTTACTTGGAACTATATATTTGTGAAAAAGTATTTGTATATAAAAAGTAGAGAGAGCATTATAAAATCAAAATAAACAGACAGCGATATCGCATCTGTTTTGCGTATACACACTATAATTTGAGCCAAGATTGCAAAAATATTGCTTTCCAGTATATTAAAAGAGTATATTTAGTTTTTTTATCTATATCCGCTCCCTTTGGCCATTACATGATTCTTCCAAGATTCTCTGTCCTCCACCAGTCTTCTCTAACTTAAGTACATAATTAAATAGTTTTTAATTATGTTTTTCAAGAACAGAAAATATATCTAAGGAAACGGTGCTCCACCAAAAAGTTTATGAATTCTTGGTCTTAATTTATTTTTAACATTTTTGATTTAGTCGGTGGTTACGTTAAAAAAAATCATCTTCAATGTAAAATTCAAATTTTACTTGCTTTGTCAAACTTGTGTATACAGCTAGTGAAAGAAAACTTTTTTTGATCAATATTTAATACATATCAAGAATAAAACTATATATAATATAATACAAGTAGTAGCTATTGTATTTAAGCTTAATACGAGTTTCTAATCAATATAACATTTAAACGTCAACAGTATTTTTATGATATTGGTTTAAGTTGACAACTTACCACTAATTCGATTTATGCTAAATTAAACGAAAAAAAAAACTAACAAATTATGACAGTCGTAAATATTGTCATAACAACCATTTTATTAAAAATGTTACAATCAACAAAACATGAAAACTACTAGTCATTTATATTATGTATTCAAATGAGCCTAAACAAGCCATTATGGAAAGTAAAAAACTGTCAGACATTTTACATGGACAATAAATTAAATATGAAGACGTATTGATTATTAACACTATATTCGAAAAGATTTATCGAAAATATTTTAATTAATATTTTTAATCAAAAAAATGCATTTATTTTATTTTAAATCATAAAGCACTTAATATTTTTTCAATTATAATAAAATAATCCGATAATTTTGTTCATATAATACGGATTTTAATGCAAATTTATTAATTGTTGCAATCCTGCAATCGTTTAGCTAGGCGATGTGATAATATCAATCATATCATATCTTACCAAAATAATGATTTAAGCAAACGTGTGAAGTGATTTTCAAACCTTATATGTTATCTTAAAAATTACTATCTAGAATACATAGTGAAAGTTAAATAAAACATAATATTACATCAAAAAGTATTATAAACCCTTTTTTTGCGCGATCTTTTTTAGACATTTATTTTTAATTTTATCTTCAAGTATACTTTTTTTTCCCCTGTTGAAGACATATAAGGTTGGGCGGTAGAAAAATTACTGTCATTAAAAAGTGATCCAATTGCAAGAACTAGAAAAGTTATAACAGTGTTTCATTGTAAATTGACATACTGTTAATTAGAGAAAAGGGTCTAACCGACCATTCCGATTAACAGAAATAATCAACTGCCCACCACGGCATTTTTTCCAAGCAGTTCAAAATTTGTACATAAAAAAGAAAATCTAATTAAAGGAATAAGTTTTTTGTGTATTTAACTTCAAATTATAAAAACATATTAATATTTTTTGGTATAAGGGTGATAATAGTTCAATTTCAAACAAGTATTTCGAAATGTTAAAATTTCATTTCATAAATTAACAATAAATTCACTTAAAATAAATTCAGGTAGACCAATGACCAGGTACCAAATTTTAAATTCAAAACAATCTTTCTTTGATATTGAATTTGTCGGAAATCGAGCCCAAACCCATCTAGTTTTTAGGTTACATCTCCTTTACACCGCAGAGGCTAAAGAAAGATGTCATTATGATTAAATAGATAGACACATGTTTCACGAATATTTGTCAATTCAAGGCTAAAAAAGAAATCTCATTGTAATTTTTTGTGGTTTGGAGATAGCTTTGCTTTATACAAATATAAGAAACTTCGTCTGCTTTACGGCTTGCGTTCTTATTAATTATTTCCAGAGAATATGTTCAATACACCTAGCTGGGTACCCGATTCAATCAAAGAGTACAAAATATAACTCATGTGGGTACCGAACTAATTATCTTAACACCTTAAATTATTAACGCAGTGAACGTAAGGTACGACGCCCACAATATTGTTTATATTTTAATTATAATAACTCAACGCACTAAAACCGTTTTCATGCAAAATTACACCAATTATTGTTCTAATAACTTAACGTTTAGCCTGGCTCTATAAGAACGCCTTTAGTGAGTGTAAGTATTGAATAAATACCGAAAGATGACAGATAACATTTTAATAAATTCATTTTACAAATGCGGATAATTTCATAAAAACTACTAGCCACAGTCCTGGTATTCAATTACACAGAGAACAATATGTTAATCTTATTTATAAGCCGGTTCCCGGCAAGCTTTGCTATGCCACTCAACGAAAGTGTTTGTGTTTATTGCATGTTTTCTTTTTCTGTCTATTTGACGTTTGCTGCCGATGGTAAGACACACGCGCCACCTACTGTAAATTAATTGTATTATAATCTTCGCACAAGTGCAAGTAAACGTTATCAAAATTAGCTGTATGGCAGACATACAAACATTGATTTTTATATATAAGACCTACTGTAAATTAATTTTACTACCTATAACCTTCCCGGAAGTGCAAGCAAAAATTTTGTCAATTTTTTATTGCAATCGGACGAGCGGTGTGGGAACGCATAAAGTACAATCAAACAAACATTCATTTTCATATATTAGATTTTGATTTACAAATTCAAACGAACTTTCATTGTCATTAATTCTCTCAAAAATATACAAAATAAACTTTTTTTTCAGATAAAAATATTTATTGAAGAATAGTGAATATTAGACATGAATCAATCCTTTTTTCTGGGCCTGTAGCCGAGAGGTCCACCTGTTTTTACAATTCAGTAAATGTGTTCACTGGTTCGAATTTTCGTACGAGCACAAGAGGATAAAAAGATTCGATAACTATCAGCTTTTTACTAGCCTTATCTTGTTAGCGTTAACTTGTATTAGAAATTGAGTGAATTGTGTACATAAAACAGCTTATTTTAATATGTTTTATTAGAAATCCATATTGTCTACAGTGAAATCAAATACGGCTGAAAAAAATATCAAAACAGTCAGCAGAACATAAATAAAAACCGAGGATATTTCTTCATTTTACTCATGAAAAAAAAAATTAATTCCACATAAATTAACTTATTTAATTAAACCAAGTTTATTTTCAATGCTTAATGAAAGCTTCATCCAGAGGACGACTGGAGGGGACTCGGAGGGGGTCGCGCGAGATCCTTGTTAATTTAAGAGAAAACAATATTCTCGGATCAAATTAGTACATAACTGCAATTTCTGACATATATTATCTACAACAGCTTCAGTATACACAGTAGTACATTTTTAGTCATTTACATTGATGAGTTTACGGTAAATTGCACACTGTTACATATTATAAGTGTACCTTTTTAGTAAAAATCGATTGTTTATTTAAGTTTTGCATATAATTGCATAGGAGTGATAAAAAATCATTTCTTCTCCTGCATATCGAGAATTGCTTTTAAATTAAGCGAGCCCCTCGTTAACGTATTGGCAGCCCACCGCTGGCTTCATAAATGTATCTTCCCTCTTATATCACATGTAGATATTTGATTCAAAAATTATGATAGCTCTGTGCACTTAATTTAGAAATGTATTATTTATTAAAGGCATGTACGTAACAGGAAAATAATAATTGAAGCTTGATTAATTAGCTTTGCGTGGCCTGGCGACCGATTTGGTCGTAAATAATAACATTGTGATATGTATTATAGAAATAATAATTATTGAAAAGTTCTATAAGCAGAGCTTTATAAGCAATCAACAAAAATATGCAGTTTATAATATAAGAAAAAAGGCAGATGTTAAATTGATATTTGAAACTTTTAATGCGTACGAATTTATAAAATTAAAGAAATATTTTTTTTAGTCAGTCGAGGAGTGGATTAGCCTGATTATTTTTTTATTTGAATAGTTTGACATAAAAATATTTTTTATAACTAAATCACTAAGTAAATAATTATGACCGCTAAAAGATTTTAAGCCGGAAACGTTCTGATTGCTAATCTTATTTTTTACCCTTAGCTGAAAACGATGATATCATAAAAAAATCAATACATTTTATTACCATGTGTTCTTTCATATTAATTTATAAAAGCTGTCCGTACTGGGATTTGAAACCGTGACCTCCGTAAAAACTACTTTGACCACTTGACAACGCAACCGGCATAATACGATTTCGATACTACAATCAAATAAACAATGAAACACTAATATTATTATTCTAACTAAAATACAATAAATATTTAAGTCGTGTTTGCTTCATTCTTTTTTACTCAGTTGTACCTTAATATGGTTACTCCTTATATTATACAAAATGTTTTCTATTGAATGCTGCATTGAACAATCTTTTATACCAAACAAATAATAATACATATTATATCTATTATATAGTGCTGTACAAACATTGTGTGTGATTTCTGTAAACTTCATTATAACACATGGAAATATTGTTCTTTGCTTAACCTCTGTTCAAAATTAATCAATTATTTCAAGATACAGGGGTCAAATGTATGTGCTCTCGCAGCGGGTCCGCTTACACGAATACGTGTGTGAGCCCCTCGTTAGTCAAATAGCATGATGCCGTCATGGGAAGCTTCGTTTATTGAATACTAATAGACCGAAGAACAAATGTATGTACGCCTCTTAATGTCTTGCCAAACTCCAGGGATGAAATCTTTCTCAGCAACGGAAAATCTGTGCATTCAAATTAAACTGGAGTATCGGTTTTTCGGTAAATCATAACATTGTTACTCTTATTTTATTCCAAAAAGAGAGTGAGAGAGTCAAACAATATGACTTTAAAGTCTTGCAAACATATTCAACTACATATCTCGCAAAAAGATAAACTTCTACTCACAATGTGTGGAAAAAAATCTAAGCAAAAAAAGACTGAAAAAAAGTTTTTCCTAGACAATTTCTTAAATTTATATTAGATTATGTCAATTAAACACCAGTTTTGAAGTCTCCGTGCACTTCAAGTTTGTATATAATTTGCATATGCCCCAAAATCATCAAAACACGTTTTTTGTGCCTCCTGTAAAATTCGCTGTGTGGGTTACGTTATTTTCCCTTTCCACAGTCGATATATAAATGTACATATATGTATATTCATATGTATAGATATTTGTTTCAATATTGATATTATTTTTAATGGATTAAAATCACTTAAAAGCTTGAATTATAAACAGTTTGATCTTATGTGCAATTTGAGATTATAATAATTATTTGTAGATTAAAATAAAATAAATAAAAAATATTAATATCATCTCAAGTTGAAATATAATATTTTACCGGTGTAGCTAGTTATTAACCATAAAATATAGTATTTTACTATAAAAAAATAAGGAAACATACATTTTATTTTAATTGCAATTAATTGCATCAGTATACCAAAACGAATTGTTTTAATTCTGCAAAAACGTTTACAACGAGAACTGTAAAATAAATGGGCAAGCCAAATTATAAAAATAAGAGTTTTTTTTATTGTTTTGATTTATGAGGTCAGCAACCTTTATCGACAGTCGAATAAAACGGCTAATAGAAAAAAATACGGGTTAAAATATTGATAATTTTATTCTCAATATTGTTTGTTTAAAATTTTTAATTAGTTTTAAAGATGTGATAATTAAGAAAAGAAACTTAACACGAATTTCAAATTGAGATATGTAATTTATCAACATGTGTTATTAATATTTTTAAAAGTAAATAACGAAATTTCATTTTAATTGGGAAAATATATGATTGGGAGTGTTAATCAAACTTTAAATATAAGTAAATTATAAATCTCTATACGTACCGAAAAGATTTTAATAATACGTTATTGAATATTTTACCAAAATAGAGAAACTTTCATATTCACGAACAAACGGTTAACATTTATAAAAGAGTTTGGGTTAAGCAAATTGTATCATAGTATTGATAAAAAAATAATTCAGATATGTAATTTTTCCAAGTGAATCTGGCTTGCAGATTATTAAGGCTATTTAAATTCTTGGTGCATATCAATTGAAGTCATCCTGGTTTTTAGAGTCCGTAAGACAATGAAAGAAAAAATACGTTTAATTAGCATAGCCCGTATTGACACTTCGATAAATAAATTTTGTATCCGATTTATGAATTTGATTGCGAAAGCATGTATTAATTATACTGTTGAAATATCTGTTTTTTTTTCACCAATATAATATTTTAAAAAGGTCATGAAAACAATTAGGTCTCTTTTTTTTCTATTTCATTATTTAAGGACAGGTTAAGCAACTGAATAATAATTTCTTTTAGAGTACTACATTAGGAGTCCATACTCTTCACATGATAAGAGGAAATTCTTATATACATATATTAAAGTAAAATAAACAACGATTACAACTGTGTATATTAATGTATGTATGTAAATCTCAATATAATCATTTAAAATTTAAACTTTCTCATGATAAAATACTTTCATTTTGCATTCGCTTTTAACCGGAATATAATAAAATATTTTAATTTATTTTTAATATCTGCATAACTTTATGAGCACTGCAATAGTTTTATATACATGATATAACCATAAAGGGTCATTCAGCTATAAATAAATAGAGCTTAATTATATATGAATATGTTGGACGGTGGGTATTTCAAAGTCTACATATATTTTTTAGATTGTGTTTTGTTTATAAATTAGTACTTCCATAAAGCAGTCGGTTATTAATTGATTTGATTATATACAAAAAAAATAATTATTATACTCAATTAATTGAGCAGTTTTTGATTGTATAATATTAAAAAGTGTTATTTGAAAAATAATTAACGTCCACCGTAGGGAATAGTAATATAATTATGACATTATAATATTATATCAATGTCAAACGTATATGCTAATTAATTCATAGGTCTCTACATTTCAAAACCTTACTTTCGTTGCCTATGATTATGTTTTAATTAGTATTTTATAGGCAATTATAGTTAGTTTCTGTGAAAAATGAAATAAAATATTTATACATTTACTATGCTCATTTAGATATAAAATTTATTTAAACGAAAAACTTTCGTCTAATTATTTTTAACAATGATTATTTACTACCTATGTTAAATTTTCATTAGTTGCTTCGAACATACGCATTTTAGGAACTTTTAATTCATAATATTATTGTAAATTTCTTAAAAGGTCTCTGTATAAAAGTCGTAATGCCTATATTTATCATTAGGTATATATGTTTTAATTAATACAATTATTGAAAATATGCATAAGTTTTTCTATAAATAAAAGGCATGTCATAATTACTTAAATGATATTTCATCATACATTGCTGTTTTATTATTAAAAAAAAAAAAAAATTAAAAAATTGTTGGCTATGAAATACCCTTGGTATATTGAAATAATAGTGCCAGGAATGGGCCTATTACTTTGCATCTGTAGACCACAATTACGTACAACAGTTAATAATCGTTCTATCTAATTTGGTCAAAATATAAAAGATTTCTTGTACGCTTAGATATTTGGTGTACTTTGACTACAAAAATAAAATATACAGGCTGTTGAAATAATCAGAAAAAAATGTACGTTTAAGTATATGTAATTACAATTTTATCTCTGAAAAACGAATAAGATTATTTCATTTTAATTAAATAAGCTTGTAATAACATAGTAGACAACTTTTTTGATATGTCAGCTTAGTTTAAATATATCAAAAACAAACAAATGATGTTAGGGTAGACAATATACTCATCAGTAACATAATTATTTACATTTTGTATGGTGATTAAAAATATTGTTTTTAAAATTATTGTACAAACAATAAAGTATACCAAGGTTTTTTGAATAGGCATTGTAAAGTTCATTTTAAGTTTAAAACAATTATAAACTTAACTAGCCAAAAGCTTAAGATTTAATAATGTTGCAGTTTTTATATTAACAGCCTGACTTTTATTGATTTTTAACCTGATTGCCCAATTAGTTATACTTCACGATGCAACGGAAATTGTGCCAAATCAAATGCAAAAGATCGAATTTTTGTCAATTTATATTCAAATTTTATTACAATAGACTTTGTCAAAATATATTATAAGAATTAACAATGTGTGTATTCTGACTGTCAGTTGAAACATTCTTGCAGATATTCCTAAATAATCTTGCACACTATTGCAGTTTTGAGTCATTGTCCTCGCTTGTTCAAATACAGAAAACTATATTATTATACATTCTTGAAACGTTAATCTAATATTTCATATACGACATGAAAACGTGCCATTTTCGTGGTCGTGTTGATCATATTGTGTATCTTGTCCTATGATATTTCATACAGCCTGTGAACATTAATTCATAAGGGATCCTCCATGTGTCTGGGAGTGGGCCAGCACGGATTCGAACCGATCATTACGGAGGTGGTTCTAGTGATTCGCTGTGATCAGTGATTATAGAAACACATCGCCGAAACAGAACAATGCGTGTTGATGATAACAATTGATGAATGGGTATGAATCTGCCTGGTTGTGCAAGATATAAAGAAATATAAAACCAATGTTATTATACAACATTTCCACGTATGTTTTTTAACATCGGTTCTAACTTTAAAATTTAGATTTTATTTGCAATTTATAATGTTATATCTTCTCTTTAAGTGATACTTATGCTCTCCAAAAAAGGTATTGAGTATTTTTTCTTTACGTATGGAAAGATGTAGTTGTTTTGTAATATTTTTATAGTAAATCGTGTCAACAATTTATTGTTATAAAGAATTAGTACATCGGTTGAAATAAATAAATTTAATGAGCAATTAAGGATAGTAATGATTTGTAATGATTTTTTATGAGTATTTCTATAGCATTTACACTCATACCTGGTATATATATATATATATATATATATATATATATTTGTTTTAAATCCTGTTATGTTGAACAAGTAATGTATTAAGTCTTAAAACATGCAGTAGGAACAGTTTGATAGGCGGATGGAAAAGCAATGATATTAATATATAAATTGATTTTACAATCGATTTAAGGATTTGTGATCAAAAGGGTTTTATATCATTAAAAGTAACGGGTGTGAGAGTAACAATTTAATCATTTAATCATTCATAGTATATTTAATTATATTCCTATCTTTTACGAAACTGGGAGGGATAGTGACAGCAACAATATGGTCGATGGATTCAATGATAATTTTAATATAAAATCAAATTTGATAGCTTTGTTATGTACTCAGCTTATGTTAAAAATTCTGTTTTTACACGTGTTTTGCCTTTGCTGATGTTCTGTCTAATGACGCTTCTTAAAGACAAAATTACAACACAATAAGCGGAGTATCACATATAATTATATAGGTACTAAGTAAAAATAATTCCTTTAGAAAACCATATTATTGATTGACTTGGCATTTACTTGGTAGAACTCCATTATAATAGGGTAAAAATAGTAACGTGTTTAGTTCTACAGTCTTTTTTATATTTATTTGTTGATAGCTATTTTGGCTTTCACCATCGTCAGAACTATGTATGATTAAAAAGAATTGCCAGAGTAGCCATATCGGCTTCTTTCAATTTATTAATTTACTTGGTAGAACTCCATTATAATAGGGTAAAAATAGCAACGTACTTAGTTGTACAATTTTTTTTATATCTAATTATAAAATATAAAAAAAAACTGTACAGCTTAATACGTTGCTATTATTACCCTGTTATAATGGAGTTCTACTAAGTCAATTAATGAATTGAAAGTGGTAGGGAAAGTATTTAGAAAAAATATACTATGATAGGTTCGTCTTTTTTGATTGAAAAATATTGCTTCATCTTAAAGAAAAGACTTCTTTCTTGCGTCATTATTAAAAACAACTTTTAAAATCGATTTTAGATTAGTCTATCGTATTACAGATAACTGCGAGTATGTTGTTATTATTGTAGATTATTTTATAGATCGGCCATGCATATAGTAAATACGTTTTTCAAAAACGTGGTAAGTTGTGCTTCAATTAGAATAATTATTGCCTACATTATGATACTAAAAAAATCGCTTTACAGCGATCATGCGAACGATTAGATTTGAAAAAAAATCAAATTACGCTAATTATTCTGAGATAGAATCGATCAGCCCGGTAAAACATTATGAAAGCATTTAATCGTGGTTCACACACAAGAAACAAGTGACTAGAAGTTCAACAACTGTATGTGAAAGTACTGGGGTACATAAAAACATAAGATATTGCTATGTTAAATTTAGTGACTGGTTTTTTCAACGGCATTTTCAGCGCTTCTTAACATATTAATACGGGATATTATAAACGCTACCTGTTGTTAAATGCGATGTGGAAAATATTCACAATATTATATTGTAGAATCGTATGCGCCACTATTTTTTAATTGAAAAGTAAAGTACACTACAAGTTTAATATAACAAATTGTTTGAATAGTTATATTCAGTGGTGAGGTGGAGCCAGATCTAACCAGGTCAACGACCTGGCACCTGAAAATGAGCCAGCACCGCCCTGCCAACTTTTTGACTTATAAATTAATTTTCAAATACATACATTTATTCTTAATCGTTTTTAATTCTTGATTTAATTGTTAATATTTGTGGTTTTTTAACATCGGACGGATATAAAAAGAAAAAAAATAGGGAAGAAATCTATGACTGACCTGGTACCTATTTATTTACCACTACACCACTGGCTATATTTATATATCAATGATAAAAAGCGAAAAGGCA
This sequence comes from Himalopsyche anomala, assembly GCA_031772345.1. Classification (NCBI taxonomy): domain Eukaryota; kingdom Metazoa; phylum Arthropoda; class Insecta; order Trichoptera; family Rhyacophilidae; genus Himalopsyche; species Himalopsyche anomala. The sequence continues at coordinate 19,628,123 of CM062829.1, forward strand.
AACTGAACAATTTAAATCACTTCAATATAAATTCGGGTCTTATGGCACAGCGGTTAACGTTGTTAGCTTCCATGCCGAATCTCACGGGTTCGAGTCCCAGTACGAACAGCACTTTTTTTCAATCGATTTATCGATTTCTGTTCGAAGACATGGGTGTTTGTGAAGACTAAAAATTTCCTTCTCCCCCTCCGATACGTTAAAAACTAGGCGTAGCTAGAGCGATTAGTTAACCACTAGTCCTGCTCTAGCCGTATCCTTCTATAATATATATAAGATATATAGAATTTTTTTTTTTTGGGTATTGAAAAACAAACAAATTTACTTTAAATCGAATAATGGTTTGAATAATATTTGTATATCTAAATAGACATAATAATAATAAACGATACACTTACAGTAATATTAAAATTAAAAAATAAAAACAAGCATTTTACTTCGAATACGCCAAAAAAGAAATCGATGTAAAAGAAGTCGGCTAAGGAATCGGTTTTAGTTAAATATAAATTTTTTGAAATCCACATTCTCACGGTAAGAGTAAATGTTGAGGACCGCTTTGGTAATAATGGGAAAGAGTTAAAACAGTGTTTTATTTCTGGGCCAATCAAACGATGCGTCCGGGCACCGCGAAACCGTTTTGTTAAAAAATATGACGATCAATGTTCGATTTGACCTTTCCATACGTGCAGGGTCAAAAATTTTAAGTGTTGTAGAAACGTGTTCAAAATAATTCACTAAAAAATCCCCACTGACTGATTCGACTGCTTTCTTAATAGAGAAAGATTACTATTCAAAATATTAATAAATATATATTTTTTTGATGAAGTAATCTAAAATAATAATATGTAAATAGATAGACATTTTAAAGTTAATGTGTTTTATAAATGGATATAATGTCAGTTCTTGAGCGTGCTGGTTGCACAAAGATTACATCGCGTTCTAAATTTTAATTCGTTTTCAACTGACGGAATAAAAACATTATAAAATATAATTATTATACTGATCAAAACTTTGGATGAATTATAGAAAAACATTTTATTATTTTTGATAGCAAACAAATACTGGCGGAAGAATTGGAAAATTGAATGGACTATGATTTTCAATAAAATTTGTTGTAGAAATAATAGGGCTTGAATACATAATGTAGAATATATTAAAATGTAACACACAAAACTTCTTTAATTTTTTGACACCTTGTAAAGTTCTGGATTATCCCATAAGCAAGTGCACGAGGCGCGCGTTTGGGGCCTTCAATATTAGGGGCCTCGAAACTACTAATACTATTCTATAAAACCCATATAATATTTTTAATTAAATTTAAGTTATTCAAAATATAGGGCATCCGAATTTGATTACGCTTGGGGCCTCCCAAGTGTTCAAACTGTCGCTGGCGTTGTAAACATTCTTTTGGTCATTTCACAAATAAAATGAATATTTATCTAAGTTTTATTTATTTTTTCTTTCTCCCTCTTTAAAATATTATATGAGATAGCCACAGATTTTTAATATACCCTAAAGGATAAAGAATAAATTCTTGCTGGTATGTTTGAAGAGTCTTTGATTTTGGGGGTGTGTAATCAGTAAAATAAATATTAACATCCAATCATTTAATTCCAATGATTATCCGTATTTCCTATGAAATTCTTTATTATCTTGCGAAAATGGTCATAATTTCATCAGAACATATTTTCATTTAAACATTAAATCAAAAAGAACTCAACGTCCCGAATTGGCGTACAAACATAGCTGTTTTGGCAGGACAACTTGTGTCTTCACAAATTCACCGTCGCAAAGCCAAACTGCATACATCGGGCTTCGGATTGGTTTCTCAACCACCGTATATAAGCTATACTTGAATCGGTGTGAATCAGAACCATCGCTGCAGTCAATGGTAAATATATTTAAAAAATAAATATTTATTTTATAAACTCTTGTAAATAGTTCATATCAAAATTTTACGTCTAATTTCTTAACATACATAGATAATTTAAACATATTATTACCGTAACGCCAAGTTAAACATCTTAAAACGTTAAGAAAAACAATGTTATATTTTTTTGTGTTTCAAATGTTTTAATTGTGTTCAATGTTTGATTTAACTATGCTATTTTAGACATGTCGTTATAAGATAAAATCTAAGTCGATGAAATATGAATTATTGTTTCAGTATACGAATGATTGAAACATTTAAAACTTTGTAGTGTCATTTTTTTAATGAATGTTTCATTACGTAAAAAACATGCGTGGTTATTTTTTTGTAATGAATAATAATTAGAAACGACTATGTACAAACTGTTATAATTACAGGTTTAATATACATATAAGTTCATAAAAAAATGTCCCAAATGTATTAAGTCTTTTGATCCAATACTCCTCACACGATAGATAACAACTCTATTTTACAGTGGTACTCAAAATATTTCAATGACAATGTCAATTCTTCTAAAAAATATATTCAACTGAACGCTTTCTATAAATATCACAAAGAAAAACACCAGCTAATATTGACTAATTTTTTGAAAGCTCACAAACGATTTTATAGTGTGAAATTTTTATCCTGCAAACATAAATTTTGTACTTTTTTAAAAATCCATGTCCGCTTCCAATGAAAAACATTTGGCCTCCTAAGGAAGGTATCTTAAAAGAAGTTTTTTCTGCAAAAGCTGATTGTTACTCAGATGCTCCATCTTTTTTTCTTTCTTTTTCGAATAGAGTAGTAATAGAAAAGAAAGGGTTTGGATATGAAAAGTGGTTAGTTAATCACTCTCGCTACGCATTGTTATTTGAGGAGTGGAGTGGTGGGAGGAAATTTTTGGACACCAAAAACATCAATACATCGAAGAAAAAAGTACTGTTTGCTCTGAGATTCAAATCCGTGGGACCTGTGACGGAAGCAAACTACGATGACACTGCGCTACGGACTCGATTGATTTTCTATTATAATATGTATGGTGTCATGTTATGAATTATGTACTGTCTTAATTGTATTTCTCAAGAGTTTGGCGCATTTTTGTCAGCTGGTATGTTTATAATTTAGTAAGTTATCAATAAAAGATTTTTCTGTCGCGTATCCATTATATTAAGTAGAAGGAAAAAGGAGATATGTTGATATTTTTAAATTCGTAGATTTTCGAAATACTATGTCAGATGCGTTTTTTTGGCACAGGTTTTTAGCCTAGTTTTTTCTTCCATACACTTGTTTAAAAATCTAGAATCAAAACAGGATAAAGGTCTTTCTTTTCACTATATTAATATTACCTTTTATATTTGATAGGTTGTACGCATCGAAGCTTTGAGAACCGACAATTGATTTTAATGATGTAATTCAGTGTTACGCAAATAAGTTTTAAATAATATAATTGAACGCATAAATAAAACAGTCACCTTTTATCAAAAATGCAAATCAGCTCTACATAGTTTTTTTCAAGATTTTAATAAGTTAGTTGGAATAGACGATTAAATATTACTGTATATATCATATATTACTGTATATATCAAAGAATAAAAACAAATATACATATTACAAAGATTAATGCCAACTAAGTACCTTTGTATCACTATTGAATTATATTAATTGCTTTATTATAAACACTGATAGGATGGTTAAGAATATTGTAATATTTTTGATGGATGAAAATTATGTTTAATAACTTTGTCATATCACTGATTGTGCTTCTTATTGAGACGCGTTTCACGTCTTTGTAAAAGCATTTTCAAACTGACACAACCGATTTTTAATTTTTAAAGACAACCTTAAGCCTAACCTAACCTAAAAATAATAAAGTTATTCCAAGTAAAGATTTTTATCTCACAAAGAATTACACTTAAAAGTGAGCAAGTTTTACATAAATTTTATAATTTTAATTTAAAAAACGATCAATTAGGAATGTTTTTTTTTTTAAAACCACTAATCTGATGAAATTAACTAACATTCGGGTGAGACGAATATATACCTCAGCCTAGTTAAGGGTTAATGTTGGTTTTATTTCATAATGCAGAAAGAAAGGTGGGATTTTTTTTAAATCTACAGGCATTCTAATTTTATATCAAGAATAACTACATTTTATCAACAAAAAATTGAAACATTTTTTTGTGATTAAGTAGTTACAATATAAAATTTTGGATTTAAAAAAACCATCACTTATTTTAATTAATACTGTTGGCGTTGAATTAAAACATTTGCAATCTGTTAAAAGTTTTGTCAATTTTGTTATCTTTAGAAACCGTAAGTTATTTATGAAATCCATCGGTTTATTATATTATGGTGTATTGGTGAATTAGGAATTTTGTTAATAATATGTTCTGTATAAATAATATAATCAATAAACCGATTTTACTTTAATTTCCAGGAATTTAGTTAAAACCTTTTTTGTTATACTGGAATTGCAATTCCAGGTGAGCTCCAAATATTCTTTATGTAATATTTTTCAGTACGTTTTGTTTGCACTATTTTGTTTGTAGAATTTCGTCCGGCCACCGTAAGTATACAGTTAGTCGTCAACCTGTTTATTACTTACACGGGAACTACCCAAACCAGGAAAGGGGACATTGTATGCCCGGGGAAAGTCATTAATACTCGTTACCGGCCAGATTACAATGAATAATTGCGACAATCAATTAAACCAGTCTCGCAAACCACTATGTGATAATATATTGTGTATGTGTGATATGTACACAAATACGTATACGCTGGACACCTTGAAAGATGTCATTATTTAACCAAAAGTGAAACTGTAAATTTCGCGTATTTCGTATTGTCAAGATACTCACGAATACCCGGTACACAAAACACAGTTATCATCGGTAACTGAATTATAATAACGAGTTTAGACAGCATATTATTTAATATTTATGATGGTTTCTATTGTGGTAATTGTATCTGTTTCCTTGCAGAATGAAAATAAAATATTGTTTTATAAAGCGAACATCAAACGCGGACGCTGCTGTGATCATCATATTATTCATATATACCATTAATAAACAAAGAGTATCATAGCTTAACCTACTACGCCAATGGTAATAAGACACACTTTAGATTCAGAGACACAACAATTGGAAAAAACATGCGTTTTATAATCGATAAACTACTATAATTTACACGGAAATTAGCGTTATTGCTAGAATCCATGTTTACCCATGTGGTATTTATTGTGCGGAGAGTTTTACCTCTTCTTTCAGGTGGGTTCAAGTAACAGCAATGTAAGCATATTTTCATTTTATTTGTATAATTTAAAATACAGATTTTCAACTCGTGCGTTTGCATTGTTTCTTTTGCTTGAGTGACTTCAAAAACAATTCTCATGTCAGTTCAAATATCTGGAGACGTAAAAAATATATAGTCACCTCAATTCTACAAGTAACTCCAATAAGCTTTAAGCTTTGTTTAAAATACAAATAAAAAAGGTGTATTGTGTAATTGAAAACCATAAAATTATGCGCGATTGAATTTTATATAAAGAAATATGAGATCATATTCAATTCTCTTTTATTTCAAAAACACTGAAAACACAGTATTATGGTGGCGATATAATCATATAATAATAAATATTGTTGGTTATCTATTTATTATATGTCGAAGTTTTTAAGTATTTCTATGACTGACAATTTAATTTTAAAAGTGATTGTTTCCATGGGTACGTATGTGTTTCCATGTATTTTAGACATGGAAATGTATTTAGAAACTATGTACCTGTTGTTTTTTTGTTTTTGTTTTTCGATTTCAATGATTTTTTGAGACAAGAACTTTACTACTCATCGAGCATTGTTAAATGATATGATACGCTGTCTAAGCTAGCAGTCTTTTTTGTGTTTCATACATTTGACTATAAATAAAGATAACGCGAAATAATATCAAGTTTCGTGATTTTATTTTATTACTATAAATCGCCACCTAGAGCTAAATCCCTTGAAGTTAACGTTGTACTGATTGTTAAATAAAACAACTGATATATATTATGAATGTAGTTTTTTTTTTAAATATTATACGTATAAATAATATAGATTTAGGTATTATAAAAGGATTAGGTAGAAAAGCGGTTTTGAAGCCGTATAGTATTTTTTAAAAATATTCTTTCTAATAGTTACAAAACAACAAAATGCAAATTTCATGTCGATAATTATACGATTGAATTACAACAAACTGAATTGCAAAAATATCTCGTTATTTTGTAAATGATACCAAAGATTTTTTTACCAACGGTATTTATAAATCATATTAAAAAAACAGTAACAAACTGTGTACAAATTGTAATATTAAAAAAAAACTATGCCAATTTGATTAAGTTAATGAAATGGAATGCCAGTTTTTTGTACAAGTAACATAGGTTTCACAATTAATAAGATTATATTTTTTGCAATTAAAAAGTTAGAATGAATTTATTAATCATTATTAACAACCGATAAGGAAATGTAATAAACTCGAGACCAACATTTTATCGAGCGGTAGCTAATGATAGTGATGTTTTTGATATTCTTGAGTATCCTGAAAGAACCGTTTTGTGTTTTATAATAACTCAAGAAAACACTATTCTGAAGATGTAATAAATGAGTGTATCTACGTAAACAACACCTAGCATGGCATGGTCTGTTATTAGCAGCAGTTTCATTGGCTGATCAATTATAATTAAGTGCGGCAATTTAAAGACAGTGATTTATATTGACATCGCTTACCGCTTACGCCAGCACTTTCCAACTTGTTTTAACCGTATGTACATCCCGGATTAAAAAATAAACTAAGATTTTTTATATTCAATTGTCCATAAACAGTTGGAAGACGTTCAATCAAAATATTTTAAACTAAAGTTCTTAGTATATTTTAAGCGAATTAATTAAAATAATATTTGGAATAATATACCAACATAATAAACTTAAAATAATCGTCAGTAATATGTGTTAAAATGCTCCCAAAAAAGTTCAAATAATTAGAACTGACCGTTTTTTAAATCCATGTCCCGCTAGTAATGTGTAGCATATGGCTTCCTAATGAAGGTATCTCAACAAAAGTTTTTCTACGAGAACTGTTTGTTACTCAGTCGCTCAACCTCTATTTTTCAAAGAGAGTGGTAGGGATAGAAGGATAAAGATATGGCTAGCTCTCGCTACGCCCAGTTATTAAAGTATCGGAAAGGGTGGAAGGGAGTTTTTAGACATCACAAAAAACCATGCCTTCGAACAGTGATCAATAAATCGATTGAAAAAATGCCGTTCGTACAGAGACTCTAGCCCGTGAGATCCGGCACGATAGCCCACAACTAGGGCTTCCAATTAACCGGACTTAAACACTAACCGGTTTTCGGTTTTTTTTCTGACAAATAAACCGGGTAACCGGTTTAAACCGAAATATCATGTATTTTGATTAGGTAGGTATGCAAAAAAATCGTTTTTTTCAATATTTGGCATAACGGCTAATACTCCAATTTCAAACAAAAAACACGACATTTATCTTAATGTGACTCTAGTTACCAACCTGTTTGCTATGGCAAAGTAACAATTGCTATAACATGTGAAAAAATATTTTATGATAAAAAAAAATATACGTAAATCAAAAAAATAGAGCTTGATTATAAAACTCACCAAAAGAATGATGTTTAAATGCATTCAATTTTTTAAAAATACCAACTAAATAAGACAAGAAATCCAATGTTTAGACAAAAATAGAGTAGAATACCAAAATATTCACTTGTCAAAACATGTCAAGTTATTTGAAAGAGTCATTTCTGTTCACAATATGGACAACTTTGAGTCAGAAGTAGATTATTTTACAATATATATATATGTATATGTACATGTTTGTTGTATTTTGTGAATTGTTTCCTGTATAACGCAGTAAATTCATTATAAAACATTTTTCTTTTTGTAAAAAACAATGAAAAATAAGAAATGAGTATTTTTGATAGAATCCGGTTAACCGAGAGAAATAAACCGGTTTTCGGGTTTTTTCAAAACACGGGATAAACCGGTTAACCGGTTTCGGTTTAAACCGGTTTGGAAGCCCTACCCACAACGCTAACCACTTCGCCATGGGACCCGATCCTTTTTACACACCCAAAAAATAATAGAGTTAATAAACATTTGAGTCATCTGGTATCAAAATCAGAACTGTTCCATACATCATATATGAAACAGTTTTGCTTTTGATACCAGACGACTCATTTGAACTACTTCCCACTTTTATTTTTAAAATCAAGAACGGTTTTGCTTATGAAGAGCATTATCAACTGATATTTTTAAATATGAACCATGTTCGCTCCCAATTTGTAGCATATGGACTCATAAGTGTGTTTATTTCAACAGAAGTGAATTAGATTTAAAAAAGCATTACAAATAACAAACAAATCCCGAAGAGTATATATTATTAAGTAAGTGTCTCACAGTTAGTCAAAATTTATATAAAAACATTTATTTTTAAAAACAGTGGTTAGTAAAACAACTATTTCTAGATTTATTTTATTCCAACTATTGTCACCTGCTGTGGCCCAGTTGGTTAGAGCTTGCTCTACCGATTACGCAGGTCTGCGTTCGATTCCCGGCCAGATCACAGTGAATTTGAGTATTATTGAATTCAAAGTTGTGATCGAAGACTGGGTGTTTGTGATGTCAATTCACATTATTTCCCCTCCTTCCATCATTCTGATCCTTAAATAACTAGGTGTAGCGATAGCGATTAGTCAACCACTAGTCCTGTTCTAGCCTTATCCCTCCTTCCCTACAAATCACTTTAAAAAAGTGAGGTTGATCGAGTAAGTAACAAACAGTTCTCGTAGGAAAAACTGTTGAGATACCTCTATTTGAAGTCCATATTCTCCACATTGGGAGCGGACATTTAGCTAAAATATGGCATTTCGTTATTATATTAACTTTAAGTAAGTGCAAGAATTGCTTCTCACAAAATACTACCCATTATTTAGATTTCTGTATAGGTATGCTAACTTTACTGTTTTATACGACAAAAAGGATTTTAATTGTTGGCGATATATAAACTGTATAATTAATTATAATTATGTTGGCAATAAAGGATTACGTCTTGTTACTAGATTATTTAATATTGAAAAGAATGATATAACGTTATCATTAAATTTATTTAAAAATACAAGAGAAAAACATAATGATTCGTTAAAAATCATAATACACAATATAAAAGCACAACATATTATTCATTAACATTTGATCTATGAAAAGTAAATCGTTTTAGCCAATTAAATGAAATTTGACTGCGTATACTTTAAGGATATATGTAGTGCGTCTTTAACAAACATTTTAGATGGCATTGCATATGAATTCAATAAATCTCCTCTCTGTAAAAATAATTGATTCTATCAAGATTGAGAAACACTCTTTTTTTATCGCCGTGCTAGAGCGGCTCAAAACCAAAATATTAATTGCACCGTAAGAATAATTTGAGAAGAAATGTGTGAAAGATGTACATACATGTCGGAATGCTATGGTGTGAAATTTAGTGATTTGTTTCATAAGCGGACTGATTATTTATTGAATATGAAAGTCCTACACACAGACAGGCTCCAGAATAAAAGTATAAACAACTACAAAGAAAAATGTTACGGTAAAAAATATATATAGCCTATACTGGTCTTTCTTTGTCGATATGGCAACTTTGGTATTATCAATATGACTTTTAAACAATATAAAATTTATATATGTATTGTTGATCGGTCTATCAATATGTTACTTATTTGATATATTTTATAAGTCCAATATTTTTTTTATCTTTGAAGTGTAATTATCTTCCGTATTTAAAATTGGTTCGATTGAATATTTTAAATAGCGGCTCATTCCCAATTACGCCAGATATTTATTAATTTAACACTGAAAAATAATCTCTCACATATACCTACTCAAATAACTTGTCTGTCGATTTTGTGATGCAGTGGTCAGAGTCGTTGGCTTTCGTGGCGAATCTTACGAGCATAGTCTCCAATGCGGACAGCAGCGATTTATCGGTTTCTGTTCAAAGGCACGGGTGTTAGTTATTCCCAAAAATCTCTCCCACCCTTACGATACTCAAATAATATGGCCTAACTATAGCGATTAAATAGCCACTAGCACTGTCCTATCCATGTCCTTTCTAGTATCAAGTTCTCTTTTTAGAAAAAAGAAAGCTTGAGCTCCTGATTAACTAGCAGTTCTTGTAGAAAATTTATGCTGAAATACCTTAATTATAAGGATATATGCTCCTCATTAGAAACGGACATTGATTAACGAAACTCTAATTTAAAATTCAAAAATCAATTACTTGTTATAATTTAAGATTTCGACTGAAGGTGCTTGGTGGAATTTCAATATTAAATTTGAATCGTTCAAATTCAATTACTTGTTTATTTATATTTGTTAGAGATATTTACGTAAAAGACATTGAAATTTAGCAATATTGAAAAAAGATTTTTTTTCAAACAGTACTTACTTATTAATTACACTGTTTCAATTACGTTTTATTGTATATATATATATATTATATAGTTTTCTTATTATTGTAAAATTCTTTTATTGCTATTTTTAAATAGTTATTCATAATAACGAAGGATTGCAGTAATGATTCATTGCATATTTGAATTACTACCGGACACGTTGCTAAAAATAAAAAATGGTAGACATAGCAGATATCTGCAATAATAACAGGAATGATTGTTAAAAGCTCGCAACGCTGACCGGTGTTATAATAATTCATAATAAGTTCCGCCACGAGAGGTCCATGCAATTTGACAACTGGATAAAGTTCTTTGTTAAGAGACTTTCCATGATAATATTTTATGACATACACATTTAAATTTATGCGAAGAGAAAATATTACTTGTGTGTGCACAAAAGAAACTATTGAATTTATATGAAAAAATGTGTTGGTATTTCATTTTTTAAACATTGCATTTATATTTTTTGTGCTGTCAGTTATTATTAAGGTTTCAAGAGTTAACAACATAAAATAATCAAAAGTAACATTTTTTTTGTAGGAACTGGTGACAAAATGCAATTATCATTTTTTTTTTTGTTTTTGCTCTCGTCATTAAAAAATATAGTCACGGCTAATTGTTATGTCAAACTACGCACATATTAGGTAGTTAAAAATCAATTTCATATTTAATTACTCATAACAGAGGTGATATGAGAAGTTTCCAGAATTAAATCAAATGTATTAAACCAGCTTGTTCATATTAATAAAAAATACATGTCTATAAATTTATCACGTTGAAAATATAAGGCTATTATTTGCAATCCTGGCTCGTTACAAACTTGGTTAAAGATGAACCATGAATGTCATTTAGTAAATAAAAATACATTTTTAAAGAATTTTTAGAAAGCAGTCTCAACGTGGCTTGATAACATACCAAATATCATTCCAACGTTAATTATCCAAAGCTAAAATTACTTCTAAAATGTATATTGTTTTAGAAAATGAAATTCAAGATTATTTTTTCAACCATTTTTGAACGAGCCGGATTTGCAAATAATAGTCTCATATATAAAGCCACTCATTTTTTTTGTGATTTTATTTTTAAAACCGTTTCCGCTCCCAATGTGAAGCATATGGACTCCTAATGGAGTTTATCTCAACAGAAGTGCTTCTACGAGAACTGTTTGTTACTCAGTTGCTCAACCTTTCTTTTTCCAAAGAGAGTAGGGATAGAAGGATAGGGCTAAGGCAGGACTAGTGGTAAGCTAATCGCTCTCGATACGCTCGTTTAAATGATAAGATGGGTGGGAGGGGGAAATCAAGACATCACATACATCCATGCCTTCGAACAGAAATTCATAAATCGATTGAAAAATCAATTTATAAAACTGTCCGTACCGGGATTTGAACCCGTGCCCTCCGTAACCTTGAGAAATTATAACACTAAAATATAGCTTTCAAATAATCCCAAAGTGTAAAATTATAGCTTTGCTTGACTCATTAAATATAATAATAACTTTTGATAGTATGTGGCAGGAAATAGAATATGGTTCATGATTATAAGAGCATTGAGAAACCTTCATTCAGCGTTTAAGCCAGGACATTTCGGTGGTTATTAGTAATGAATAGAACTCAATTGAAAACAGCAGTTAGCCATATAATAAACTATAGATCGAGAGAAAAAATCAGACAATCATATTCTACGCATAAGCATGATTGAGCGAAATCCGTATATTTTCACTGAGTTAACCATTACAACGCCACGGTGCAAAGCACCGGCAAGTCAGACAATTAACACTTTACTCGCGTAACAACCTTCGCAAGTAAAAAATACAAAATTTGATTGAGTCATCATCAGATAGCGCCTAGATTAATCTTTATTGTCGCTTGACGGCCAGTATTTCAATTTAAAAGTCCTCGGGTCCAATTTAAATTTAGAGATTGATCAAGTCAATGACTGACGAAAAAATTACGTTACCTTTACGATAATGTTATTATTATAGTTTAATATTATCATCATTGTTAGACAGGGCTGTGAAAAAGTAACACAGCTTTCGAATTTAATTTTCCATGCATAATTGAAGTTATAATATTGATATGTAGAACTAAATGACATTAAAAGCTGCTTAAATCAATGATTAATACACGGAGTTATTTATGATTTGGTAGTTAAAATTTTGAGTTACCTAAACATATTATCTTTTTGGTGGATTCTGCAAGAACTTTAAAGAAGTTCATTTTAAATATCAAATTTAATTTGATAACTTCGTCACTGCATTTGGTGTGTTGAAGCACCATCGAATAAAACATCTGTCTTGTTTATTTTTTTTCCACAATAAAATCAATTATTACAAGGTTTAAGCTGGTTCCAATAGTTAAAAAAAATGAAAAATATATTTGGACGGAACAGTTTTAAAAATTAGATAAGACTGATGAAATTCATATAAATCAATTGAGACAAAAATAAAAAAATGATCGATTATCATTAATAATATATTTTATCTTAATACTCTAACTTTAGTGCAATAAATATATTTAAAGACGATTGTGCGAACTGTAGATAACGTTATAATATTTCTTAATGTTCTGTTTTTATAGATATATTATTATCATGTGATATTTTATGATAAATTATCAATTGAATTTATCCAACATGCATTCAAAGTAATAATTTGATCATGCTTATAAAACAAAAATGCAGTGACGAAGAAAAATATACCGATGTAAAAAGATAGGTATGTTTTTTTACTTAACTAAAAACCACAGCGAATCAATTATTTGTACAATAATATGAGTTATCAAAATCTTTTCCGCAACCCTAACATTGACAATCTAAATATCGTTTTTCTTTGTATTAAAAAACGGGTGTAATTGTTTGTCAGACAATGGGAAAGATAATAAGCGCAACTCCCAAAAGGAACGCGCGCAGTAACAATGTAAAAAAATAAAAGGTATTCGGCAGCGCTTAAAATTCGTATGATTGAATTCAATAGAATTTTAAATAAACGATGAATCGCAAAAATATGTTAATGCATACATTAAATGATGATAGGATTGAAATAATCATTGTGCTATATTCACTCTGTATCATTTATAATATTTCATTAGAATTATGATTTTATTTTAATAATTCAACAAGCTCTCGTGAACTTGCTCTCTACGGAATTACGGGACAAGTGTTTTCCAATCACAATCAAAATGAGAACAATAAATATTACTTACGCGATTGTATAGAAAATCACTGTCACAGGGAAAAAATTACGAGGAAAACGAATAAGAATATATTATCATATAAAATTGAATTTGATAACTTTGTTTTTCCACTTATTGTGAAAAAAATGTGACATTGTATATTACGCCTCTCTGAGAATCATTATCAGACAGAACTTTGCAAGGTATATAAATAAAAAAATAATTGGTTATAATTCTGATGTTATAAGTTTACAAATAAAAGTCCTTTTTTGGGTATTGGTATTGAATTTTCTACAAACATTGATGAACTTTCACTTAGTTACCGCCGAATCTATCGAGAATATAATTTATATAACCTGTAGACGTATTCTAGTTGCACGTGCTCTTATGTTATTAAATGTGACATCTGAGATATCGTCAAAACATTTTTTGTAATGATTATGACCAGCTTCCTATTGCCTTTTACAACAAGAATTGACAGTTTAATATTTTTTAAGTAACCATAGTTACACAACTTTGTTGATTCTTATTATAGCTAACTAATTCTACTATTATTTTTTTGCTGGAGATTAAATCACAGTTCATGTTTCTTTTGTGAAGAAGTCTTTTTACTCATGACAATTATAATATCTTAGATACATTAAAAGCACTTGAAAACATGTTTAGTTGCGAATCATGTCTTTAATTCTAGAATAAGTAAAGTATATTTTATAACTCATGTATATAATTTAAATATATTTTACAAATCAATATCATTGAAGATTACCGCATCAATTAATACATCGTATTTTTTAAATTTGTATTGATAATGAAACCTTTTGTATACATTTAACTTCTCATTTATAATCCATTATTTTTACAATGATGTAACATTAATTTATATAAGAATTCACGTTAAAGTATTTAAAACTTTTATCAATTGAGTAATTTGCTTATAAATGTGCTAAAAGAATTACTATCAAAAAATTAAAACAGTTTTTTACAACAAATTATCAATTCAAATTCTATTTTATTGTTTAAACCACTTCAAAGAACAAGTTTATTCAAAAACAATAGATTGATAACAATTAAACAGCGTTTTTTTAATGAATCTATTATCGAACGTAAATTAATAGTTAATAAATTAATAACACTAAGGTCAAATAAATTTAAATGATTTTTAATAGTTTTGATACTTGTAAAATATTATAACGACATTATTTATTTTAGAAACAATTGTATTTTTTCAATTATTGGACGCATTTTTTTCTGATTGTATTTTATATGAATGCGGGCAACTTCTTATAATCGACGGCGTCATAAAATAAATTTCAAAAATGCAGCAGCAGTCTTGACGATCTTAGTAACCAAAAACTTGAAGGAAGGGTGTTAGATTCTTAAAAAAAATAATACTCAATAAAAAGTGAAATACTCTCTAAAACAATACGTCATTAATTATTTGTATAAATAACAGTGCGCTGTAAATTTAAGAAAATACGGTATTTAATTGATTTAATTAAAAAAAAACCTGGAGAAAAATTTCGTTGAAACGCATGCAAAAATATTCATTTACAAAAAACTAGCACAATCGAACATGTTTTTTTAAATATTTATTTACAATTTTATGTATGTATGTATTGTTATACCAAATGGTTTTGATTAATAAGATAATTACGGGCTGAACTATAAATCAATTCACACATGTAAGATTAAAATTTCCGTTACGTAATAAATCATATTGCATTTAATTTAAAAAAACAAGAAATAAAAACAATATCTCTAATGACTAATTCAAATGAATTCATTTTTAAATCAACGTTTTGACACTCCCACCACATTTTGACGTCAGAGCACTGTCCATTTAAATCAAGAGACGCGTCGATCAATCTTACAAAAAACCACTTTTACAAATTGTTACATTTCCAGTTTCCTTGCGAAATAATCGACAAGTTGATTTAAATATTATCATATGTATACGAGAGGACGATACTTGTATCAACCGTTACATATATTTAATTAAAGTATTGGTAGTTCAAACCAAATATCACTTTTAATGTAATAACAGAAGATACTGATCTTCGAAGAAATGTGTAATAACTATTTAAAAAATAGTTCATGTATTCGAAATATTTACATAAAAGCTGACAAAAGATATTGACTGTATTTTTCGATATTCACAATGTATACAACTTGATCACTTTTAGGGTGTTTACTTTCAATACTTGGTGGAAAGGCATTATATTAATAAAAACACAATATTCCTTTGTACTTTATTCCACTTTATTTAATAGGTCAGGACCGGTTTCGCTCATTTTGAGGATTGTCAACTGATAAGAAATATGATTTAACAATGCATAATATATTTATACAAAAATGAAAAGTTGTAAACAACAATTCGGGAAATTTGAATTATGTTTGTAACTACTTTCAGTCACCAATCTAAATTTATTAATCGTGGATGACTTTTTAATTATAGGTTAGATGTGTCAAGCATTTTAATTTTGTGTTATTTTAGAATCACTTATAATGTAATTGTTAGTTTCTTTTCAATGTCAATTGTTGTTTACAACTTTTAATTTTTGTATAAATATCATTTTTAAATTATATTTTTTTATCAGTTCACAATGCTCGCAATGAGCGAAACTGGTCCTGACCTATTAAATAAAGTGAAATGAAGTACAAAGGAATATTGTATTTTTATGAGTATACAACTTGATACACGTTATATCAAATGGATGTAAGCTGAAAATGCCGTTTTTTTCTGAATTTTGATTAAACATGACCATAAACTGAATGTTATAAATTCTTACTTTATTTCCAAAACATTATATCAATATATATATTAAATGTATAAATAATCAAACAGATCTGATTTTTCAGCAGCACAACAGCTTAATAAAAAAATATCAAATATTGCCTCACGTTGGACCAAAAAGTGAATAAACATTTTTAAATTCATTAGCATTGTAAAAAAAACTATCAATTACATATGATTTTTATATTCAACCCCTATTTACTAAAATTTACAATAATCACGGAAGAAATTATCAATTGTATGTTTCAATAAAAAGCTCTTTCCGGTGTATTAAATAAACGTTGATATAAAAAAAAAAAATTGTTTGACTTCATAATATGTGGAACTACGGATAAAAAATAACCAGATCCACTTTTTTATGAAAAGAGAAATAATACACTTCTCTCATAAAAAATGTTTAAGCAGTTTTGATTATAAGATCATATTTTGACCGTTAATTTCATAAAAACTATGAAATTTTTAGCAAGTTTAAATATAAATGTTGTTATAAATACTAAGCCGATATATCACTTATTCTTAAAAATGGGTTAAGGCGTGTTTGATTCCAAGCTCTTCAATAAACATGAAATGTGTAATTAATTGATTTGCATTTGGAATTTACTTGGTATATTTCCATTATAAAAATGTCAAAATAATACTTTATTTGGTTGATAGCTATTACAGCTTTACGCCCTTGTTAGAAAACGACTATTAAAGATTTTAAAGCGATCGAAACATTACTAATAACACGGTGTCTTGTCAAACAAAAAAATCAAGATGAAAATAGTCGTATATAAAAACAAAACTCTATTTATTGAACTAATTCTCTGTCCAGTTTTCCAATTAAAAAACAGTTATTTTTTATTAGTAGTGGCAGTGTAGGCAATATATAAATTAATTAACAGCCGTTAATAGGTTTTTGAATATTAATTTTATTGTTTTTGTTGGAATACTTTTAAGAACAAAATTTCACTTTTACGAGTTGTTCCAGGGTAATTAACCCATTAGTTATCACGTATCTACCCTGAGGCTTTTTCGCGTAGCATGGTAGTCAATCAAAAGTCTGGCGCCAGATTAAAGATACGTTAATGCGAAGCACTTAATTTTAATGTGGGTATAACTGATAATGAATTATGATAGTAATTATTATAAACTAGTGTAATTGTCATAGCTTATTATGAAAGCATGTGATAATGTTATGCAATAATTTTTCATGTTTCTTACGCGTGAAAGCTTTCTCAGACATAGTAATATATTTAAAAGCTTAAAGTGTTAAGAGCTTTTTGCGCACATATTTAACATATGTAACTAATTCGAATAAAATAAATATGCAGTTGATTGGTTTAAATTAAAAGTAAAAGTCGTAAAAGTCTCCTAATCTTACCAATTAGATAAAAAAAAAACATTCTGTGCATTGTATTTTAAGAACCTACTGATTTATTGGTAATAATTTTAAAATAAAATTTTAAACCTTTGTTATTGTACTGATAATGAATCGAATTGTAACATGTTTTTCGCTTATTTTAAAAGCAACATCAGACTAACTATAGCTCAGTTATTTATTAATAAAGTTAATGTTGATTATAATTCTTTATTAAAAATTATAATAAATTAAGGTTTTGACACAATAGTTAGAATTCTTTAATCAAATTAATATACCACTAAGTTACCACGGAATCCATCGAAATGATAGAAACTCATTTTTTCTGTCATTTTTTAATTATTAATAGCATATATTAATTGTGTATAACCAAATATTTGTAGTAAGTGACTGATTTTCTATTTACACAGATGGCATGATATCTATTGACGATTAATGAAAAATGGTTATATTTTAGCTTAAAAAACATAAACAAAACACTTTTTAGTATTTTTTTTCTCTACTTAATCAAACAGTTAGAACTGAATTACCAAAAAAATATTGACTCTACTCTCAATACTCGGTAAAAAGAGGTTAAGCATCTAACTAAAAAAACTTTTGTTGAGACACATTCATTAGAAAGCCATATGTCCTGCATTAGGAGCGAATATAGATTGAAAAAGTTGACTATCATCAATTTAAAAAATTAGTATTTATTTAAGTGTCGTACCAAAAATAAAGGCCATGATGTAACATCATATTTTAGTCGTTAATTTTAACAATTATCTTAGAAAACATTCATGAATGTATCTTTTTTATATATTACAAACGCAACCATGATATAAAAATCAAGCAAGCAATATTGTTTGAATGCCACGAAGACGTTTTCTTTTGTAGTAAAAACATTATGGGAAAGATCTTAACAGAAAAAACGTGTGCGATTTTTTAATGATTTCAAAATAGCACTGACACCTCCATTTAAGTAATGTGATAAATTGACTAATTAAAAGAATAATAGTCTGTTAAAATAACAGGCAGATTTTAATTGAACAGTGAAGTATTCGGTTACACGCAAAACTGTCCTTGTATTATTGGATTTACATATTTTCAACATAAATTTATTTGATTATAAAGTTTTTAATATTACTATTTGCCATCTTTTAATATTTAACGACAGTAAATTTATAATATATCACACAAATTTTGTAATTTCCCATTTAACAAGTCAGGTGTAAAATAATTGTCATTTTTTTGGGAATTAGATAGGTTCTATAAACGAGCGTTAAATTACGTCTTAGCAATCGGATGGTTTATAGATGAAATTATAACAGCAATATACAACATCAATGGTCTTAATCGAGATCTTGGGTATGAATAATTATGCTATCATTCATCAGCGAATTGATTTCGATTTGTTTTTTTAACGGAAATAGAAAATATATTAAAGTCATTTTATCAAATTTCAAATCACATGCAAGTGCACATAGATACAGATTTAATCATTTATGACATATTGAGATGTTGTCAAATTCCTAATTAATCGTTATCATCTATGTAAATCGTTTTCATTAAAAGGCAGTATTAACTATTGAGTTCCTATGTGGTGCATTTACATTGCAAAATTTTTAATTATTTCCACCATTTGCTAAATACCAATAATATGTTTTTTTAATAAAAAAACAATATTCCTTTGTACTTTTATTCCACTATATTTCATAGGTCAGGACCGGTTTCGGTGCTTTCGGTTTCGGTTTCGGTTGACAATGCTTGCAATGAGCGAAACCGGTCCTGACCTATTAAATAAAGTGGAATGAAGTACAAAGGAATATTGTGTTTTTATTATTATAATGCTTTTCCACCAAGTATTGACAGTGAACACCCTAAAAGTGATCAATAATATTTGATTGATATTGATTGTAATCTTCAATGATACCTCAATAAACTCAAGTTTGTATGGGGTCACTTTGTACTCCGTTGCTCCTCGATCCTATTTTCGATGCTTCGGTACTTAAGTGTTAAAAAACCTTTAACATTTACTACACTTTACCTAAATTGATGATATTCAAGATTCAACGGTTTATTGAAAAAAAAGATAGTTGTTTTAAGAACATCCTGACAGTGATATAAGTTCGTAGACAGGCTGTTTATTTATTTATGCTAGTCGAAGTAGTATAGGCATGCAGGCAGTAGCCTTTTTACGTTTCCACCTGATCTGATCTGGTACAAGACATGACATTCTTCCCCGCCTACCCTCACTCCAGCGCGGCGCCCCCGGCCATACGAAATGCGAACGACCGAATGGAATGATTTAGCAGGGTCATCGAATATGATGAATGGCCAATGTGGCATATTATGGCATCGATTACAAGTGTTAATTCATGCGAACGGAATTAAGAAAAATACATGATTGACTTGAGGCACTAATGCATTAACTTTTGTATGTTTCAGTATTAAACAATAAACTGACAATGTATACAATATTTTATTGTCTGCTTAGAGAAATCAATAAAGCAATTGATAATAAAACACACTGCAACACAATTTCATCTCTCTGACAAAAACAATATCTCGTTAAACAAGTTTTAATAGTTATATACGCTAATTGCTCTTTTTATTATATAGTATTTATTAATCAGCCAAATAAAGTAAAATGATTACCATTATCTATAACGAGAGTCATTAGGAAGAGTAAAAATGCGTTTAAGCATTTTAATTTTTTTAATGTAAAAAACTGATAATTAAATTACCAACAGAATGCAAGTAATATAATATAATATTAACGACCAATTACACCTGCTTACATGTATTATTTAATTGACACAGTGAGAATTTAATTTAAAACATAAATGATAATTATTTTATTGCACTTGTTTGCGTAAATATATGTGGCACGTGTTTCTTATTAAATATATCGCTTAATTTTTATCTATAATGTAGACTGTTTTAATAGAAAAATCTTTTTATTCAATAAAGCAGAACAAGTGAATTCAAATGGTAATAATTTAAAATGTATCTTGAATATAAGTATATATAAAATTACTGTCAAATCTATCGATAATACAGTAGTATTATGAGAGAACGGAAATATGAAACGTCATTTAGATTTATAGTTATTTATTGTACCAAAACAATATATTTACAATAAATGATAGACAGTTAGAATTTTTTTTTGTCACATCCCTACAATTTTCTATCGCAAGTCGCACCGGCTGCTGTCACTGCAATGAGTTGATTCTTTTGTTGAATGAGAGGCTATTTTATCCGTTATATAATTGTGTAACTCCAGTCATCATAACCAATGGTCACTGTGGACCATTAACTGTTCAATTATTGAGGAGTTAGCTTTTAACGGCAAGAAACATTTGTCCAGTTGTGTACTTAAAGTGAATGTCATTTAGGGTTACTTTTCAAACATTTTTATTCACAATTGTAGTAGAAATTATGTCTTAAAAATATATTCATTATTTTAAATCAAGTATCTGAAAATTTTCAGTCGCGTTTTATAAATGATTTTAAATATGAAAAACTTATAAAAAATAGTTTAGTAAATTTAAGTGATAAAATACGAACTATATTTTAGATTTGAATTTTGTCTCAGTATTCCGGATTTGAATAAAGTTATTTCTGCTGGGATTTTCCGCGTTGAAAATACTCATTACCAATGTGTATGATGAATTCTACTTCATTGCATAAATAAACAACGCTTAAATCATCTTAGTGCTTAGAAAACTAATAACAAACAATAACGAAACATTTAATAACTAAGTAGGTTATCATATATTTATTTGCTACTTTATTAATATGATGTTTGAAATGTGGTGTCTAGTTACAAAAAGCGATATAATCACATTTTGTCAAAATTGGGAAAAAAACATATAAGTTAGACAATTTACAAGCAACCTTAAAATAAGCCTATGAAAAAAAGTATTTCAAATCTTAATTAGTGATAGATTCATGGATCGAAATCTTGTATGCTTGATTAATTCTGATAAATGGTATGTACGATTTTATTTTGCTTGTCGTTATTTAATTGACTGGCTGGTCAGATAAAAGACGCTGTTATTTTGTTTTTATTGTATACAATAGAAAAAAGTGTAACTAAAATATATTTTTTTTACTTAAAACATAAAAGCACTGTCTGTCGCAAATTTTGAAATGTGTACATCTCGCGTATTGCAGTGATTCAGAAAAAAATCATAAGCAAAAAAATTCAATACTTTTTGATTACGTAAATGATTTATCATTTGTTCGTTGTTTCACATATTGGAGCATATTAAAAATATTTATAATCCCTCATTAAATAAATAATGATAATATTTCTCCTGCCGTTATTATTTATTTCAAAATAGCAAAAAGTGTCTTTGTAGTACGAGTGAGAATTGTTAATAACAAGGCAACACTGACTGCAGAGTTTACGAAACCGAACAGAATAAAAAAATGTATTCACATGTCATCTCAAGAGTATTGTCATTAAGTTTAGTACTCTGGCCGAAATTGATTGACAAATATATTATATTTGATCAAGCACACAC
The DNA here is from genome assembly GCA_031772345.1 of Himalopsyche anomala. Classification (NCBI taxonomy): domain Eukaryota; kingdom Metazoa; phylum Arthropoda; class Insecta; order Trichoptera; family Rhyacophilidae; genus Himalopsyche; species Himalopsyche anomala. The sequence goes on from CM062829.1 coordinate 19,650,379, forward strand.
AAATGATTATAAACAATTTTCAAATATTTCATTTGGGCGATCGTAATAGTTGTAATAACTTCAGAACGCCTACAATAGCAACACTAATATAATTATGTAAATATTAACTTTCGACGATTGCAAAATATAAATAACGTGTCAATTGCGTAATGATTGAGATTTGGTCTCAGTTGATTTTTTGACTGACCGCAACTCTTTTTTACACGTCAATTGAAGGATAAATATTTCTAAAGAATGCCAACCACCTATTTAATAAATAATCTAAGCATTTCTTGGAAGTATTTCTTATTCACCTGCAATATCATTTATGTGAAATAGTTAAAATTGTGGCATTTCATAATGAAATGTGTGGTTTCGTTAAATATACATCGTGATCAAAATATTAAAATCAAGAAACTTGATTTTCAGCGCTTTCGAGATAGCTTTTGATATTAATTATATGATCTGAAATTTCCTTGTAAAAATTTCAATTTAACATTAAATATTTATTCCCTACGGGTCCTATGTCACAGTGATTAGCGTTGTTGGCTTACGTACCGTATCGTTCGAGTCCCAATACGAACAGCATTTTTTTATCGATTTCTGTTCTGTTTGTGATGTCTAAAAATTCCCACCCACCATTTCCGATCGTTTAATAACTAGGCGTAGCGAGAGCGATAATTTAACCTGTAGTTTCTTCCTAACCATGTACTTCTATCCCTACTACTCTCTTAGCTCATGCAAAACTAAAGTAGATATTTATGTCTTTCATCGCATCATTACAACAGTGATATTTGATTATTTTTCAATATTATTACATACTTACACTGAATTAGTATAATATTCTCTCCACAGTTAAAATTACTTTTAAAGAATAATTCTAATATTGAAACGATAATAGATATAATAAGTAAAAAATATTTAAAGTGTACTGAGGAGTAAATTTATTCCGTTCCATACTCATTTGTGTTCGTGTTTCACCTGACCAGTTGCTTCTAGTATGTAGTAAGTATGAGCTACCGTCCACAGCTTTGTAATAGTAATAATAATGTGCCGTTATATTATGCACAATGGCATTGTTGCAACTCAGCCTCCAACTAACGACCAAAAGAAAGCCTCTCATTAACGAGCGTTAGTCGTTACTTCTGCGAGAGTGATTGTAAAAAAATAGCTTGCTACCTACCGATTGGATACAAAGTATACATATGCCAAATATGTTATACATTTTTATTTAAGGTTAATGTTAATATAATTATTCTTTACTCTGAGTACTTATTTTTTAACCGCTTAATAAACTTTCGGGAATCAGATTTGCTTTGACAATTTAAGACGTCTCCCAAAAAACGATGTACCGAATATTTTGGTAATTTTGGCAGGTGAAGTTGTGGAGTCGGAAGTCGTGGAGACGGGTGTTGTTGTCAGAAAAATCTTACGACTCGGACATAATAAACAATAAACGATTTTTCCAACGACGAGAGTGCATAATGTTGCCACAACAAGCTAGGCTGATCTAATGGTGTACATAAATGCAACTTAAACGTAAATGATTTCGGAGTCGTTTTTTGTAACTACAACCCGAAATTTCACAGGAGATACGAAAAACCTTTTGTTTTGTAGAGCGTTGCTCTACCACATTGTGTATTTAACATACTGTAGCTTTGTCAGGGGTAGAATTTCAAAGTATAGCAAAATATGCGTAACGAAGTGTATATTAGTGTTAGATTAAAATGTGACGTACAGCTTTTTTCAGGTGACGTCTTCAATAAATTACAATTGTATTGTTAATTCAACATAATTTAGTTTCATTAAAAAAAGGAACCAACTGCAAAATTACATATTGAAGATATTAAGCTTTAAAGTTTACAGACATATTTTTAGATACTTTATGAAAATGTTGTGATTATGTATGGTTTTATAAAAATATTATCCATCCCGTGTAAATCAAGCATAACAAATACTTTGATCTTGGTTACTTTTTAGCAACAAAAAACACTTTTAGAAAATTTGCTCGCTTGGCAAATGCAAAAACAGAAACTAGGCCGAATTTTAGTATGGTCTCTTTATTTAAAAAAATGAGTATTTCTGACTAGTTTCCATTTATTACTCAAAATATCTTAAATCATTAGTTAGTCAGTCATTATTTTTTTTTACTAAATCCTCGATTTACTTTCATTCAAACCAAAATTTCATATATATTAACTTATTGAATTTATACAGGAATAATGAGTGTGCGAAAAATTCGTATAAGGAAAAAATCATTTACAATTTAAATAAAATAATATATATATTTTTTAATATTGCTTCGTGTAGTAATTTTGTATTCATCTTGTGCCAATTGAAATTTGAATGTACAAAATAACACAACTATTAAGATCTTTATTTCTTCTTATACAGTTGCGCATGTCATAATTTATTGTTGTCTGTTGTACTCTACAACATATTGTTCGTATCGAAATTACATAGTTAGGGTTAGCAGCACAGATTCTTATCCGCAAAGACAAGTAGTTGATTGTTTTTATTCCTATACTGCCGTTTAACATTAGCAATTTTATTACGCTGTGTACAGATTTCTTTTTTTAACAATTTATTGCTATATCTTTGCCATACAATCTTAAGAACGCTATTAAAAACTGTTGTATAACGTCTCTCGGATTTTTTAAAACATCCATGACCGATTTCAATATAGAGCACAATATAATCGCCCGCTGTGGTCGAGTGTGTTAGTGCTTGCTCTACTGACCAGGTGGGTCTGAGTTCGACTCCCGGTAATTTCAATGTAAAATTTACATTTTTCAGTTTAAATTTGAGACTTAAGATATGGATGTTTGTGACGTCAATTTACTTCCAGTTTATCTCGAGTGACTTGCAATAAGTTTTCATCAAGTTTCCCTCGTATGATCTTTCAAATATTTGGCGGATTGGGATTAGTTGTCCAAGTTTTTTGTTGAGTATCCCATAGCCACCCGTTATATGTATGCAGTCGCATTTTCACGGTCGCCTTCCATAACGTAATGCAATCAAGAAAATAATTTATTCCTCGTATTATTGACCCGATACAGAACTGCACGGGACCTATCTTTTAACCGTGCACTGTTGCGCTTAAAAAATAAAGATGGAAAGAAAAAAAAGAATGTGACTTGCTCAGTCACTACTGCCAAATATTAAAAAAAAAAAACACTTAATGGAGGTATTAATGGTTATCATTTGCGGCCACGGTGGCCGCATGTGGCCACCAGAGGATTTTGCGGCGGCCACCTACAGCTTTATAGTAAATATTGATATTTAAAATAATGTTTTTTATTTATATAAACTTATAAGTTCACCCATTTTTTTAGTAAATGCAACTGCTTTTTTTTCACATCACAAAACAAAAAATTGTTGCGGCCACGAGACATTTCCATGTGAAAGATAACGTTTATAATGCGGCTACAGTAAAAAAATTACGTGAGGACCACTGGTCTAGACACACACTTTTTCTACAAAAACTGCCTGTTACTCAGTTGGTAAGGCTCTATTTTTGTCAAAGAGAGTAGGGATAAAAAGGATACCGCTTAAGCTATACTAGTGGCAAACAAATCGTTATTGCTACGCTTCGTTATTTCCGAAATCCCTATTTATTTCATTCGAAACGAAATCAATTAAAACATGCTGACTGTTAGAGAAAAATTTTGTCGATTCCAAAAAATATTATTTTCTCGTTCTCCAAAATAATCTTGATATATTTAAAAAAATTGTCATGTTACATTTAAAATAAACATTTTTAACTTTGATGAAGGGAAACATGTCGTATAATTTTTTTTACAAGAATCATGCAAAAAGTCGATTGAGAGAAAACGTAAGATTGAAAAGTGGCTCCAAAGGCTTAGCACCCTTGATTTGAATAATCAAAAAATGTTGCATAAAATATGAATTGTTAAAAAAAAGTTAAGCAGTGGGATTTCGTTATTTATAAAAGTGAACATAAACGATTCGACATACTGTGTGACTGGTACAACATAAATATGAAGGCTCGAATGCATTAAGTCTTCAATCAAAACGCTGCATGAAGTCATTCTCTTTCAAGTCATTTACGATGAGTACACGTCTCAGTTTTTTAGCCAAACTTTACATTAATTCACGTAGCCAGTTTACTTTCACAACATTTATTTGAAAGCATTCCATACACATGAAAAAATATGCTTCAAATCTTCTTCCTCGATTATTTTTATTGGAATAACTTGTTATTGCAGATGATTTTTTCGTTTGATATAACGTCACTTTCAATTTGGTTTGTTCAATGTGCCGAATCTCGATAGTTGAAGCATTACTAAAACATATTGCTTCACCAATATTAGAAAAACAAATATACAGTCCCTTCCTCGGCACACTACAAATAGCTCTGAATTAAAACCTCATTGTTAACGTATTGGCAGTCTAGCGTTGTCGTACTCACTTTGTAAGAACACTGGTATAGTTATTGATACATCAGTGCAACAGTAGGACAATCGACAAAATACATTAAATCTGATAACTTTGTTATTCCACTTGTTCTGTTACAAAATGTGACACGTGTTTTACTTTTGTGAAAAATATCATCAGACCATCGTAACGTTAACGAATAAATTAAAAATTGATTTTATTTTTATGTTATTAATTACCAAAAAATAAAATTCAGGGTTTGTTCTTTTCTTCTGGACGCAAGTGTTTAAGATTTCAAAGTGTAAGGTAAAAATTTAATTTAATATTATAAATGAACATCGACGAAATTGTCGCCGAATCTATCGAATAGACAAAATGCATGTTTCGAGATCTGGGTTCCCGGTAAATTGCTCGAATGGAAATTGCTCGAATAACAAGATAATCAATTTGTTTCCGTTTGTTCTGTCCGTTTGTTCTGTCTTAGCCCTAGTCTTCTATGTGTTCTGGAAATATATAGAAACAGTTTGAGTAACTAATTAATAAGCAGTTCTCGTAGAAACACTTCTGTTGAGATAAACTCCATTAAAAGATTATATGTTCCGCATTTGGAGCGAACACGGTTAAAATAAATACTTACGAAAATATTTTTTTTATTTCACTCTCTAAACAAGTGTCGCACAAGATAAAAATGAAATTCGTAGAAAAAGTCGTGAAAAATCTTTTAAATAACCAAGCAATTCGAATAATTTGTAATTCGAGCAATTTACCGGCTACCCGAGATATGGACACCATTTTATGCAATAATGAATCCATGCAATAGTGGGATGCACTGTAATTTTAAAATAAGACCAACACAAATATCACCTGAAAGTGATACTCAGAAAATGTAATTTTCCTATTAATTCAAGAGTAAAAAAAAACACTTATATGTGGTCACTTTGCCCTCGTGTAGAGCACATATATCAAAATACCTGTCAGAAATTTACAGTACTCTTCAAAAAATTATTTAATATAAATATATTATATGTATATGTAATAGGAAATGTATAAGACTATGCAAAACACTAAGCTTTCTTTATCTCTAAACTAGATTGATGGATTTTCTTACTGTTGCTTTGATGTAGCGATATATTGAGATTCACTCTCTTTAAATAATTTAAAGCTGTTCCTAATGGTATAAATGGGATAAACTTTTTTAAATAAAACTTACTAGCAAATATTTTAACACTCCATACTTAGTATTATGAATAGCATTTTTTATTACAAACAGTAATGTCGTTATAGTATGTAGTTACTATTGATTGTTTTGTATGCACAGTAAAACTTTATTAAATATAAAACAATGTGTAATATCACAACTGTTAATTAAGTAATTATAAATATACATGACAGAATAAACTTTCTCTTATAACAATATAGTAATTAATACACAGCTGTATTTTATTTTCCATTTCCTTTTTCCTCTTTCAAAATATAACCACGTACGTAGGTATGTTACTTCAAGACTGCAATTTTATTCTATCTTGATTTAAAAAGTAAAGGTATATTTATTGAATGCAGGTGGCACATAATGAGAAAATTTTAGAATATAATAAACCAAAAATGTCAATCGTATTTAAACTCCATGAATAGTATGATGGTTTTGATTCTGAATAAAGCGAAGAATCAAAAAAAAAAATTATAGCTTCAACAGAATGAAAACATTGCAATGTTTGATACTATACAAACTATTTCATATTGACTGGAGTCAGATGAGTTTGCAATAAATCACAGATAGACTTTGAGTGAGTGAAATGAATAAAACTCGTTTAGAGACATGCGACGTATTTTATTTACTATAATAAATACTATAGTAACACAAAATAAAAACATAATTAAGCACGTATGTATCAAATGAGTGGGAAAGTAAAATACGTGTTAGCCATCATACTACAATATTGCAAATAAAAATGTTCATTTTATTGACTCCATAAAATGAAAGTAGTATTTAACGTTATTATTACATAATCGAATTTAACAATAAATTTATTTTCTTGATAAGATTTTGATCGTTTTTTAAATATTATAAGATTTTTATTTTGAGTCGTTGCATTGTCTAGGTGGCATAGAGACCGATCGCAAATAATTCTTTAAGTAAATATTAGTTCAAGTATTCTGGTGAACGTGTGAACATCTCAGAAATAGTGATATTTTAGGCAGGGACTTTTAAAATGTAGTCATTGAATTTATAATGATATCATTTAGAGCCAAAACTTTTGTATTATATTATTTAGTCGGATTGAAAAAATATTACTACAGTTTAAAATGCATCAGAGTGTCTGCGTGTATATTATTTTTCTTTATCGCCTTATAAGATACAAGATAAAGCAATTTATATAATATAAAAATAATCTTGTATAATGTTCTTGTAAATAATCTGGGCGTTGTGTCAGACAATTCTACGAAAGTGACACCCCGAAAATTTATCACGAAAGAGGAAGAGTGTCCAACTTGAAGTAGGCACCTAGAAAAATTTGGACTTTATAATAGTCACCAGAGAGTTCTGATCATGAAACGTTTAACAAGCTAATACAAGAATCTGAGATGTTTGTATTTTGCCCGTTTTCCCCGTACTAAAATCTCGATATTGAATGTCAAACTAGCGGTATTTAAGTATTTAAATTAGTCTAAATCGAAAATGTAGTTTTTTACAAACATCAGAATTTTTCCCCAAGGAATACTTGACGTCATGAGTCGATATTATATTTGAAAACGAGTGTGTTTACCTACTGGTCATTTGACTCACAGAAAAATTATAGTCAGTCGTGTGTTGGTCCATACAACAGTATCACATTCAATCGAATTCCGTCAATGTAATTTCTATTCTTGGCCGTAACTATATTATACATTTCTCATTTTAGTAATACTGGTATTGATAAAGTTATCTGGTATTGCAATCCCAAAATGCAATAAAAGTCAAAGCTTATGATCTGACATCCCTATTGTTTGGCTGCAAGCCATAATTATTTTTCATACAGTTAGATTACACGAAATATACTGAAATTCGACTTAACTAAATATGTTATTTATTATTAAAATTAAGTGCAATGCAAATCATGTCTAAAGGGGTACTATGATAATTTTATTATAAAGGCTACCATTGTTAACGTAGTGTCATTAGAGCTTTCAACTACCCGAACGGTTTGACGATACACGAGAGACCTGGTATTTTATTATTTAGCAATTTTGATGACTAAAGTATTGCCTGGATCCAAATGTAGATGAAGTTATAATCGTATTGTTGGTCCATTGTACGAATCTTTTGTTTGTTCTTTAGATTGTATCTCAATGTTTTAGACGCTATATATGTTTATGTTTTAAACTTAAGTTGTCACATTCAAATAAAAAAATAATAAATCCTTTTCATAAACATAAATCCATTAACATTGCACATTGTCTTTATAAAACGAAAAATACACTTTGATTTTTTAAAGTGTTTTTAGATAATAAATAAGTATTGGCAATATATTATATTTATAGTATTATTTATACTACATAATATAGTATTATTTATACTACATAATATAACACATTTATTCATTGCTGTCTTTATAAAACGAAAAATACACTTTGATTTTTTAAAGTGTTTTTAGATAATAAATAAGTATTGGCAATATATTATATTTATACTACATAATATAACACATTTATTCATTGCTGTCTTTATAAAACGAAAAATACACTTTGATTTTTTAAAGTGTTTTTAGATAATAAATAAGTATTGGCAATATATTATATTTATAGTATTATTTATACTACATAATATAGTATTATTTATACTACATAATATAACACATTTATTCATTGCTAAAATACAAAAAAATATCACATTCTAGTGTCGTTTGTTGTTAGTAATTTTATAAAATTTTAATTTGCGGCTTTCGTTTGACAAGCTTTGTGCTTTGAGTTTTCTATATAAATGAATTTCACATATAAATATATCAAATTAAATATAAAATACTCACCTAAGACTTTAGTAGAAATAACTAAAATAAAACACTAAATAGGTTGACCAAAGATATTTAATTTTATGTATTGAAGATACCTTCTTACTAATTCCAGAAAGCTGCAATATTCCCATATTTTGAATCTAGGCCAGCCATGTTTAGTTTCTTTAAACTATTTCGGATGCAAATTTTGCCAAATGAAGACATAAACTATTTGTTTCCTGTTACTTGTGTTTATATATATTTTTTTATCTAAAAGGAAATTTTAAAAATATGTAAAACTTTTTTGCAAATTATAACTATTTTACTTTAATGTTTACTTTATGTTTATTTAAAAAAAGGCTTTGTGCCAGGATAATCACCATTTGAATATCATTTTATGAAAATTTTTGAATAAAATATTGTTTATTTTAATAGTAATAAAAGATTTGGATAATAATTAAAAACGTATTAAAGTCTTTAAAGATATAAAATTCCTGAATATAAAGATATAACAAATGTCAAACTTAAATTATTTTATGAAATATTTTAATTTAAATAATTTAATAATTAGCAACGGTGTCATTCAGATTTTTCATACTGTTATTTTAACAAAATTGCTTTGTAACGGAATAGTGAAAATATGAATCTTAAATTAACAAGGAAAAGTTGAATTTGCTCGAAAAAATAATGTCAAATGCAACAAAATATGCCCATTTTATGATACAAGTTGAAAACAGGGCTGTGGAGTCAGAGTCGCGGAGTTGCGGTATTTTGGCTGGAGTCGGAGTCGTGAAAAATGAGCGGCTCGATTTTTTTTTAAATTATATGTATTCAAACAAAATAGTCAAAAGTGTTGACATATCATGCTTGGCTGACTAAAGATGATATACATATATATATATATATTTATGTTAAAATGAAATTATTGAAAAAATTCCTCGGAGTCGGAGTCAGAGTCGTCTTTTTTTACACGACTCCAAAGCCCTGGTTGAAAATGTATTTTTTTGTATAGAAGATAGTGGCAATAAGCTATGTTTTTCTATTTTATGACAATTCAGTTGCCTTTTACAAAAAATAGATATTGGATAAGTATTAAAGTATGTTTTATAAACATTTATAATGTATTGAACGTATACTAATATTATCATGTTCCTCGTTCTATGAATTTCATATCAAATAGCAGTATCATCCCAAAAGTATTTTTTGTACAACACGATTATAATTTAAATCATAAAAATGCACGACTGAACATAAGGCTTTCAATATTCACCTGTCACCAGTTTCTTTTGTGCCAAAGACATGATCAACTAGTTTTTAAACAATAATAATTCACGACTTTTAGGATTGATGTGCCGGTGACGTCATGTGTGTACCAAATGAATTGACAGCTTTTGGTCTATTCAAAATCGTTTGTTTATACAGCATTGGCGTGCTGGATGTTTTGTGCTATAAATAAATCACTCATCATTTTCCTTTTTTTTTCTATTTATTTTCAAAGCTATCTGGACAAACGTAACATATTATTCCCATTTGAACCATTTTGTTACAAACAGCGTTATTTACATATTTCAACATTAACAGCACACAATTTTTTTGTCTCAAGGTAAATTTTCTATTTTATTTTTTAATAAAAACAAAATAACACCGATTATTAGTCGATATACCATAGAATAAAATAAACAAAGGAAAAATATTAATTTTACACACCAGAATCAGCCAGATTTAAAATATTCCGAACCATGAATATATATATCGCTAGTAAATTTTCTCACGCACATATTATTTTCTTGATTTTGACAAAATGTGATATCATTTTTTTAACTAAGACGCGTCTTATACCGTCTTACCATATGGATCATAATTTAAAAAAATGTTATTTAATCACTCAGTCTATATATTATATAGACCAGTGGCTATAAACCTGTTTGAAGTCACGGTGCACTTTTGATCATGGAAAAAAGTGGCGGTGCACCAGAATTAAGATATCAAAAAAAAATTGATTTTTGGTTTTAACTATTTTGTGGATTTTTTTGTTTTTACCATTGGTTCGCGGTGCACTTGCAATAAGCTTGCGGTGCGCCAGTTAAGAACCATTGATGTAGACAGTGGTGATAAATTAATGAGAATAAAGAATTATATGTAAGCAGATCGCTTTCACTTCACTCGGCTTTTATGATCGGGTGGATAGGAGTTAATTAAAAAATGACAGTCATTCATGCCTTCAAAAATAATTCCATAAATCGATTAAAAAATAAATTTATTATGGACACCAAGACCAAAAAAGACTATGTTAACTTTTTCGTAATTAGCTTGTTAAAATGCAACTCGTATATGAGATCGCCTGCTGTGGCCCCAGTTGGTTAGAGATTGCTCTGCCAATCACGCAGGCTTGGGCTCGATTCCCGGTCAGATCATTGTGAACTTGAAAATTATTCAATTCAATGTTGTGATCTACGACTGAGTGTTTGTGATGTCAATTCACAAAATTTCCTACCCTCTCATCTTTCTGTTTCTTTAATAACTGGGTGTAGCAATAGCGATTAGTTAACCAATAGTCCTGTTCTAGCCTTATCATTCCTTCCCTACTGTCACTTTGGAAAAAAGCGAGGTTGAGCGACTGAGTAACAAAAAACTCCATTAGGAAGCCATATGCACCACATTGGGAGCGGACATGGATAAAAAAATTAAAATTAGATGCCTTCTCTGATTAAAGATAATATACCTGCTAATGTAAGTTTACGATACGATTAAATGTCTTAAAACGTATACACAGTACCTAAACAAACAAAGATCTTTTGCTTACAATATCATTGTTATCAAATACTTGAGTAGCCTGTTGGAACAGTTACTAGTAATATTTTATTACGATACTTGAAGTATTGCAATAAACACCGCGTAGTATTATTACATGTACGCCTTTGGGATAAAATCACACGTACGGAAGAAAGCCAAGTCTACTTTACCTTCATGACAAACGATCGATGCTTCACACAAATTGCTTCACAATATTTCAAAATTATTGATCAGTCACGAAATTCTATCACGGAAGTAAGTTTATTTTCGAGTAATATGGAATGTTTGAGCGTAATTAAATACCCATCTTTAATGAGCTGTAGCATAACTAATTATTATCCAATGAAATAAGTACCATAATAATATTTAAAAAATGGTAGAAATATTTAAACCTTACCCTTCACTTCGTGTGCTATTTAAATCACACAATAAATTTATCTTGATAGCGATTTAATATTACCGATAATTTATCATGATTGAATTTTATACAAATAAAGATCAACAAAAAATTTATTTGTATGTAGTTATCTCACTATTGTCAGAAAAATATTTAAACAGACTTTGCTCAACTTTACAGATCTTAGATGAGGTAGGCACAAGAGCTTATACAAAAACTGGTATTAGAATCTCAATATTTTTTAAAAGCTGGTAAAGCCCGGTTTTAAAAGTTTCATAAAAATGGATAATTTTATTGATATAGTAAAACAATCGTTAAAAATACAAAATAAAATATTAATATAAATTAATATTCATCCACTTTTCTACTATTTACTCTTTCACCGGAAAATGATTTTTTTAATGAATCTTATAGAATATCTTAATTTGTTGTTCTTTTGTTTTTAAGTTTGATATACCCGTGAACTGTATCCGAGACAAAATCCACAACAAAAATATCTTCAAAATAAACTTATACATAATATTATATTTTTGACGCATTCATTGATGTATGACTATTCAATTATTTAGCTTAGGCAGTTTTAAATAAGAATATTAACGTTTTTTTTTTAAATAAATAAATTAACATATGTACGTACATTCTAATATTAATGACCGGGTTATCGATATTATGAATAGTATAAATGGGTATTTAATGATGTGCAATGATATATGCAAGTAAAGTTTATAATTGAGCACGGTAAATTGACATTAAAATATATTTATAATGGTGATAAGTCAATTTTTCTTATTTGTTTACGATAAGACTCCTAAGAAGGTATGACAGTTAATAATAAAATTATTATATGGCAATTCTGTGTTTTTGTGATACAATATAATGCAGTAATTTAATTTACAAAGAAAATTAACAGGGTGATTAATATGTACTATTTCGCCACCTACTGCTTGTGTTTTAATCAGGGCTGTAGAGTCGTGTAAAAAAATACGACTCCAACTCAGACTCCAGCTTTAAAATAATTAACGACTCCGACTCCGAGGAAATTTTTCATTTTAACTTGTATATATATGTATACCGTCAGATCATATGTGGTCAGCCAAGCATGAAATGTCAACACTTTGTACTATTTTGTTTGAATACACTTCATTAAAAATATTTTTCAAAAAAATTCGAGCCGCTCATTTTTCACGACTCCGACTCCACAGCCCTGGTTTTAATGGCTTTAAATTTTTGTTTTTAGACCATAATTATAATGCAAATAAACATAACCAAAAAATATGAAATGAATTTTTAATATCTACTAATATCAAAACCAATATTTGTGCTTAATCTCCATGAAAAACTAAAAACAAGTTTCTGTCTTATTTCACTTTATTGTAGGTGTTCACTGCCAGCACTTGGTGGAAAGGCATTATTTCGAAAAATAAAACACTGATTTGTACTTATTTCTAATTTGATAATTATTAATTTTAAGGCCGGTTTCACTCATCATACTGGTTAAAAATATTCGTGATGAGCAAAGGTTTCTGATATCTAAAATTAAATGTGGTTTTTTTTAAATAATTATTCCTAATAGTATTTTAATACATAAAAACCTAATTTGTGAATACAGTTAATATTGTAAACATGCTATTTAGGCTAGTTATCAAAAAAGTTTAAAAACACAGCCGTTAAAAAACAATCTAAATTAAAACTTAATATTATTTTTGTAACGTGATGATTTTTGTTTCTACCATACTGAAAAGGGTGCAAACTCGCAGCAGGGTAGTGTTGGTACACTTTTGAGCACCTTCAAGCAGGGATGGGCTAGGAGGGGCTCGCGCGAGCCCCTTGTTAATTTTTGGCGCGACCGGCGAGCCCCTTGTTAAGATGAGAAAATCATTCGTCTTAGATCAAATCATCGCATAACTGCAATTTCTGTAGATGGTTAAATTTGAAAATTAGTTGCCCCTCACGGGTTCGAGTCCCAGTACGAAACAGCATTTTTTCAATCGATTTATCTATTTCCTGTCTGAAGGCAAGGGTGTTTGTGATGTCTTAAGTTTGCCTCCCACTCTTCCGATCCTTCAATTCAACTGGACGCTACTATTAGTAGTATTATCACTAGTCCTGCCTTATCCTTATCATTCTATCCCTACTACTCTCTTTGGAAAAGAGAGGTTGAGCGACTAAGTAACAAGCAGTTCTCGTAGAAAAATAACTTTTATTAAGATGCCTTCATTAGGAGGCCATATGCTCGACATTAGGAGCGGACATGGATAAAAAAATGGAAAACATTTAGCGAGCCTCTTGTTAAGATATTGGCAGCCCACCGCTGCCTTCAAGAATAGTATTAAAATGATAGAAGCCTCTGAATGTGTTTATACCACCCTGTAAATAGAACAAGATACAATTGATTGGTTGATATCCTTGGTCAAATGAATAGTCATGATTGTCCTCTTGTTTGCAGTAGGCATGCCATTTACATTTTTAATTACCCGTTCAAGAATAGCCATATGGATATAATTGTCTATGCGCCATTGTTTTTTTTTCTATGGATAAAAAGTATATTTATTGAATATTCTTGTAATATGATAATACATATGCCGGTTAAGAATAGCCCCGATTTGTTTTAATAAAGTTTCATTGAAATAGTATTGAATAAAATGTAAGGTCAGAAAAAGATATCATATTTATAATTATAAAATATAAATATTATCTATTGAATTTTAATAGCTAACGACAATATAATCTTCCATTCAATTACGGTTTTAATTTTATTACATTTTATTTTATTTCATCACTGTCTTATAATAATTGTTTTCGTAGGCGTATACGATAATTTATTGCTCATTAAAACTCTCAACTAGGTTGAAGGAAGCCGTTAAATAAAGTGCAAGAATTTTCTTATTACATAAAAGCTTCAAGTGTTGTTAACAGAGATATGTGCTTACTGTTAATATAATTAATGTTATGTTTAATAGCAATTAATAATAATGGCAGCGAAGACAAAAGTGTCCAATGCTGCATATGAAGATGTCAATATCTTTCGTTTGATGCAAAGATCAATTGTGATAAAATTTCTAGTCTCCGATGAAGTTTTCCCCAGAATTAGAGAAGAAGCTGTAAGGCTAAGTAAGGTTTACATTTGTATACAATATTGTCATCTTTAAGATGTGTATGCCTTGGCAGTGCTCTTTCACGATTGAAAAATATAGCATTTGTTGATTATCCTGCTACCACCCGTTATGTGTATGCAGCCAGTGTATCACGGCCACCTTTCATAACAAAATAAGATCAAGAAAAAAAAATACCCCTCATATTATTGTCCCGATACAGAGCTACACAAGACCTGTCTTTTAACCATCCATTGTTGTGCCTAAAAAATAAAGATATTAAGATTAAAAAATAAAGATATATAAAGTGATATTAAGTATTCTGTGTATCCGTATACTGAGAATCCCCCATATGATATTGCAAATTTATCGAATGCCTCGAAATTGGCCTTGGTTGAGATCAGGTCAGCGTGACCTATTGGGCTACAGGAAACGGCTCTGCTCGTTCAGAATTCATTTCAGGGCAATCTCACAGTAAGTGATTGGCGTCCTGTCCTGGTGGTCGTGTCTACAAGTGCATATGTTTTAGGAAGAGTCGAAAATATCTCCATATAGCTTAATTGTGTAATCGTTTTGAAAATACACCACTAAACACCAGTGACCGCCATTTTGAAGAAACATATGTTACCGTGTAACGTGCGCACGAGTTTAGAATGTTGACTGAGAGTGCGACTGTCGCGAATCTAAGGATGCTACCATCGTAGCTGTCCTCAACTTGTATGAAGAAAAAAGTTTTTTTAATACGTATAAATTTGCCAGGATAGTTGTGCTCATTCAAAACAAACACTCATTATGGTATATCTTCAATTAAAGCATTATCTAATTACTCTTTGGTTAATATAATACATCGTTTCGAACAATACCAGTATGTCAAATTTCGGATTTACAGTCAAAATATTTTTGAAGGTGAGAAGGTAGACGCTCATCATCGAAAAATATTGATATACCTTGAATTTTTTTCATTATTTGAACGCAAAACAAACACTTAAAATCATAATAATAGCGAAAAAAACCTCAATCACCGGAGAGAAAGAATATTGTTCACTTGAACAAACAAAACGCATAGAAAAACGACGAATATTTCGGCAAAAACAAACACAGACACCAGCTGGTCAAATCACCACGCCAAATCGGAGTGATTCGTCTCACTGAATTATATTATTGCCCAATGCCAGACGGGAAATGAAATTGTGTACAATATAATAAAAGGAAATTTTGTACGTTAATCAAATAATATGAATTTAATAATCCTATTATAGTATCTATCTACAGTTGTTAAATTTATTTTCTACAATGGAGAGAATGGCCGAATTTGTTACGCATTCGATTATTACCGGTGCGATAGTAATATTTCTTTGGATTTTGATACGTTAGTAGTCAGGGTTTCCCAAAATTTTTCTACAATGTAACACTTTGCAAATCTGGAAACTTTAACGCAACACATAACTTATTTTTTAGGTTGAGTTATTCATAATAGCGAAAATAATAATAAAAGATTTTGTTGAAACATATATCATAGAATGACTTTAAATGACTAGTGTTTTTTAATCATTGAATTGCTAATCTTCTTGATATTAGGCACAATATTAAAGAGTTGAATTGATATATGAGGGTATTACTAGCAAACACGGCTTATTCCAAAATGGTTAAAATATGAAACTTGAATTTCATTTTGAAAAAGAGAGTACATATTTAGTCTTACATTACTGTGGAAAGATATTTTGGATGTTGTCAAGCCATGTTTGAGACTGATTTCTAAAAGTAATTTCAAAATTTATTTTTATCTACTAAGCTACATTCATAATCCATGTATAAACAACTTTGGAATGAGCCGGATTTGCAAGTAATACTCAAGAAGTAAAATAATGTTTCACCATTGCAGGACTCTTTTAAAAAAACTCGACCAGAAAACATTTAATGGCTGATCTTTGATTTTTTGCTTAAAAACGTAATGACTGATTAAATCAATTATATGGTCATAATCACTTGCGTTTGAGTTTACTGTTATAGCTGTCACTGGAAACGAATTCCAATCCAAGGCATCATGGTTGTTGTTTACAAAGTATGTAGAGGTTCAGTTAAACACCAGTGTTACGAGGAAAATAGTTTGAGAAGCCCTGCGTTAGCTGCTTTGACGCTGATGTTTGCAAATGCGGATTGCTTCGAGATTAGTTCAAAATATGACACAGTGTGAAATAGAAAAAAATATTAAATTCAAATTCGTTTAAAAACTTCTTAATTAAGATATCCAATCTCAAATCGACATATTTTCGGTACAGCGTGCGTTCAATAAATATTTTTTAAATAATTGATCAAATAGAATATTTTTTTAATGTACTTTATTTTTTCTTTAATTAATACCGATATTATGTGGAATTACATTGTTTTATTTTACAATCACAGGAAAAACCGTAAAGGAATTATAGTCCCGATAAGGGTCGCTAAAACTTTTTAATAAATATTGTGGCCATGCGTCCCAAAACGGATAGTAAAATATTATTAATGATTAGTCATTTGCGACATTAGGTATGTATCAGTCAAACTAAAAGTTAATAAAATTATCATATTTGTAATATAGTAGCTTGAAGTACAGCAATTGACAATTCTAAGATGATTAATACTACATATTATGTGTTTAATTCGGAACTTTTAACAACTTTAATAACTTTTCGGAATATGCATACATTGAACTTCTCGATTCCAACGTACTGTTTTTTTGTATATTTTAACATTTAAATTCCCTAGAGAATTTCATTTTTTTAGTGACAATAGGTAGTTTATAGACTTCCCTGAATTTTACAATTAATTTATTACAAAATTAAAGATGATTATCATATTATCAAAATTCTCTAAATAAAAAATATATTTGACTAAAATCAATTTGCAGTAAATACCTAAATTTAAGTTTTATATTCCTTATTTCGTTTATAAAGTGTGTAAAAAATCAATGCTTTAAATGAATGTTCATATTAATTGGCAGCTAATTCAAAAAGCCTTTTAGCTACCTTTTAGACCGGTATTTTTTTCACTTTATGTGATCAGATTAACGCCGTGAGAAAATATGAGAATAAAGCTCCTTTTTTATTTATTGCTCTTGCAATATTTTAAAGAAATAAATTTTTATGACTTGTATCTAATGATACGATACTGTTGCACTGTCTTTATATGGTGACGTTTGTGACAGGCTTTGTAGTAAATTATTTCATCGTAAACGCTGGGCGCCAGCGAGGGTATTAAATATATTGTACGCTGAAGCCGATGGTTATTGTTTTAAAAAGCATCAAATTAAAACTATTACATTTTTTATTGCTTTCTTTTATTAAAGTATTACATAATCAAAAGGTCGTAACGGGTCATCGATTGGCGAGAAATTAGCTTTGATTTTTTAATATTCTTAGGCAAATTGGTTGCTCAAATTGGTAAAAATTTCTCAGGAAATTAAAGAAAAAAGCTTTATTATATTAGCTAACTAAGAGGAATTTAACAATCGAACAACTTTATAATTACTTTTATACTTTCGGATGAAAACATTTCTATGCCAAGAAAAAAAATCACAATAGTTTTGAATTACTCTCGAAACTATAAAGGTAAATTTACTGTACATAAAAATCTAGCTGGCAGTTATTCGTGGTTCCCGGTAAATTGCTCGAATGGAAATTGCTCGAATAACAAGATAATCAATTTGTTTCCGTTTGTTCTGTCCGTTTGTTCTGTCTTAGCCCTAATGTTCTATGTGTTCTGGAAATATATAGAAACAGTTTGAGTAACTAATTAATAAGCAGTTCTCGTAGAAACACTTCTGTTGAGATAAACTCCATTAAAAGATTATATGTTCCGCATTTGGAGCGAACACGGTTAAAATAAATACTTACGAAAATTATTTTTATATTTCACTCTCTAAACAAGTGTCGCACAAGATAAAAATGAAATTCGTAGAAAAAGTCGTGAAAAATCTTTTAAATAACCAAGCAATTCGAATAATTTGTAATTCGAGCAATTTCCATTCGAGCAATTTACCGGCTACCGTTATTCGTCATGCACTTGACAAATATAATTAAATTAAAAATATGTTACCTTATATTAGAAGACAATTATTTTTAAGATACAAATTCAGCAGTTTACAAAGATTGTTGATATAAATGTCCATTTCTCTATGCAATGCAAATGGTAGACAGCTCTTGAGAATGGCGACTCATATAAACTAGGCAAATAAAACGTCAGTCAATTTAAAAAAAATAAAGTTTGGGCCACGCAGGTAAAAGTTGGGAGCATGTTAGTTTATTGTCTCGAGAATGTCAGATTTTTTTCCGGATTGGAAATAAAGCAATTAATATGCAAGACGTCAAAAAATGTTGAATAATATTTTATTTGACATATGGTTCGAACGAGAATCTCTGTGATACAATCCTTTTGAATTAATTGAACCAATCGCTTTAGCTTTATTGTGAGAGTTTCGTTTGGCAATCAAAACGTTTTTCAAATGCTAATAATATCATGCGTCGATGCATACGAAACGGGGCAATCTGCATTGAAATTTAAAACAAAACTGCATACCGATTTTGTATAAATTAATACATATCGACTGTAGAAAGGCAAACGGACGTAACCTACAATTTTTTTTCAAAACAGCTTTGATTCGATAATCACAGTGTAACAACTTGATACACGTTCTATCAAAATGATGTAATCTGTAAATGCCGAATTAGTATCTTAATTTAACTTTTATGATTAAAAAAAGAAGGGTCTGTGAAAATTGAGATTAGGACAAAAGTTTTTTCCTAAAAATATATCAAATTAATAATATACCAAGTCAATTAAAAACCATTAAATCAGTCTCTGTAGACTTTAAAGTTGTGTATATTTTATAATTTGCTTTGGCCCAAAATCATCAAAAAACGTTTTGTGTGTCTGTTGTAAAATTTTTCATATGTGGGTAACGCCATTTTTCCTTTCCACAGTCGATATAAATAAATAGAGAGACACGTCACACCTTTCTAAATAACCAGTATTAAAAAAAAAAGCTAATAATCAATATTTTACTCATAAAAAAATACCCACAAAGTTTTTTTGCAAGCGTTCGAAAAAATAACAAACAAATTGTCATAACATTAATTAATCACGTTGTTTGAGTTGCACTCATCAAAAATTGGATTTAATATTGATCAATCTATTAATTTTAGTAACCGCTTAAATTTATAAACTAAATAATATAAATATGAGTGTTTCAATCAATTAAATAAAATCGTATGCATTTATATAGGAATTTGAAAGGCAATCGAAATTTCTCAATACTTCCGTGCAAACATTTTTTCCATAATACGTTATGATGATGCTTGCATGAATTGTAAACAAAATCTTTATTTATAATATTCTCAGAATCAATTCAACTTTTTATTACGAATATGGCCGATAACAAATTAATCATAGAATGATGAAATATTTTGAAGCTATCTCATTTAATTATTACGCGATCTGCTTAAATTAATTAAATAATATTTATGCAAAATTCAATACAAAAATGCGGGTATAATAATATGAACGGGTTTATAAAGTTTTGGACGTTTTTGGGTGTTTTAATGCCATTGTACACGGCGTACAAAATTAATGCACGTTTTCTTCACAATGACGGTTGCTTAAAGGATATCAAAGATCATTTGTTTGTTTTTAGCGTTACGTGTTAGGATGGGATTAACTTTATATGACCTACAAAAAAATCTGATAGAGACTAGAGCAGACATACATTGTTGATAATTTTTTTATATTACTCGTTGTGTAACATATGTAAACACATACATTGACTCTACAAAAAACCTTATTCGCAAGGTAACTTTGAATAATTTTGTGTATAGAAATGAACGGTTGGTTGTTGGACCTATATACATAATAGATATCAACATTCAAAAGTCAGTAACCAATTTTTCTTTATAGTAGCTGATGACACTGCAATTCATTAAGAAAATTATCGATACGAAATACGTCAGAACAAAAAGCGAGATACCAAAATAGATATAAACAATAATTTGCAAAACAATATACTAAAATTATTTCGAAGCCGATGCTGATAATATTATATTATGTGAACACTTACCTGTACAATATAACTTTACTGATACTGAGTAGTGTGATTTTAAATCCGATGCATGATACATTTTCACTGCCTGAGCTAAAGAAAATACATTTACACTAATGACTATATTATCAATTAAAATAGTCTTTTAATTTAACATATCTTCCCCGTGCTGGCATAAGTTGGTAACTAACAAGTTGATAAATCCGAGTATCAGTAAATGATGAGTTTGAGTTTTTAAGTTAAAGCCTTTAGCCCAGATAGTTTATGTTACATATTGATATCTATACATCCAATTGTGGGGCTGGTGGGGCCGAGCTCCAATTTCCCTTTCATCTGGTGTATTTGATGTTATTATTGTTATTTTGATGTTGTTATTATTATATAAAAATATAGATGTATTCATGTCGATCTAACAAAAATAGTGTGATAAATAAAATTATCTGCATTTAAATCTGCTTTAGTAATATTTACATTTTTAAATCTAGACGTACATATCCCGCAAGATAGTACCACGAAAAAATGCTCGTAGTTCGCCTAGGAATAGCTGGAGTCACTTTTAAACTCGGAACGCACATCCGTTATAATCGAATTCGATGTTTTTTACAGTTGCGAATCATGGCATCCAATGAACACTCAGAAAAGCCGTAAACTGAACTTCGAGAATAGATGCTTACGTCGGATAATGCGGGTGAGGTGGTTGGGTCTTGTGGCAACTCAGAGATAAGGGAACAGACTAGATAGCGCCCTATCACATCAGTGGTCATGAAAAGACGTTTAGATGGCTCCGGAAAGCCTTACTCCAGAATCTGTATCTTATTTTAAGTGTTTGAATTTTAGTGTTTTGAACGACTGTTGGGTACTGTCCATAAAATATACTTGGCAAAACTAAAGGATGGTATGGTGTCATGGGAGGAAGCAAAGCAATTGGTTGGAGACAGGGAACATGTGGTGGTCATATGATCCACATTAAGAACGAATACGGTCAAAAAAGAAGAACAAGTTTCTACTAAGCCCGCAAAATAATTGTACTAGTTGACTTATTCTAAACAAAGAATTGCTATCAAAAAATCTTTGTTTGTTAAACTTGTCTCATTTGATAACATACCAACTTTTGTCAGTACGTAAACGATATAAACTATTTCGTCATCGAACAATAGAGTAGAACGCTTTGTATTAACTCAACCTGCGTAGCCAATGATAAAATTATATTTGTGTCAAATATTCGCTTGTAATCGAGTAGGTGTACTAAGTAGAGTGGCGTCATTCACTTGACACATTAAATAAATTGCATGCATCCTGCAAACAATTGCCATTGCAGTGCAATTCAATCAGAGCCCCTTTCTCTACTTTGTATTGTCACTGACGCTAAGCAACAATGATGCCTTGTATTCGATTCGTCACACTGTGTTATTCAACTACGGATTCATTACTTAGGCACTTTATTGGATGCTGCTTGTGATGAATGTTTCATTAAAATTATTGCACTACACTAACTACACCAAGTCAGCATTGGATTGTGACATATAAACTAATATGCTTCATGTTTAAACTGGTTAAAATCACAGCGGCCTTAATACAAAAATGCATTTTTTACGTCATGCTCTGAGTCGGTAATGTCATATTTATTAATGCCAGCGGTGCTATTCCCGCGTGCATATTATACATCTATTTTGAATGGTCTGAAATACTCAACACGTGACTGTCTTGTATACTCAAAACAACTGTTATGCACGCAGAAATAGCACCACAGAAAGCATTATATTGCACCTGAATATAACCGTTTAAAAGATATGGTTGTATGTCAACGATGGAAAGGAAAAAGGACGTATTCACTCACACATAACAAATTTTACAGGAGACAAAGTATTTTGATGATTTTGGGCCAAATTCAAATTGTTAAATATATACAACTTTGATGTGAGTAGAAACTGATAAACTGGGATTTTGATTGACTTTATCTTATATTAATTTAATCTTTTTGAAATGATTTTTCCTGATCGCAATTTCCACAGGCGTTACTTTTTTCAAACTTAAACGTTAAATTAAGATACTTATTCGGCATTTTCAGCTAACATCCGTTTTATAGATTGTGTATCAAGTTGTATACATTGTGATTATCCAAAAAACTGTTTTGAAAAAACTGTGGGTTAGATCCTTTTATATTTTTCCGTATTGTATTATTTACGTAAGCTTACATACAATACCTGGAACCTTATACCATGATATAAGAATTGAATAAAAAAAAAAAAATTCTTAAATAAGAGACTTGATATTTTAATGTTGTCCGTTTCAACATAAAATCTGTTGCATTGTGACTAAATTATAATAAATTGCAATTAATTATAAGTAACGCAATCTTAAGAAAAGATCAACTGTTTTCAAATCGGCTATTGTTGCGAGCAGATACTGCACTGGGTTTGATTACATTTGCGAAAGTTTATTTAAGTATTAAAAACAACTGAACAGCTCTGACACAGCTGTTGTCTAACTTTTTATGCAGATTTGTTTGCATAATTTAATTTATAAATTTTGATTACACTAAAATTCAAAAAAAAAATCGTTGCTTGGGCAACCGTTTATTTTTTTTGATTTTGACCAATGTCGACCATCTCCAAAATTTTAATGTAGATACTCATTGTCGATCGATATCCTTTGTACATTAACTTATTAAATCCTTGATGTTTATAACATTTTTCAAAAAAGGCTTGCTCTTCTTTACTGCACTATTTAGAAGCGCACGCAAATTGCTAAATGCTACTGCCTAATTCAATACCGACAATGGTGGGTTAAGCGCATGAGATGTCCTAGGCGCAATAAAATTTGAAGGCCCTGTTTTTCGTATGACATAAAAACATTTATGTTTATGTTGTTTCAAACATATTTAGGTGTAGCTATTATTGTGTCACCAGTGAAATTGTATACAACCATGTAACGTGACAAATACCATTCTGGTTGCCATTTATAATTTAGCTATAAACACACATACAGGAGACACCATAATGCAGTCTAACTTGGTTATAACGAGGAAGATGCGACCGACTAAAGTTGCTCGTTATAAGTTTTACTCGTTATATCAGAATATATGTATTTTTAAATGCTTACAAATATACCCATCTCATGAAAACATTAAGTATCTGGAGCGGTCACATAACACAAAAAAAACGCAATTCAAACGAAAACATACAATTAGAATTTATTTACACACCCGTTACACACGTATTACAATTTTCTGTCAATTTACTTTTCTTATAAAATTTAAAATGGATGCTTGTTTCATTGTTTTCAATCTCATTGTTCTTAAATTTCCCCCAAAACACTCAACCTTTTAAAAGATTCTTAGGTAAGTCTCAGTGCTCTGTGCAAAAATATCGACTAGCTCGTCCAATATATCATGAATTCTGGAAATCGTTGTTTTTGGTTTGGATTCTTGACGATATTTTCGCTCGATATGCCCGAGAAGTAACTCCTTATAAAAATGAATAAATGTATGGAGAAAACCATAAACAAAAATGACAACGAATTTTTCCTCATTACATTCGAGATATCACTATTTCCGTGATCGTAATAACGGAGCTAGACTTTAGTATTAAAAAACAATTCAACTAGTGTGGAGTGGAACAAAAAACAGATGCTTTTATTTCGCATGTACAAGCTACTTTTAAAAATTATTCATATTTTGGCATTGATTTTATTATTTTTTGTCGAAAATTAAAACATGGATATACATTTGGGGCTCCCTCAGCTCAAGGCCCCTAATGCGTTGCATAAGCTCCGCTGTATGGTGGTTACACCAGTGATCTTTATTATATTTTCAACAGAATATTACGAAAAAGTTATGTTTTAAGTCTTGATATAAACTATCGACGTCAATATAAATGTGTTACAATTTTGTTTGAAAAAGGCATACATGATCAATATACACTTCGATTAGAAACGTTTAAGATTGTCAGTTGTTATTCGGAATATATTTGATATCAAAACGCTTTGGGAAACTAATTAATGAATAAGAATACTTTAAGTGAAACTTGACGGAAATCTCAGTAACTTTAATAAATCGTTGATACTCTTGTTCGGCTTATAACAGGACGCACTCCGGATATAACGTTGTTGTAACAACGGCCGGCAAATAAAACAAAGCTCGGTTAACATGTCGCATCATCAATTTTCCACTTGTCATGAGATAGGGCACTACATTAGCGGAGATTCATTATGACATGCAGTGGCGGATTTAAATATGTTATCATAACAAAACGCATTGTTTAAATGCACAACGTAACTGTTGTTCAAATCATATAAATGATAAAGTGCGTTCATAAATGTATGACTATTGAATTAAGGTTCAACATTTCTAACATAGTTTGTAACAATAAGTAAATCTAATTTAATATAAATAAGACATAATACAAAAACATTTCGATGGGTTAAAATGTACCGGTTACACAATAAACTTCTAAGTATCATAGAAGTTTAGCTACAAATATGTGTCGTTTGAAATAAGCTCAGTTTTGGCAATGCCATTATCATATTGTATTGTACATATAACAGTTTACAAAATACGGTTGAGTATATCTAAAAATGCAATTAAAATGTGAGAAACACAAAAGAAAATCACATTAACTATTTATTTGTAGATAGACTCCTGTGAATATTAGCCATCGCATTTTGCAATTTAAAAAAAAATACAATGCGAATGTAATAGGGAAAATGTTTTTTTTTAAATACCTAGTAGTTATTGTATGTTATAGTAAACAATACATACATTATTATTTATTTCTCAGTGTGTCATATATTTCTTATAAATTAAATAAAATAAAATTCACTGGAAGAGAATGCAACTTTTCACTCAAGACAAAATTGGGAAGAAAATAAGTTTTTAAATAATTAATCGAAAACGTTTATGTTTGTGTTGACCAAATTATAAACGTATATCTTACGTTTGGTAATAAAATCTTTTACCGTTAGGATACAGCGTTAATTTTCGATGAACATAACTCTTATGGTTCATATTATTTAACATTGTGTTTATGAATATCAATTACCACAAAGTAACCACTAAATCGATACAATTTAGTAGATATACTTGGACTCTAATGGGACACGATTACCGATTCGCCATGCAATAAATGCGGTTAGAGATAGATACTCACGAATGAAAGCATGTATTCATTTAAGATATTTTATTGAGAAAATTATTTATGCACTGGATAATCAATAGGTATTTTTTCCACTCGTGCTTTATACCATCGCCTAGGGTTAAATAACAATAAGCCGGCTGATAAATCCGACACTGTTTACATCATGTAAGGCAGATAACGTTGTTCTTACATTGAAAAGAAATTCGATTAAATCAATCGGAAGTTCATTTACTGTAGTCTTTGATTAGCTTAACGAGCTTTGTGATTTATTTACATGCTCCGTTTACAGTACTGGCGGTCTATTTTAGAGTTTTTTTCGTACACACTTTAATTGGCTGGGCTTTTATTTTGACGAATGGCCGGGCCATAATGGCAGGAACCGTAAAATTTATTACGTTTGGTGTAATACATAATCAATTCACCTCAGTTGAAATCACTTAAGTACAACTAAGTGATTGCTGTATTCTTGTTTTTAAACGTATATAATCAATGGTGAAATTTTTGAATTGTTCTTTAATTTTAGTTGAGTATAAACTGGACACAATACTTTCCATTTAACAAAGAATACAACTTATTATCAGCAAAGAGCATAGGCTTAAAATAATAAAACACTATGAATTTGATCACGGCAAATTATATTTTATAATTTAATAAATAAAATCACATCAATTTGAATCACAGTTTATGTATTATTAATAAGTCAATATATGTTTTTATTTTTTTTGTTTTATCCAAGCACTATAAACTAATATACTAACAGTTGCACATTAGAATAATACCAACACAAATACCCAGTAACAACTTAATTATATGTATTGATTTTCAAACTAACTGAAGTTTTACGAAAAATATGACTCCGTAGATTTGATTTAAGCATTAGAATAATATTAATGTTAAAAAATATTTAATTGTAATTCACTATTTATATCATATTTTTATATTTTAAATTATCTGTTAAACTAAGAACACATGTCCAATTTTAATTAACACACATTTTTACTTGCAAGTCATATAATTGTCAAATAATTTAAATACAGTATTATAACTTATGACTGATATTAAGTTACTTATTTAATCAAAATTTGACGATCTTCATTGTCGGCTGTTCATAACATATTTTATGATATATTCTAACAACAATTGAATTTAATTAGCTCTTTTAAAATAAGCCACAGCAGTTTTAAAACATCGGTTACTTTATTTACCATATAAGAAC
The DNA here is from genome assembly GCA_031772345.1 of Himalopsyche anomala. NCBI lineage: Eukaryota > Metazoa > Arthropoda > Insecta > Trichoptera > Rhyacophilidae > Himalopsyche > Himalopsyche anomala. Next base: position 19,677,427 of record CM062829.1, read on the forward strand.
ATTTCGATAAAAGCAAACCGTGAAGTTTTTTGTATTACATAATATGTTGATTGTCCGGAAGTTTTTTAACATAACGTCGTCAGTACGAAACAACCTTCCATGTGTCAAAAACGTAATTTTTCAAGATACACGAAACACTGTTTTTTTTTCAAACCATAAAATATATACACTTTGTAGTTTATTTTTGTTCACAATATTAATCAAACGTATTCATCGACTTGTCATTATCTGAATTACTCCAAACTGAAATTTAATGTTTAAGCTTTTTATTATGATATGGTCATAATAAGAGATGAAAAAGGTATTTCTAATTAAATTATAGTATTTAATATCACATGAGAGATTTTACCAATCGCTATAACAGTTAAATCTTTCTGCTATTTTTTTAATGTCGAAATTAACTAATATGAACATAGTAAATTATAACGAAGAATAAATGTTTTCCTTATTATCAATCAACTCTTCTATTTATCTGTATGTAATATTCAATACAGTAAAATCGCAGTTCATAGCTAAAATCGAAGTAGTTACTTCAATTGCAATTATTTATACATATTCAAAATTTTAGATTTCTCAATTTTGCTTTGAAAAATATTAACCCGAGTAATTTGTATGCTTCAATACTTAAGTAATATAATTATTTAAGTAACACTTACCCAAATCTTGCAACACCGTTAAACACAACCGGAAACAATCTTAAATGATTCACTTTACTGCAAAAATTCATTAGTATATAGCACTTTATTTCTGTATAAAATCACTTACGTTTTATAATATTTTCACTGTTTGTAACATTATTTTTAAAGCACTTAAAAAACACTGTTTACAAAACGTTTGATGATAAACAAAAATGTTGTATACTGTCTTTTACGGCCAAAAAGAGCATCCTGAAACAAAATAATATTTGTCTTAGTAGAGAATAATAAAATATTTATTACAATTAATGCATTAAAGAAAATAAAATTAAAATACGTTTACTCAAACATTTATGCCGACGGAAGGCTGCAGTATTTTTACAAGCTAGTACAAAATAAAATTTAAAATATAATAATAGTAGCCCATTATAATAAATTATTTATTGACATATATTGTTGACAAGCGATCAAAAATATGTATCTAGTAGTTGATTGAATTCTGTAAAATACATTTTTTTTTTTAAATATTTTTAGTATTCAACACAGCAAACTTTTTTGTAAACTTATTGTTAAGCTAAAAAGAATAAAAAAAACTTTAAATAAAGAAAGAAATAGTTTTTGTTTTGAATATCAGGGCTTTCTTAGCTTAGTGAAAAAGCTATTTCAAAAGTCTAAAACTGATATTTTACATACAACTAATATTATGTATTCATATATCATAAACACATAAAATATTATTTTGTACTAATTTCACATGTATTAAATAGGATCTGGACCGTTTTCGTTCATCTCAAGCAATTGATGAGAAAAATCTTTATTACAAGTCTATTCATACTAAACTATACAAATAATAATGGTAACAATCTTTCGGTAAAAGAAATTTACAGACAAAGATAATATAAAGATTTAATTATTGTCAGTTTTTCGTCACTTATTCATATTTTTGTATCATGACCTATTAATTCATTTCATAGTTTCACTAACAAATGTTTCTTACATCGTTATTATTTTCACTTGGCTTAGTATAAATAATCATGTAATAATAATGTATGTATATTATTAACAGTTGAAAATGAGAATCGGTCACGATGGTAATAAATAAATGTAGAATTAATACAAAAGAGTTTTTCCCTGAAGTCTTGACGGCTAACAGATTAAAAATGTATAAAACAATATTATATTTTGCTTTCCATGCTTCTTGATTTTGTTTGGCAAAAAAGTTGTATTTCATAGAAGAATTATGAGTGTATAGTACATAACTTATTTTCAATCTAACGTAAATTTGATAAAGCACAGATATGAATATTTTATTCTACCAAATGCTTCATAAAACTCAAACGGCTGCCTACTTTCACTGTTAATACAGATGTTATAAAAGCAGAAAAACATAAAGTGATGTCAGGCACCTTTCTTCCGCATTTTCAGGCTTTGACGCAAGGCTGCGGCATTGTTCGTTATCAATTGAACATCTTTCAACGAACACCTGTGTTAATAAAACTTGAAATATCGTACAAACAATTAATATTTACGCCTAATTGTTTCGCAAAATGACAAAAGTGTATTTTTTTGGCAAAAAAATCATTTGTTATAATAAATAATGTATCTGTCTAATATTGTTTGTTTCGAGTAGTAATATTATCTTCATACTATTTTTATTTACTTTGTCAAATTGAACAAAGAATGCCTGGTAATAAATTTAAAAAAGCATTGTTTTACTTTTTAAAATGTGTTTTACACAGATGGTATCAGATAACAATTTATCAAAATTTCTTAACAGTTAATATAATTATAATATTAGTTATTGCATAATACAAACCTATACATTTGAATACGATACTATCTGCTGTTTGTTTATGGAAAGATATAAAAAAATATATAATGAAAAATCCAATCATAAATATATATTTAAAATAAATATAGGTATAAAGCTGCTGTTTTTAATTAATATTTAAGAAATATTTGAAATTTTCTATTAAAATAGAGAAGTTTTATTTTGACAGACTTCACTATACCTAACTCCAAGTATACAATTTGTATTCAAAATATAACAACAACTACTTGTAAGTTTTATCACCCTTTCTAAGCTTATTTATTAAAAGCATCATGTACATACTATTACCTAAGATAAACACATGTTAATTTTCATTATAAATTAATTTGTGCAGTGTGACTTCTTACAGATTGAAAAATAGATCAAAGGCCATGGTCATATTCAGAAAATATATAATAAGCACTTGAACTTGATTTTATTTAAATTTAATTTGCATTATAGTGAAGTCCTTAACTTTTTTTATAATTTTAAATGACTGATTATACTCACAAAGAACACTTTCTTAATGAAAATAGTAACATAGAAGTAAATTATTTTTTATGACGTTCTCTAAAATATATACAATCTGTTTTTGAATCAATATTAACACCTTTTAAAAAAGCTTAAAACAAGCGTTAGATTTGTTTATATTGTAATAAATTATTCGCGTGTCAAAATAAGTCTATCAAGTATACAAAAAAAGGCGCGCATATTTAATGCATTGATCCAAAAATACCGTGCGTGTCCACCTGTAGAGCCTACAAAAAAAAAACCATTCGAAAAGCTCAACGCACCCGGGAATTCGGAGGAACAGGTTGTCGGCCAATATATAGAAGTCAAGCGCCTCGGTTGAAAAACTAAGGAGAGCATTCCATACGTCAGGTGATGCGCCAAAACCGCTGTCACACAACGCGCTAAACGTGACGTATGTCCCGTGAAAGCCTTAAAAAAGCACTGTAACGCCCGCCGGAACGCTTCCCTTCCGATCGTCGTCAATCAATGAGGCTACATCGCAAATCAGAGTCACCGAACAGGTGGATTGATTGAATGAACTGTACATCTCAAGGTAAATGGCACTTCGAGGAACGAACCGTTTTCAAAAATAAATAAAATTTAAATTTTTACCTAATTCTTTTAACGAGTGTCTTATTACGATATTTTATTACAGTTTATGTATATACACGGTTTGTTTTGATTGTTGAGTTTTTTTGTATTTGTTTTCACTTATGATCAGGGGTGGGCTAGTGGGGGCTCGGATGGGCTCGCTCGACCCCCCGACGATATTCTCAAATCAAATTATTACATAGCTGCAATTTCTGACTTATATATTATTTAGGACAGCTTTAGTTAACACAGTAGTACAGTTTCGGCCATTTACATTGATAAGTTTACGAAAAATTGCGTATTGTTACATATTATAAGTGTATTAAGTAACAATCGATTGCTTATTTAAGTAGTGCATACAATTGCATAGCAGTGATAAAAAACTCACTACTTCCCCAGAACACCGAGAATTGCTTCGATAATAAGCGAGCTCCTTATTAACGTATTGACAGCCCACCGGTGCTTTTGATTGAGTTTCATACAACAACCACAATGCTCAATACAATATCATTTATCTGAAAACGTATTATTTTTAATAATGCTTTGAATTGAATTTTACAATAAGCAAACCGTTTAAAGCTATCTTCTGATATACATGTTTTGGCTTTTCTGTTAAAAAATTAATAAATCATTATAATTCTTAAGTGAATAAGACTGCCAGAGTTGTTTAACCATTTTACCATTTTCATTGATAATTTTTTTTTCATTTACTTTATATATTTTCTTAATGTTAGTTATGTTAAGTGATACAGCAATTTATCGTCGAGTGCATTTTAATCATTCGAATTGGCTCGACTAAATAAATATTTGCATTATTCAATTAGGCCTAACATAATTTAATAATTCATTAAACTTTTACGGCTAATCAATATATTGGAACGGTAAATAAAATTAATTATTCTTTATTTAAATGCGGATAGACCCTTTCATTGATGGTATCAAACGTTCATTCATCAATCGTACGTTTGACGGGCACTCGGGTTTCTGTCCTGTCAGTGCACCGTGCGTTGAGGTCGCCACCCTGTGGGAACGATCTGACGTCATGAGTTTTCTCGGAAGCTCACACGGAAAGAATATTTCGGGTGTCTTAAAATCTATCTTGCGAACATTTAAACTTTGTACAGTTAAACCGAAATTATGATTAAAATATGCGCTAAAGGTACGAATTGATTTTGGAAAGTCGTTATATTAAAACTACCATTATTGCTTAAAAAACTATACGTATTCATTTTAAGTTTATATATATATTTTAAATTTATACACCCACAATGATTTTTGATTGAATATGAATGACTATTGATTTTTTAATTGTACTTTATATTATTTTTATTTGCGGCAAAGGGATTTATCGTGTTTGTGATAGTAATATGATTAAATAAAAGGTTTCTTCGTTAAATTTCATTAGTCAAATTTTTAGTATCATTATATATGTATTATTATTTTTTATAATACTTAATTGAACATTAGACACATTTTTAATTACAATATAAACGTTATAAAAGTCTGAAATATATATCAACCTGCCGATTGTAACTATCTCATTTTATTTCAGCCATATTATATAAATATAAAGATTGTCGAAATAATTATTTAAAATTTATTGTCCAAACGGGAAATGAAGTCCGTTAAAGAAGTAATTACATATGTATTTCTACTCTTCACAACTAAATAAAGGGTGTTTTTATTGTGAAACTTAAAAACACTGTTTATTGTTATTAATATAAATAATGTATTTAATAATAACTTGAATTATGTTATGTATTCCTCATATTTTATTAAAAAATCAATCAAAAATTATTTTGTTATTATGCATCAATAAAATATTTTAAAAATTAATTTCATAAACAAAAAGCTTCTTAAAAGTAAGTGAATGCAGATTTTAAATAAATTGTTGCAACATTACTTTCAAAAAATAAGTTCTAAATCTTTTTAAAAATCAACTTGAGTTTAATATAAAATTTAATCTGACCGAGTTGTTGTTAAGTGAAATAACAGTTATAAATAAAAAATAAAATGTATTAAAAATGAACTTCCACAAATTTACCGCCGAATTCATCGAAGTCATCTTATTATATTCATCTATAAGAATTCTTCTCTATGGATTCAACCAATTTGGTAAATGTAATAACTGAATGAAACTTATTTAGTGTAAAACAAATATATGCCTAATATTGCAAAAATTATCAGTTTGCTTTATTCATAGGATCAGACTCACACATAAAATTATCCTCGTAACACACGGATTTCGATTGATCTCCAGAAATTAGGATGGTGATAGTATTCAAGATCTCTTGAACTTAGATACGTAATATATTGTCGGCTTATTCTATGTGAAAATGTTTATTTCATTATTAAACGGTGTGTTATTTTTTAAGGTCTAATATTTCTAAGGTGATAAATTACTTACACTGATAAATAAACTAAAAGTTTATTTAGTTAATACACTGCTTTAGAATCAATAATCATTTTGAACACAGTTTATGACCACTTCTTGTCTTACTTCAGGACATATGACTACTTTTCGAAAAGAGAGCTCAACGCTCGAGATTCGCGAAAACTGAAATATAAACTTGAATATCGTGTCTTCTATCGTTATTCACATGACAGTCCATATATTCTTCCTTAACAAGTTAATAGTTTAAAACACATTGATTTATTTCTTTATTTTATACAATGATATGTATTAAATTGTTTTTATCGTTGTTAACATTTAATTACAACTGTCACTTTTCATTCAATGAAAATTAATTTTAACAGAAATCTTTAAGTTTTCTCTATCGATTATCTACGGATAGATTTGTGTGTATTTTATACAATTGTGTAGTTTTATATCAATTAAAAATCTTATAGACCATTTTTGATGTGTTGTATTTAGTTTATAACTTCGCTTTGAGATTATATTTTAAGTACAATAATTTAACACCGATAAAATTCTTTAAACATAACTTTATAATTTCGTTTGATGAACAAACATGGCACGTTGTTTTGACACTTCGTAAAAATGTAAATATAATACAAAAAAATTGGCACTGGATTGTCGTTAACTAACAATCAACATACTTTTGAACTGGTTGTTAGCTGATTTTGTTTATATTTTTCAATATTCTGAGTATTTTGTAGTTAGTGGAATCGGGCGATTTCCATGTTTTGAAAATTCGCGGCGTGTTTATGTTCCGTTTGAAGTCTGTTTGACCCGCGCCGTCTACACCGGCCGGCCTCAGTCGTTAAACTGAGATCACCTTGCAAGGCCTGCCGTTGTCTCTGTCTGGCGCCGGTGCCGGGATTCGTGCGGGTGCGAGCGAGACGGGGCAGGCGAGTGCCTACCGGAGGGCCGGACAAGTGTTTATCACCTGTTATTGTGGACGGACGAGAAAAGCGAACCGCTGATCAGAGGGAGATGAAAAGAGATCTGATTATTCAATTGAGTGAGCGGGGACAAGATTTTTTTCATCTTATTATTTCCAAGTGCCATTGTCTTAAATGCTTCGCAGTGGTTTTAGACGAAAAAATAAACCAGTATATAGAAAACCATAGAGAAATCTTCACTATCCCTATTATAACACTGCACACATCAAATAATTTTATCTACAAGTGGCCGAGATCACTCATAAAAATTAACGTAGAATTTATCATTTGTAGGATATAATATAATTTGAAATATTTTAAAAAACTTTCCACGAATTGTTGAATTTGCTATAATAATGAATATTTTAATCATAAAATACAGTCTTGCTAGAATCATTTGGAAATGCAGTAAACTTCACATTTTTTTTTTATAAAAAACCTTATTATATAAATCATTATTTTTGCATAAAAAAAATGACAATATTTATCGCCGCAATTTTTTTTACTTTCACTAATTGAAATCAATTGTTAATAAGTGATTAAATTTTTTTTATTTTTTTTATTTTACGAAGGAAATGTGCTTTCACTTCATTCTATCTTCATTCAACCATATCCGCTCACAATGTGGAGTATATTATTGGCTGATTATAAAATTTATACAAGAGTTTCTACGAAAACTGCTTGTTACTCGGTTGCTCAACTTCTCTTTTTCGAGGATAGTATATATATATAGGTTGCTATAATCAGGACTAGGTGATAACTAATCAATGTCGCAACGCCTCATTTTTGGGAAAGAATGAGTGGGTGGGTGTTTTAGTCATGACATAAAAGCAGCCTTTTGACATAAATCTATTATTTGTATACAAAACTTCCCGTTCTAGGATTCAAGCCCGGGAACTCCACAACCGAAGCTAACGATGTTGACCACTTAACCACGGAGCCGAATTTGTTTAACAAAATTATTTAATATTATCACATTTAAATTTGAGCTGTTAATGCCCAATACTAGTCTCATAGCCGAATGGTTAACGTTTTAGTCTTTAATATTACTCGATTGCGTCATTAACAGCTTGTATTTACATTTTATATGATTTTTCTATTGAAAATAGATTTCTATCAAAATTAATGTTTTCATCAATTTTTATCCATCTAAACTCCCAGAGTAGGATTAATAGACAGCGACCGGCTAATCTTTGTACGACTTTTCATTACGTACAATCTACATTTGTACGGACATGAGAAAAAAAATGCACGCTAGTTTCAAATATTATCTTTAACAAATTACGGATTCCCTTATGTATACATTATCAAAAAAATGATTTGCTTAATATGAAATCTGATATTTTATAAATATTCACATAAATTAATTTAAATTCATAAAATCATTATTTTTTTACGTTTGAGCATTATCAGTATATGTTTAATCGTGTCCGTAGCGCAATAGTCAACACCATTAGCTTCCATAACGGATCTCACGGGTTCAAGTTTCGGTAAGAAAAACATTTATTTAATCGATTTATTGATTTCTGTTCGAAAACATGAGCGCTTGTGATGTCTGTTTGTGATGCTCTCCCACTGCTACAATGTAAAATAATGGGGCATACGAAAATAATTAGCTAAACAATCTTCCTGTCCTATTTTCATATACATACTCTCTTCGAAAAAAGAAAGATTGAGAAACAATCAGTTAAAGTAGATAAATTTCTGATGTGGTACCTCTACTTCTACTTTGAGTGCACATGGATAAAAAATAAACAAAAATTTGATAAATACTAAAGATACGACTTTAAATAAAAGAAAGCTGACTATTTTTCATGACTTTAAAACATCTGTAAAAGCTTGATTATTATAGCAGTGCATCTTAGAAAATTAGATTGTTATATAACACAAACAATCACGAAGGGACCAAACAGGCATTGTATTTCAAATGTTGGATCACAGGGGCTACAAAAAACAGCAATAACAATTTAGATATAACCACCAGAAATTAACGGTTTTATGTATTAGATATACATAGCTTTGTTTCACTGATAAATATGATAATGACATTACCAAAACCAAGCTTAATTTTAAACATTCATTTTTGTTTATTAGGCCTCTGTGATTCTTAGCCCTTGAATTGAAGGTTTATTTATACACCCGCAGCGCGAGTATAAGATTGAAAGCACATTGAACAAAAAAATATCATTTCTTATTTTTGTTTCGTTGTTTTTTTTTATTTAATATCCACATCTTTATTTATAAACCAAAAGTAGGTTAATCTTAAGCACTTTAGAGCTTGATGTGTTATCGGCTTATTGTAATTGTAGGACAAGTTATTTAATTGTTCTGTTTAATCAAGTATAAATAAAAAAATGCTACATGCATATTACGTAATAAAGATTAATTTAATACTGGCGGTTAAATAACCCCGGTGCAATCTTGTTTAGTGTATTGAATAAGACCTTTTTTTAATGATATTCCACAATCAAAACGACTCCGATTGATCGCGGGGATTAGTTGGCGGGAACGGCCATCTTTATTTTCAGAGTGCTTCCGTTGATCGCGTAAAACGCATGCGCAGTGCGCCTACTGCCCATGGCGGCAATAATTGCGCGCCTTTTTCTCTCTCCAGGCTCTATGAATTACATTTACAGCGCGCTGGACCAAACTTAATGCGATTGTGTGAGTTCAACATACGCGTGTTTCAATTCTTGAATGCAAGTGTGTAGGTGTGTAAGGGACCTCTTTGCAGAAATAAGCTACCTTTTATTTTGTCAGCCTTAAGAGTCTTTACCCAAATAAAATCTGCTAATTGTATTCCATTCTCGATATAATGATAATACAAATAATATTATTTTTCTGTCTATTCTGGTTTGTTAAATTTGTTAAAAAGTTGTATTGATTTATTCAGATAATCTTTGCATGCTGTACATTATTTTTGTAAAATGAATAATAATTTTTTAACATATGTACATAAGGCCATGTTTTTTCTTTTTATAATAAATCATAAATTTGAAACATAAATTTAACTAACCCCATGAATAAATATTATAACAAATAATAGTCATGGAAAGAAAATTGCTTATTGAATCAATAAAAATAAAATGTTGTTATTGCTTTAGAACAGTGATGCACAACCTTTACCTTCTAGCGGGCCGCATAAAACAAATTATCGTGGGTTCGGGCCGCAAAGAAAAAAATGATTTAAATCACGCTCAGTCCTTTTTTACACGGAGCATACGCACGTTGCATGTAAAACAGCTTTACAAAAAAACCGTGTAAAAAAGATTAAGTGAATTTAGATAAATGATTGATAGGTTTCATTGCATTATTTTGGCCGTGTTATTTCGAAAACGTGAAAATAAATAAGCAATACAAAAAATTTATTATGAGTACATGCTTATTAAAAATCGTTTCATTGTGAAATATTTATGTTTCATTTATATGTTATTCAAAAGTTAATGCGATCTTGGTCCTTATTCTTCTCCTTGGTCCTTGGTATTCTCCTTCATTAAAGAAAAAGCTTGCTAACATTTATGAAATAAATGTTTTACGTGAAAAAAATATGTAGAGAAAAGAGGGCGCATGTGGGTTTGTGCATCACTGCTTTAGAATATTTTAAAAGTAATTTTAATCAAATAAGAAGCCGGTCAAGATTAATTGAAAATAAATGACATCTCAAACACTCATGATGGCTTAATTTGCCAAATTCGTCTTGAGCATCCACTTTTAAACTTTAAATTTATAAAAAACTATCGAAGACTTAGGGACACATGAGCCCATCTACAAAAACATAGTTTTAAGTTTACTTAATTTTAACAGGTTTACATTTGTGTTTCTAACATTATAATTTTATCTGTAGATATTAAAATGCATATTTAATTATAATTATTATTTCATTGTAGTAGGCTATCACTGATTATTTATTTATTGGTGTGTGAAAGTCCACTATGCGGTGTGTGTATGAAAGTGTGCGTGTGCCGCGACAGGTTCATTTGTTCTCACCGCTCTGCGGGAAGTATTTTAATGGTGGGGGATCTTTAAACTATAAAGCAAGCTTTATACAAATCGGTCAATAAATATCATTATTTTTTTATTTAATTAATACTGAAATACATTTACATGCTAATCTTTACAACTCATTCACTCTTTATATATAATATATGTATATTATGGAAAAGATTTTTTTGGTACATATTTCACATACAAACATAGTTTTAAATAGAAACCAACATTTTTATTGAGACGATTGATATTCAAATTCAATACATATCTCGTAAATTGTTTTTTTACGGCGAAAGTTGCTCAACTTCTCTTTTTCTAAGACAGTAGAAATTAAAGGAAAGAGCCAGAACAGGACTAGTGGTTAACTAATTGCTCTCGCTATGCACCCCGTTCTTTTGGGTTTGAAAGAATGGGAAAGTGGGATAAAGTTTGCAAACATTACAAACGCCCATGTTTTCTAGCATAAATCTATTGAAAACATGATGTTCGTACTGGTTTTTGAACATGTGAGATACGTCATGAAAGCCAACGACGTTGACCGCTGTGCCACGGACGCGACATGAAGTTATACTTATATTCGGTATTGAAGCTCACGGGTTTGAACCCCAGTACAAACGGCTTTTTAAATTTTTTTATCAATCGATTTATGGGTGTATGCGATGTTTTAAATAACCTCATACTTATTTTATTATAAAAACCGAGCGCAGTGTGATAGATTGTTTAACCACCGTCGTAGACCTATCCATCTATCTCTAAAGTTTTCCAAAAAGAGATGTTGAACAACTGAGCAGTTATAGTAGAAACACTATTATTGAGATAAACTCGGTAAAAATATGTATCCGAATAAAGAGCAAACCAGGTTTAAAAAAAAACTTTGCTATTTTATTTTGTTATAATTCGTTTGAACATATAAAAAATATTTATTTTGGTTAGTAATTCGGGGGCTTAGGGTGATAAGGGCAAGACTACACAAATGTTTTTATTGATTGTCTATTTTATCACCTATTTTTTTTACTAAGTATCTTTATATTGTTAAAATAAATAAATTATAAAGCCAAGTCTTTGCCGAATTATTATAGTATTTACTGAACAAAAATTTTCTTTAACAAAAACTGTTGCTGCGTTTTTCCCAAAAACATCTTTTTGTAGTATCGCCCTCGTCATCCTAAGTTTCTTATATTGTTATTCATGTTGCAAGATACATTGTTTTAGGCTTAGAATTAAATGAACTTTCTGTTAGATAATTTTCACTTATAGTGTAGCTCCTCATAGAACTATGTTTAGCTAGAATAATTTATTTTTTAATTAAAATAAAATATTATATGCACGGGCACTTGTGATAACAAATTTAAAATATAAAAAATATACATTAAATATGTTTTTTGTTACAATTTCAACAAAATCAAGTTCACTTGTACCAGTGAAAACCATCCAATCTACAAGTGCAATTATTTTTAATCCATTGTTTTATATTCAGTTTTGAATGTGCTAATATTTGCGTATTTTTAAAAAATGTTTCTTATTAGTCAACAAAGCTTTAATACTGTAAACCTCGATTTTTTTTGTTTCTATAATGTAAGAATTTTTAATTGTGAACGCCAATCTTAATTTTATTACCGGTGTACTTACACATATTAACGCAGAGTCCATTCTCGCAGTGCGATTAATCCCACACATACACACTCACACAAACGGGTATCACAAACGGTTTCTATGCGTGTGTGCAACACATCAGTTTGCACAATAAACATTTGCATATCAATTTTATCCGGCTGTGGTAGAACGATGATTTTGGTAAAATTAAACAATACAAAACAGGATCGTATATTTTTCATATTTACAATATTTAAAATAAAAAAATGCGCTACTTGATTATATACGGGGGCTTTTATGAGGGACTGAGCATATTTTTTTTTCATCGCTAGAAATACCTTTTATTTTTTTAGTATCTAATGAAACCTTTTGTTTGTCATTTCTGTTCTATTTTCTGTTATTAGTAAATCCGCCTCCGTGTTTTTTTTTGTGTCTGGTAATTGTGTTAGAACAAATGATTCGTTTAAAAATATACTATCCGTTCATTCTGGTATAACATTTTATTTTAAAATTGTTAAAAAAACAGTTGAGTGTATTTTTTTATAAAATAAAACATACGCTCAATGACATAAAATTAAAAACTAATTACTTTTGAATAATTAATCAACCGACGATTAAAATCTATTATTACTAGAAACCAATTATATAAATGCGTTGGTATGTCAATTAATTTTTATTATAACATGAAAACAAATCTTGAATTTTACATTTTTTATAAATTTGGGTACGTGACACACTCGACGTAATCAATGCAGCATAAAATACGCATGGTATTTCCAAAACAAATAGTGTTCGCTATTTGACGTATGTGTAATGTTAATGTTACTTTTGCATAAAAAGGAAAGCTTTATACGTACATATACGCATTAGTATGGCGCTGCGCTTAGAGTGAAACAAATTTTTGAAACTGATTTTTATTTACACTATCAAGAACTGGTATAACTTAACTGTATGTACATGTTTTGATATAAAAAGTGTTTTATCGGGTTGAACAATTATTTTTTCATTTAATTAAAATACCTAAATTCATAGCGTCTTAACGCTGGATCTTAATCCAGTATTTTTTTCTATGTTCAATCCCAACGTGAAACATTCGACGTCCTATTAAAGGTATCTCAACAGAAGTAAGGAAACTGCTTATCACTTAGTTGCCCAACCTTTCTTTTTTGAAGAGAGTAAGAGTAAAAAGATAGAGCTTGGAGAGAATTAGTGATTAACTAATCGTTCTCGTTACGTTTTGCATTTTTTTTAGGATTATAGCAGCAAATATAAAAGATAACACAAAAAAATCTGTTATGTAATCTAAAAAATGCTGTGTCATTCTATGATTTCGAGCTATGAGTGTTACATCTTTATTGAACATATCTTAACAGTAGTTACTAGGGATCCCAATCGAATATTTGAATATTTCACAAAATATTTGATCAAACTTTTTTATATTTAACAAAATATGTCATTCGGTGTCAAATAATAATTTTCTTCTTTGGCCATGTTCGCTCCCTATGTGGAGCATATGGCCGCCACGCGGCACCTCCATGTTTCCCTGTCTCCTGCCAATTGCTTTGCTTCCTCCCATTACATGCCAGCATCCCTCAGTTCAGCCGAGTACATCCTATGGATAGTACCCGACAGACGTCCGGGACGCCGGAATCCCACCGGTCGAAAGAAAAGGCAGGCAGGATTGAGGCTTTCCGGAGGCATCCGCAGCACGTGACCAAGCCAGTTCCAACGTCTCTCCATAACCACTGACGTGACGGGACGCTGTGTTGTACGCTCCCTTATCTCTGAATTCCTCACAGAGATAAGGGAGCGTACAAGACAAATAATAATATGATATTTTAATATATTTTTTAGTAAACAAAAATTGTAGTACATATATATTCTGGTGTAGAAAAAAACATTTTAACTATATCAACAATCAATTCAATCCAAAATATATTTGGGCTACTAATTTAACAAACTTCAGCCTATCTGGATTATGACAATGGAAAATATTTACATTTTTTTAATATACATTATATTTTAGATTTTATTTTATAAAAAATAATTTAATCGATTTATGAATTTGTAGTCTAAGACTCTAAGGCGTGAATATCTTGGATTTTTTTTAAACGAGACATAGGATGAGGGATTAACTTCCAATTTTCTTTTCCATTTCACATCTATAGACTCTACCTTATCAAAAAAAAAGGTAAACTAACTAAGTAACAACTTGACTTATATCATGACTTGACATTATAAGCCGCACAGATTTTGTCACTAACGACCCGGGTTTCGCCTTTCGGCATCTTCAGGCGTTCAAGTGCACGGATGAACTTGAACTGACAGTTCAGTTCAAGTTCAGTCAGTCAGTTCTTCCGTGTACTTGAACGCCTGAAGATGCCAAAAGGCGAAACCCGGGTCGTTAGTGACACAATCTGTGGGAGTGTACATAATTTGAACGATTCAAATTTAATATTGAAATTCCACCAACCACCACCTTCAGTCGAAATCTTAAATTATATTCATAGCATTCATAGCATTCATTATATTCATTCAAATTATAACATAGAGTTCAAGTTCAGTCAGTTCAAGTTCATCCGTGCACTTGAACGCCTGAAGATGCCGAAAGGCGAAACCCGGGTTGGTAGTGACAAAATCTGTGGGAGTGTACATAATTTGAACGATTCAAATTTAATATTGCCGCATTTAAAACAATGATTTAATGTTTCAAAATTTTACTTTTGCTATTTTAATTAAATAAACTTCTTTATATAAAAAGTAAGTAATACCGAAAGCATTTTTTAACAAAAGTTAATAAAAAAGACCATATGTTTCAAAATTATTAAAATTGTTAATCTAACAATGGTTGTTTCTTTTTTTTCTGTCAAAATCAATCCATTTATCAACTATTTTTTCAATAATAAAACGCCTTAATGCATTACACAATAAAGAGGCTTCTTCGGACGATAATAATTTACATCTTAATTATACATATATAATCACCATTATGCTATTATCATAGACGTCGATAGATACTCGTTTCCATATGTGTAAGATTATTCAACCATAAGCCAATGTGAGTTTGCAAATCCGTTGGTTGCCAAACATTACACATAGTTATTATGATATAATTATTTATAAAAAAAAAATGTTGTTTAACTAAATGTTTATAATAAACACTATGCTACTAAATTAGTGCGACCTATGGTTGGAACGGTCGGTCGCAACGAATTGAAACTTCAAAAGGGAATTATATTACGTTTAATAAACACGTTGCGTCTAATCGTCAGTTTACTGGCAAAAGGCGTTAATTAAAAAACCGGCAGTTTTAATGTATGAATGCAGATAGATTTTAACACGCTGTATCTTCCGAAAAAACATTAGTTCAACCATATTTCGTGTATTTTTACATAATTTGAACAAAATATGCATCAAGTAAATTCCAATTAATGACGGGTTCGTGGCACAGTGGTCACTGTCGTTGGCTTCCATTCCGGACTTCTCAGGATCGAATCCCAGCACAAACAGCATTTTTTAAATTGATTTAACGATTCCTGTTAGAAAGTATGGATGTTTGTGATGACTGAAAATCCCCCCCACCGTTCCAATACTAAAATAACCTCCTTGTTTCTATGTCACTCTCTTTGGAAAAAAAGGTTTAGCAATTGAGTGAAAAGCAGTTCTCGTAGAAAATTTTCTGTTGAGATACCTCCATTAGTATTCCATTTGCTCCAGATATGGAGCGGATTTGGATTTGAAAAAAATAATAAGGTAATGTGATGAGAAACTGTTTAATTATTTTAACCGAATAATGTATGTATGTGTAATTTCAAAGCTCAGCGAATAATATATTTTTGACGAAATGTTGAACTTTCTTTAAATTATCTCGTATTGTATGGCGAGATAACTTTGAGAAACTGTTGAATGTGTGATGATTAATGACACCCTTTCGATGCATCAAACTTTGATGATTCACCGACAGAGAAGCACAATAGAAAGATCAGCGCAGTAGATCTGCGATAGAAAATTGTATTGCCTTATTAAGTCTAATTATGTTGAGAACTTCTGAAAAAACTTTTCAAACGTCAAAAAAAGCACACTTTATACGGTATATGTGTGCAATGAAGAGAACCGACTTATTTTAAGCATTACGATGTTAGTTAGATAATTGAAAATTTCAAGATAAATAATAATATGATGCAGTTAGTCTTTAACCATGACTGGTCCGAAAGTAAACCTAAATTTGTTGTATAAAAAGGCAGTAAAATAACTTTATTATTTTATGGATATGTGGTCGAGTGGTCAACATAGTTGGCTACCGCTACGGAGGTCACGGGTTCGAATCCCAGTACGGACAGTTTTATGAATTGATTTTTCAATCGATTTATGAATTTCTGTTCAAAGGCATGGATGTATGTGATTTCTTGAATTCTCCCCTCCCACCCATCCTATTCTATGAACGGGGCGTATTGAGAGCGATTAGCTAACCACTAGTTCTGTCCTAGCCCTTCCCTTCTATTCTTACTCTCTTTGGAAAAAGAGAGGTTGAGCAACTGAGTAACAAGCAGTTTTTGTAGAAACTCTTCTGTTGAGATAAACTCCATTAGTACATATGCTATATGTATATTGAATAAAACACAATGCATAAGTCTGTTTTACAACCGGTAACGGTCTTTTCAACACAACACTAGATATATCAAGTTGTAAATGCGGCAATGTGACTTATTATTCCTAAATGCAACCAAGATTATATCAAGGGAAAATCACAAAGTTTTTATAATATAAAGTGTTTTATAGAGAAAATGGCGTAAAAGCTCTTTATTATTCTTGGTACGTCCGTGTTTTCTTTCTGCACGCATTAAATGTGCATGAATCCATTTCAGGAAAACATGTATTTATAACATTTGAGATTGAGAAAATTGAAACAGTCTCCGTACTATTTACTGAGTAAGTTTAAGCAAATCTTTATCTACGTTAAATTAAAAACAGCAATGTATATCAGATTCACGATATTTTTTTGAACACCGTTTTAATGTTATCAAACTGCGGATAAACCTCGTAAAAACGATGTTATGGTAGGTAGTGGTAGCTTGTATTATAAATACTAGAACATAAAATAAACTGAGTATTTATAACAAAGATTCAACAAAATATTGCTAATTGCATTTTTTTTGTCTACTAGTAAAACATTACAAGTACTATAAATTACTATGGATTGTGTCAGGCAAAAATAATTTTCTTTGCGGTCTTAAAAAAGTGAGATCCGCTTAGGAATAAAATAGGAAAGAAACTATATGCTAGAAACAAACGGTTCTGTTCCGGGAAAAGGCGTCATCCATCATCCATTGACAGGCATTGACAGCGCATGCTCTATTCTCACGTGTCTTCACCAATTTATTATTATAACTACACGGTGGGCTTAATCGAATTGAATATATTTTAATGATTAATTTCTTTTACGTTAGCAATTTCTTTTTTATCGTTTCGAACAAACTTGGCAGTTAAATTTTATAGCCTTATCAACGTTATCAATACTTCAATCGGTATTTGTATTATAAAAATAATGAACATTTATCGGATCCTATGGCACAGAGGCTAGCGTTGTTGGCTTCCGTGCCGGACTTAACGGGTTTGAGTCCCGGTACGAGCTGCATTTTTCAATTTCTGTTCGAAGGCATGAGTGTTTGTGATGTCTAAAAATTTTCTCCACCATTTCCGATCCTTGTATATTCATATCAATATAATTTGAAAAATATATCGATTTAATAAATAATCAATCCAAAATAATTTATAGTAACAATCTATGTGGTTTGATAGTAAAATCACAATCATTAAAATGGTTTTTTGTTTATAATTCAACAATATCCATTTTTTTTTTTCAATAAAATTATTGTGTTCTTGAACGAGGGCTGGAATAAAAATTAAAAATTATCAATATAATACTTATATTGAAAGTGAATATGTTTTATAACGTCACACTGTGCTTAAAAATCAATAAATAGTCTTATTTGCCCGTCATACATGACATCAAAGGTTAAGCCTAAGTAAACACTTTTTTCCTTCTTTTCAGCGTACTACGTCCTTCCTTAGTCGAATTATTAGCCAATCAAATTTTCTATGCGACAAAAAACAGGTAGAAAACATGATATCATCTCACGTACTGGCAAAAGGCGATAATTCGAAAACCGGCTGTTTTGATATATGAAGGCAGATAGATGGATTTAAACACGCAATATCTTCCTAAAAACGAGTTCAAAAATATTCTGTGTATTTTTACATAACTCGAATATAATATACATGAAGTCAATTCCGAATAAAGCTATTTTTGGCAACAAAATGCTATAAATAACTTAACTCGTTTGAATATGTAAATCGGATTTGTTAATCACTATCGAATTTCATGAAGTTCTTAGAAACATAAGTAATAGCACAAGAGCATAAATAGACATGTTAAAATTATATGATTAACGGAAATGACGATTATCTCAAAACAAGGTTTTTGACTTATCGCTTTCTGTCAGTAAAAGAACGATATCGTATACATGTAAAATATTTTTTCAGTTTTGGTGCCACCTATCACTAAATAACTAAACACTAAAATTCACGCGTTCGCTCTTTCTTTCACACACTAACACTTACAAGTTGTTTCTTAACCGCTGCAGACAGAAAATTAAACAAATATTATATTTATATATTTTTGACAAAAAATAGACTTATAGTTTTTGTACAGGCTGTACCTTCACTTCATATATTATATTCACTTCAACAGACTTCATGCATGTATGCATTATTTGTAATTTATTGTATTTTATTATTTGAATGCCGTTAGACTTAAATTGGCTGATAGAACAATAGATCAATCTTTAACTACCAACGATAGTATAATGTCTTTATATGAAATTTGGTATTGACCATACTTATTGTCTGTAACAAAAATATGCTAAGGTTTATACACATAGCCATACGAAACGTATTCCAATCACATTAAGAAACGTGGGATATGCCGTACAATTGAAAATAAAGTCTTTCCAAAATAAAATATCTGTCAAAACCCTGAATTGTAGCCTCGAAGTGCTTACTTACAAATAAAAAAATAGTCTCTGCAGAGCTCGTTATGAAAACTTTTAACGCTTGACAATTTAAAAAATATTGACTTGTGTTTCATTCGCATGGATTGTCTCTTCTTCTTAAGAGTAGAACCAGATACAGATTTACAATAACAGTATTACCAACACCGGGATTTCAGTATTTATAGTTTTTATTATTACATCGAAATACCAGATTTGAAAATGAAAGAATACCGGTATTTCGTTATTAAGAATAAACCGATTATTGAATGTATAGAAACCATTATATATTTTAATAAAATTGTTCACTTTAAATTAAACTATTTTAAGTCTTCTAAGAGTTGTATCAATACTGACAATAGTTGGTTCCAGAATTGATGAGTCTTTTTATTTGCGTATTACTGTTTTAAGAAACCGTAATGTAATGATAAAAGTCACTCGTTTATGATTATGATGCATTTTTAATTGATTTTATATGAAATATCGATTTTGATATACTAGCCCGGTATTGAGATCCTAATTGTTCGTATTTTGTTGCTTTATTTAAACATTTTAAGCTGGTATTAAATATATACAGACTGAACAACCGATATTATAATTCCTAGAGCCAGTCTGCCAATGGTGATGCTATTTAAATGAAATTTCATATGTACGTGAGTGAGCACAGACGAGAACAGTTACAAATTAAACTTGTTGACACCCTTGTCAACTTTCAATGTTTAACTTTGAATCGTTCAAATTATGTACATTCACACAGATTTTGTCGCTAACGACCCAGGTTTCACCTTTCGGCATCTTTAGGCGTTCAAGTGCACGGATGAACTTGAACTGACGGCGAAGCGAACTGAGACGAAACCCGGGTCGTTAGTGACAAAATCTGTGATAATGTACATAATTTGAACGATTCAAATTTATTATTGAAACTCCACCAAGCACCTTCAGTCGAAATTTTAAATTATATTCAATGTTTAACTTTTTACTTTTTTTAAAATTGTTTGTTACATGGTAAAAGCGATAAAGCTGTAATGCGTTTCAGCAATAATGAATATTGAATACAAATAAAATCATTATTATTTGTTAATTTGCAAATCAAAATGGATTTTTTACGAGATGTCGTGCACTCCGCGGATTTCACGAATTCAATAAAATTGAATTTTCTCTGATAATATTTATCATTTAGAATACTTTGTGCAGTCTAAAACATGTTGTAATATCATGTATACTGTAAATAACGTATACAAATATACAATTCATTTTGTCGACAAAATTAATAAGATCTCGAACGTTCCATTTCCAGTCGGCGATAAAAAAAAACTTAATCCGAGGGATAGTACAAATGGGTTCCGTGAGTCACACGTGACAATATCGATGAGATTAAGAAAAAAAAGTTGTATCCCACCCGTCGGCATTTGTTTGTTATAATGAGAGAATAAATAAATAAAAGAATGGACAGCCAGCCTTAATTTATATGCATAAAACTTAGATAAACTGTCGACGCAGGTAGCAAATGGTATTTGGAATATTTTCCCACAAGTTTGAAGATCAGGTACCGAAAACATTTTGTTCTATGATTGTTTGCTTATAATCTAACACTTTTTTTCGTTATTAGAAATTACTCCAACGTCGTAAGAAGCTTAAATAAGCTTTTTGTTTAATCCATGTTTGCTCCCAATGTGGATCATATGGAGTCCTAATGAATTTTATCTCAACAGAAGTGTTTCTAAGAGAACTGATTTTTAGTCGCTCAACCTCACTTTTTTCAAAGTGAGTAGTAGGAAAAGAAAGATAAGGCTAGTACAGTACTAGTGGTTGGCTAATCGCTATTGCTACACCCAGTTATTAAAGGTTCAAAAGGATGGGAGGAGAGGAAATGATGTAAATTGACTTTGAATTGAATAATTCTCAAATTCAATGTGATCTGACAGGGAATCGAACCCAGACCTGCGTGATCGGTAGAGCAAGCACTAACCAACTGGGCCACAGCAGGCGACGGAAATAAGTACGACAATTATAATAAATTTACTTGGTTTATACTCATACTTTTGGTCCCTGTGACCTTGCGGTCATAATTTGGCCTAGTGATCAAATAATTTTAGGTTCAATTCTCGGCAAGGTCAATATTAAATATATATTTTGATATCAGTGCTAAGATGTTGTATGTTTATTTTTTGTCGAAACTGAGTTAACATACTCGTAATGTTTGTATGTATTATATTATTATAATGTAAAATTTATAATAATGAGTATTTGAGAAGATATGTTTTTATTTAAATTCATAATAATATGTCGATTTCACATTTACATTTGTTATTCAACTTTGTACTTCAAATCATATATTATACTTATTGTACTTCAAATAAGTATAATATATGATTTGGTGATGTGTTCTAACATCAAGTTATTTTTCATGGAACTTTAAAATTTGAAATTATCTATAATTAGCTAGAAAATACATTCTTTTTTCATTTTTAAATTAATATTTTTGTATTTATTTGGCTTAACTTTTATTATTTATTTGTATAATAAATAGCTTAAATGAGTGCAGACAAAGTTGCCCCATATAATATTGATTAATTATGTTTCAAGTTAAAGCATAAAGATAACAAAATGTTGACGATTCTTACCTGAAGATGTCGGGTGTCCCGATTCGTGTACCGGTCATTAGAAGCTTGCGTCAAAAATATATGTTACAAATGACCAAATAAATTGCTAAAACTCATATGATCAATATTAGAAAATGATTGATTGCCAGATATACCCGAGATGCGATAGATGAAAAAACAAATAATTTCGATATATTTTCTCACTAATACGCACCAATCATTTATAATGTTTATTTGAATCTAAATTAATAATTAATACTCTTTAGACCGATTTTGTTTCACACAACTTGTCATTAAAAATAAATTTAAAAAAAATCGAAACAAATCGAAACAAATGAAGAACAATTTTACCGTATTAGAAAATACTGAAAGTAAAAAAATCTGTTCATACTTTAAATGTTATAGAATACTTCATAGTGATTTTTTTACTATAAATATTGTTTTAAAAATGAAGCCAAGACAAGTCTTATTGTTTATTCAAATTTAATATGTATTCTCAGAAAAAAACATTTAATTTATAAAATACAAAACATATATTGTATTATTTTTTAAATCAATATCCGCTCTCTATTCAGAGCATATATGGTAGTTTTGTGGCTCCACCGAGTCCATCAGTGGTCATCGACGACGTCGGGATGCATCCGGTTGGTAAAGATACAGGCAGGGCTAAGAATTTCTTGGTGCATCCGCAGTACATATCCAAGCAATGTTAACAGAAAATACTGTTAGAGGGTTCGAGGTATATTTTATACCATGCAAATAACATTAAAGTTAATTCTGTAGATAACTAATTGACATAACAATGATTGTAATTGCACGAAAGTCGTATGAACAAACATGTAAAATAACGATACAATTGTATTTTATTTAAATTAAAACAGATAAACTTATCATTTTAAAAATGTACATTAATATTTTAATTTTCATTAGAATATATATTACTTCTTTTAATAGTGATATATTAAGCTGTTATGAAAGAGATTTATGTAGATACCATAAATAAAACTTTTGTTTTATAAAGGAGATTTAATATTTCATTTAACTTAGTTTATAAAATAATGATTTTATTAAACAAAGCAATGGAAAACAGTTGTAATACAATAAAAATTAAATATATTTATTAAAATCTATCATGATATCAGCGCAGTATCATAAACATACGGCCTTTGAGAAGCTGTTCCGTGATTATCAAGGTCAATCACTTTTTGAGAAGGCAATGGGCTTTTCTCTTCATTTCATTTTTCGTTCAACATGTTTTTTTATATGTTTCGTTTATTTACAGTGGACAGACAGCAAACTTAAGAAATACGTACATATTTCATTCTTTGAAGAAGTCGTAAATATTAAATTTAATTTCACTAGACAGTAGTTAGAGATTATAATAATTAGTATTGGTTTTAAATTTATGGGATTTGTAAAAACAGTTTTAACGTGGGAGCATATTTAACCACTCATTTGTTAATACAAAAAAGATTATTTACAATTATTCATTATATTTTCTTAACTCGAAATAAGTAAAAATTGGATGATTCAAAATTACGAATGAAAGACAATTTCAGATATTAATTGATTAATCTAACAATTTAATTAGTTCTACAAGTAACATTTAATTTTTTAGATTTTTTTTTGGAATCGCTCAATTCAAGGAGCACTATTTCTATACATCAATATAATATGCAAATGTCACAAACCTCATTATTTTCAAAAGAGCGTAATAACTTAATATCTCGGTTATTAAGAGCTTATTTTTTTATTTGACAATGAAAATTTATCTATGAACATTACATAAACAATATTGGTGTAAAATTTGTATTATAAGTATTTATTTCGGTTTTTTATGGACTATTGTCTATTGTCGCCTGGTGATAAAGAGGAAACTATATATGGAACACTTTCTGTTTTTAGATTAACTGATTTGTGGGTCTTATGATTTGTTTTATTTTTTCTTTGCAAAGATATATAGAAATTTACTCAGGAAATCCAGAAATGCAAAAGTGTGTGGTCTTCAATAGAAAATGTGACTTCTTTTTTGATTTTTAGTAAAAAAAAAAATGGAAATTAAAAATTAATAATTAGTTATCGTATGACATGCGCTAACAGCAGTAGGTATAAAATTATATTCAAATGTGTAAAAATTAGCACATTGAAATCCGCCTACGCTCCACTAATATCAACATTTTTTTTTTTATACGCTTCCACTATTCGAAATTAATACACTTGCTCGTTCGCTTTGACGTAATTTATTTAAGAAAAAAGTTGAACAAAACTGAACAGATTTTAAAAATATTAACTTGACAGCCTTCCGATACAGTTAGGTCGTTGATTTTGAATTTATTATTTTATAACAGCTAAATTATGCGAATCCATTCCATGTATACATTCATTAATAATAGTTATAAAAATACTTAAGAAATTTAGTATATAAATTAATGCGGATTTTCTTACCGCTTTTATTGTATTTTTTACACGCCTCGTGACCTTTGTTTAGCGATTGTAAACATTTTACCGACTCTTTCTTCTATTAAGTTATGTAACAACGTGCAAACGTAAGGACTTCTAATTGAATTAAAAGATTTTTGTTTAACCCAGACACAACATTGAGTTAAAATATTGTATCTCCGCAAATGATAATATTGAGAAAAGTAAATTTGAAAGTCAAAAATTTCATTTGAATTGCAAGATAAATCTAGTTTTTTATATCACGGCGGCAGAAAAAAAAAACATAGTATCTGTTGTAAATACAATATTTTGGCATTGGACTTTCGTTTAGAGTAAAAATAAATAATATATTTTAGGATGTTTACTGTCAATACTTGGTGGAAAGGCATTATATTAAGAAAAACAAAATATTCCTTTGTACTTATTTCGTTAATGTCAATGCTAATGCATTTGTTATAATAAGGTTAATGATAATGCTCTCCATGATCGAAACTGGTTTTGATCTTGGTAAATAAATGTGGAAATAAGTACAACGGAATATTGTGTTTTTCTTAACATAATATAATATATTGTTAAGCAGATATACTTAGAAATATTTTCCGCAATTATTTCAGGAGTAATATTTTAGTTGCAAATGTGTTGTAATAAAATAAGTAATGCATTGTTTATACAGACCTATATCGATACCACAAACAATAATTTACGAACGTCTCACATAGCAATAAAACAGAATAAAGTTATGATATCTGTTCTTTTGAAAGAATGGCAGTAATTGTATGGCTATAATTAAAATGTATTAAATAAGGGCTGTTTAAATTAACGTACGTTCTCAGCGCATATAATAGAATGAGTGAGCATGCCAAACCAACACATGCGCGGCATAATTTTAATTTTTCTTTTTTTATGATATGAAGCGTTTTATATGGTGTGACAACGTTAACGCGTAATACTATTTTTTTTAAATTTGATTAAAAAAAAGAGAAGAAAATAAAAAATATTTATAATAAAAACATTAAACAAATACACAAAAAAATAAAATCAAAACAACGGTTTAAAAGTTAAATTCAAACATTTTAACCGAATTAAATTGAAAATTAAAAAAAAGTTTCTTGATAACCAACGTACCTTGTTCTACAGCAGAACATACATATGTGTACGCACTTTAAATTTCAACCAAATATTAGTGACGATTAAGAGATTTAGCTTTATTGGAGTTGACAATCTTCATCATTATTTCCATAACTTTCCGTACAAAACGCTTCTTGATGAAAGATACGACGGTAAGCAAGCGTCTTATAATAAAATTAACTTTATTATCCTGGCAAATTCACTTCTACGTAACAAAAAAATGTTACATATCACTTTCTTACATAAAAACAAAAATATAAATTCGTAAGCCTCTTAAATTTGATTGTCAAAATAAATAAGAGATTTTTTTTAAGTTAAAAAAATGATCAAAAGTTGCGGCTTTGTGATTTTAACGAATGGCTAAATATTTTAACAAAAGCTTTAATTTGACAATAAAATATGCAGCACATTGTCGACGACAATACCATTTAAATACATTGTTTATGAAGTACAGAAAATTTATTTGCATATTTAATTGAATAATAATTCACAGCCGAATAGCAGTTAAAACAACTTATTTCTTTAGTAGCAGGTGGATTTTATAAATATTGGTTTTCTTTGTAGGAAGAATGAAGATGACAAAAGAATAATAGATGGCTTTATTTTCAACATATACTCGTTACAATAATTAATGATTAATTTGATAATATTGTTATTTCACTTGATGTGTTACAGAATTTGATACGTGTTTCGCAGACCATCACAACGTTTACGAATTAAGTGAAAAGAAAAATACTTCTCGGCCAATGGGGGTCGTTTAGGGACCCCAGTGGTTTCCTCATTATTGGCCTTATTCTTATGAATTTCAAAAAAAAAATAGTCTAAGGGCTTTAAAATATCTCTCTGCATCATTCCTCATACATTTTTTATAAAAATCCGTGTTTTTTTAAATAAATAATCATATTTTAAGTTGCGCGTAAAATATACGTGGTTTCAGTGCAAATATCAATGTGCGCTTGCTTAGCGGCGTTCAGCCTATAATCTTACGAACGATCGCTGATAAGCGGGCGCTTATCTCTTATCTTATCGTATTTATATAAACTACAAAAGGTCCAAAAAACTATGATATAAGAATACCTTAATTATAAACATTGTATCACCCATATTAAAATAGATATTTAAGAAAATGTGGGTATTGGGGTCGCATTTCTTGAGCTTAGAACCGGAAAAGTATCTAGAGACTTGGTATGTATTAATTATGGAGGGGAATACCTGACAGGATTTTTGCAGCTGGTTTTTAAAGTTGGTATAAGGTATAACCATAACGTTAATGTACTAATCACTAACAGTGCTTTAGAAAGAAGTGATTTTGAAAAAAATTGCTAATATAAAGAAAGCTTTTCAAGTAGCAAGCTGTAAAGCATAATATTCATAGATAATTTATCTTGTAACAATCAGTCTAAACCAAGGGCTACGAAACGTGAGAAATTTTAATAAGCGCTGCAAACTTCCATACAAACTTTGTTAGGAAGTTTGCAGCTTATATCGAAATTACTCAGAGTGAACATGATCAATCAGACATAAAAAAAACTTGAAGGAACAAAAATAAATTGTGTTGATCATTGGAGTTTGATAGTTCAACTATAACAACATTGAACATAGCTGCAATTTATAAATTTCATTTATACTAACGGTAAAAACCAAATACAAAAATCATGTTGAGTATTACCCACGTTATGGTATGGTAATAAATTTGAGAAAAGTCCACTGATTTAAAAAAAAAATTAAGGTAGGATACGTGACGGAGAACAACCGAGTAATATATGTACAATATAAAGTACCGTCACAGGACTTTATATAGGCGTAATAAGGCGGATGATCGAATGGGTTGGAGGAGACTAATTGAGACGACCACAGCTCTTCTAGACTATAGCACCAGAAAAAAAGAAGAAAGAGTTTTGTCATTATTTTAATAAACAATCTTGTCAAAGTACCATGCTTGAGCTTTGCTGGATGAAGTTGAATATTATTGACCACACTTTCATGACGGACAGCTCAATTTGGTCAATGGGTGTAGTATTGAGAAACTGCAGCTATCACGATGTGTATCAACAATCAAATAAAACCAATTTATTATATTATTGTATTACAAATCATTTCAACAAGAGTGAAGTAAATATATTACAGCCCACGGTTAAAATATCAACCGGGTACATACATATCTCCTTCCGTTTGTTTGTGAGCACGTTTTATCGGCCATCGGATCTACGCGTTCGGTTAACAATAAATTTTAATTGGGGACGATTGTTACGTTCTTAGTTGTACCGCTCTCTTCTGACCAGCGAGATAGACAATGAGAACTAGGGCTGTATTCAGGATTTAATACGCCACTGATATTATTTAAGACACAGGTGGGTGAAGCAGTTTTCTGGATAGGTAATTTTAGTATGTAAGTCTCCAGGTAAAAGTTTTACTGGTGTATTTTCCCAGAGATATATTTAAACTGTAACCAGGATATGACAGTCTTGAAAAGAAATGCGACTCAGACACCGTCATTTATAAATGGTCCGACTCTGATTTAAAAAAACATATAAATTTTTATGTTGTTACCTTGTGTACTTTTTTAAAAAATATCTACTAAAATAAATAACTTTTTGTATTGTAATTTATTTTGGAGAATGGAATCAGAGTTGCTTATTATTTTGGAATCGTTGCTGAAGAATTTTACAAGCAAAAACTTGAAATGTGTATTCATGCGGTGGACTAAATTTAACGTATTCTAATGAAATTGTCTACTATGAGCTCAAAAGTTACTCTACACTGTCAACAAAATAATATATTTTTTTTTTTTATGAAAGAAATATGAAATTATTATATTTTGAGATAAAGTGGGACTATCTTTGGAATGGAGAAAGGAAAGTTGATGGTGGTTGCGTTAAACTTATCTGTGGTAGGTATTTAAAAATAAATAATAATCATCTTCATAGCTTTGTTTTATAGTAACCAATCAATAGATTTTTAAATTAATGAAAAATGTTGCCGTATCAGGTAAAGCGATCATTTTTGTGTGCAAAAGAAAAAGGGTGCTAGGTCTTAAATCAGTTCTCACTAGGAGAGCCAAAATAAGATTTGCATTTATGAAAACTTAAATGAAAAAATGTGATAATTGAACTCGTTCAAATTTTGTACGTTCAGACAAGTTTCGTCTTTTATGACACGGGTTTCACTTGTCGACATTTTCAGGTGTTCGAGTACACGGACGAACTTTAAATGACGCCTGGTAAATAAGTGTATACAGTGGAACCTCGATCTATCGTTCTCGCATTGTTCGTTTTCCCGAATGGATCGTTTATTTTTCATAGTCCCAGCCAAACACCCATAAGACCAATGTAAAACAATCCTGCATTAATCGTTCCCCGATTTACCGTTTTAGACGATTTATCGTTTAAATATTTTGGTCCCATTACAAATATTATCTCGATTGACCGTTTTCGTTGAATATTTCTCATAAATAGTTTTGCCTGACATCTTGTTTCGCGTTTTTTTTTTCAGTGGAACCCCGATCTTCCGTTCTCGCTAT
The DNA here is from genome assembly GCA_031772345.1 of Himalopsyche anomala. NCBI lineage: Eukaryota > Metazoa > Arthropoda > Insecta > Trichoptera > Rhyacophilidae > Himalopsyche > Himalopsyche anomala. The sequence continues at coordinate 19,706,640 of CM062829.1, forward strand.
ATTCGTTTTATTTCATAGATCGTTTATTTTTTACTCGACCAAGACCCGTAATAGATATTTATATATATTATTAATATTTATATATATTGTTAATAGATATTATTAATATTTCCTCAATCTATCATATAAATATTATCGTCCTATCCCAATTACTATCTCGATTGACCGTTTTTGTTACATATATTTCTTTATTAGAAATAAGAAAAACTAGTCGACTTATTTATATATCGGTTTCCCGCATTATTCGTTGATTTATTACGGTCCCTTGGAAAACGTAGAATCGGGGTTTCACTGTATTTGAAATTCTACCGAGCGCCTTCGGTCGAAATCATAAATTATTTGTAAAATGTTACGTTTCAATGTGAAATTTACTGGTTATACTCTACTCGTATAGGTATTGTACTGACTATGACAAATTTAACTTTTTTTTTATTTTGTAAGACTTAAAGCTTTCGCGCACAGATGCATCCTTAATACTGCCCTGGTTATTATTACAATGCCTTACTGCTGCTGACGTGGGTTGTGTAATAAAGTGTTCACCACTACACAGACATAATCCACTTCACTATTCCTAATATTTCATTATTGCACAATAAGGTTTCGCGTTAAAAAAAATCCGTAGAATCGCCGCAGGTTTAACGGTAGCTCGCATTTAACAGGTCAAAGCTTTTCATTGGCTTAAGAAGTGACAGAGTACTTAATATATTTTCTGTAGTTATTTTAAGTCATATTAATATTAATTTATATTATGGTATAATTAACTTGTCATAAGGTCCATTACGAATACTTTGTCACAATGTGAATACTTTGCATAATAATTACTGTCGGTTACTCTTCGTTATTGAAAAAACTATTTTTTTATTGTGAAGGTTCATACTAGGCATAAGTTTTTCATCCTATATAGCCAGACACTCGGCACCAAGCAGAAGCGACCGAATATTTTCGTTGCTTATATCTGAAAACGAACAGCGAGCACAATGATATAACATATTAAATCACGACTGTTAAACACTATACTCAATGCCTGTTATCCATTTGGGATAGAAATTCATTTAGTATACACGCGTCGTTTGCTAACAAACAAATACAACTAAACCACATAATCTTATTAGTGGATGAGGCTCACTCTTTTACTTCTATATAAATTTCCACGTCAAGAATCACTTCGTTACCCACTCAAACAATGCTTTGTTAGTGATCACACAGATGACTAGCGGAGAATCCAATTACAATTATATCGCGAGTCATGTTTTCTCGTTATTTTTAATACGAATTGGACAGATTTATTGATCGAAATATTCAACTAACGCATGACGAATTCATTTTAGATGGGTAAAACCTACTATTTTGTGAGTATATTTACTTCGTTTTAAGGCAGACATTTTTACTATTAATATTCATAAATTATAAATGTATAATTTAAATCAATTTGACATATCGCGAGCCGAGTACTACAAGGTTCTATGTGGACAGCTGGACCAAAAAAGATATGGGCATTTGAAATTTTGAAAATTGTAAATGTTTCCAAGTTTCTTTTTGATTGTATATATCAATGATAGTACTGGCATGATATAACTATTAATAAAATATTGTTAAAATAAGTTCGTCATAGTTAATTAGAAATACCTAAACTTCTATAAGAACCTTGTCCACCTGAAATTCAAACAAACCGCTAGTGCTACAAAGTTCTAACTGAAATTTTTATGAAAGCACAGGTCATTAAAAAAACAGACTTACGTTTTTTTATATTAAAATAAAAAGAATTCTATGGAAGATATCTAATGTGATCATTATTATTGGAGAAAATTTATAAAAAAAAATGGAAATGCATAAATAGGAAAAGGAGTTTTTTTCTTCGTAATTTGTGTTTGATATCACTAAGTACTAAGTTAATATTGTGAAATGAAATAATACCACACTGCAAGAATACAAAACATCATAATGGTAAAAAAATAACACCATTGCGCTGAAGAATAAAAATAATTGATCAAAATCACATAATTGAAAAAAAATACAGGAATAAAATTATCAAAATAAAAAAGATATTACTAAACCAACGTACATTCACACAAGTTTTGTCACTAACGACCCGGGATTCGCCTTCTTCGGCATCTTCAGGTGATCATGTTGAAACCACAGATATCTTGCGACGCGCACATTATACTACGGCTTATTGGGAATTTAAGCAAAATTTCGACTTCATATTAATACAGCTTGTAGATAATGCTACGCTTAAGACTGCCTCATTATTACTTTAGTTTGGCCAAACGTCGACACTTAGAATCTTGTAGTACTCAGCTCGTGATATGGTCAGGGAATAAAAACTACAAAGCTATATATTTAATATGTCATGGTTATTATATATATGTAGTTTTTATGTTTTTATTTTTAGCAATTTAAGATGCTACTGATTATACTGTTGTCATTGTTTTTTAAAGTAAGATTTTATCTTTGCACAACAGTCTGACAGGCAACGCACGGAAAAAATGAGTTGTTAGATTTTTTCATTGTTTAAAAAAATTAACAATAAGTTTCTCTGCAAAATAATATTGTAAAATTATCTTTTGTATTTAGCCTTTTTCTTTTTTGATACCCAAGGACTTTCGATTGCTTATGATATATACTGTTTTTGTGTCATAATCTTATACTTTTTTGTTGTTTGATTGTATCTAGCACACTTCGAGATAATTAAGAATATTAAATGAATTTTTTACCTATCGGAACTCGATGATACAGGTTAACTACTTTTACCTTTGTTACTGTAAAAAGAACTAGCCTCTTGCAACAAAACTGCATTCTCTTTATTAGTTCTGATGCCGGATGGTCAACGCAGTTTATCAAATATTGGATTAAAAACATTCATATATTGATCCGTTTTATCGGTGTATGAATTTGTATATGAATACATACATGTGTTTCTAATATAAAATTTTGTTAAAATCTATATTTGATTAAGTTTTTTTTTTAAATGAAGTTGTTTGAAACTCTCCAAAAATAATTTATTTAATTTGGTATTATGAAAAATGCTTCCAAAATATATTTTTACTATCAGAATAAATAAAATCCATTGATTTCATTATAAAATAATTCATTGTATTGATTCAATTAGCGTTAACTTGGTAGAACTCTATTGTAATACGGTAAAAAATATCAAAGTATTTTGTTGCACATTTTTAAAAAAAATAGTTTATAACTGTTTCGGCGTATGCCATCGTCAGAGCTACCTTAATACCGATATTACCGTAATATAAAATACTTACACTTCATATTGTAAACCATGTCCGTTCCAATGTGAAACATAAGGACCTCCAATAAAGTTAACCTCAATATAAGTGTTTCTACAAGAACTGCTAGTTAATCATTTGCTCAAACTATATTTTTTCCAAAGAAAGTATGAATATAAGGATAGGGCTAGGACAGGACTAGTGGTTGCCTAATCGCTTAGGTGGGTGGGAGGGAATTCAAGACATCACTTACATACATGCATTCGAATAGATATTTATAAATCAATTCATAAAAACTGTGATTCAAACCTGTGACATTCGTAACCTTAGCCAACTACGTTGATCACTCGACCACTCAGCTATCGATCATATTATACGAAGAACAAAAAAAAAAGATATGTAAATTCATTTCCACCTGTTAAAAATAAACGTAAGAATAAAGTATTACTTATCTGATTAAATCTGGTCCTAAATCTAAACAAGTAAGCAAATAGCTATTTTTATCTCTACCTTTCCATTGACGGAAAAAATAACATTTCAATCCAATTTGGCATGACACTGTTATCTCTTTGAATATAAAAAAACGCCGGTCCTAGTACAATTTGAAGAATGTCACTTAAAGTTGTAGATTAAATCTAAGTTCATATGAAAAAAACTCTTAATTTACATTTTGTAAACTTGTTATAGACCAGTCGTACGCATTTGTTCAAACGATGGCGACTGTGTCAATCAAGAAAAGAGTTAAGTTTATATTGAATAAAGTAGTTGTACGTTGAACTGTGAAAGACATCGATCAAGAGTGGCTTAGTAGTAAATGAAGTAACACTAGTACAGTCTTAGATTCGTAACTTGGTTTTTAAACTGCATTTTTTAAAAATTCTAGATTCCTAATAATGATTTCTTAGCAGTGCTAAAAAATTGAAATTGTAGGAAAAATGGTTTAAAACTTTTTTGACAGTTTTTTTTAAATATATTTTTTACCGAAAAACAATTAGCACTCTTGAAAAGCACCTAGGCATTATAGGCATAAAACATGATTTCTCATACAGTATAATATACAAAGGCAACAATTAAAATATACAGTCAACTATAGAATACACACTTAAATTAATATTTAGTTACTATAAATTACTACGATGAACCATGTATTTTTTTTATTAAAAAAACGGTCAAAAATCAATGGCCGCCAAAACTCCCACTTTCTCTGTTTGAATGAAGGTTATAATAGTTTAGCACGTGTAGACAAGACATCTTTTGAAATATTATAAATAGTAAATATGTAGTTTACCATTGGATATAAGAATTTAAGTTAAAATCGATTTCTGTTTTGCGAAAAAGCCAAAACAAATGTTTGTACTTTTCGTAGTCATCAATGCTTTTAACGGATAAAATGGTTTAAAAAAATTGAGTTAGAAGTTATATTCAATATATTATTTAAGAATAAATGGTCACGAACTCAATCATTAAATGTACATATGACGTACAAGATTAAATAATGAGAGGTATGGAAAAATTATTTACCAATAAACTAATTGATTAATTAACACACTCTGTTTAATATAAAGAAAGAATTAAGGTTTTTTCAGAGTATTTTTTAAAATGTGTATTATGTAATGTGAAATAGTTTGTACCTGAAAAGCAATTCCATTCCTTTTTGGGGTTAAGAAATCGGCTAACACTGTGGAATCATTGAATTGTCTTGTCAACAATTGATTATTTACATTTATTTTAATAAAATAACTTAAGCCTTTGTATTTTACATACAAATAAAATTTTGAATACAAATAAAAATAAATGTTTTTATTCCTACATCATCTCAGGGTTACGGATGAGCACGTGGAAAAAAGAATCGTATCAAAATATATACAAGTTTTCTGTAACAAATGACTGAATTAATTTGATTTCGTAAATCTGAAATAACCAGCAAATCCTTCCTTGGTTTAGTCATGTTAATTTACGCAGCGAGTCATTTTTGAGATTATAACAAAATCAAGTCGATTAAGGTATAACTAGATTCATAAACATATGTTGATCGCTCTTTTCATACCGGTTTCGAACCCAGTACTTCTTGTTTTGTAGAAGCGTAATTTATCGCGTGAATGAATGCAACATTGTCAAAGAAGTATATAAGAAAAATTATATGTTACAGTTGAATTGTGAAATCTCGTCATTGTTTATATTTACTAGCAGTTTTAGTTGAAACTTACATCTTTAAAATTTACATTCGCTTTGATTAGTCGATGTATTCAATAACTCGTAATTGTGTCTACTCACTGTCGAGCGCTAAACAGTTTCGAAGTGAAATTAAGGCTTAGGTTATGTTAATATAATGACAAGGGCTAGTTAAAGAAGAAATGGCGTTATGGTGAAAATTTGGTTAGATAAATAATATTATTAAATTGAAAAAGGTGAGGGCGAAATCATGATATTGAATGTTTTGAGGTTATGTGAAATGTTAGGTGACTGTAGAGTTAATGTAATCGTTTATAGTTACAGTGCGTGTATACTGTAATTTTCTACAGTGGATAAGTACGCATTAACTGGTAAACTTATATATCCACTGAGTACACAACATCACTGTAACATATACATACAACACAAACTTATTAATATAAAAGCTCATTTCTAGTCGGCAGAAACTGGTCAATTCTCATAACCTTTATTTTAATACTGGAAGAATAGTGTCGATTGTAAAATTCATTTAATTGTATTTACTAACATCTTTAATCAATTAAGTATTTATTTGAAATTAAATCGATTACTCCAAGGCAGGGTTTCCCAAACTATTTTTCTGCAATAGAACGTTTCGCAAATCCGGAATTTTCAACGGAACACTCAGCTTTTTGTTTAGGTGGGGATTTCATAATAGTATAAATACAAAAAAAAATATATGTTAATATAAAACACTTAATAATTCAAAATGGTGGGACGTTCATTCTGTTCCTGCATTTAGACTTCGTTGTAACATAAAAAAGAAATCCTGCTTTGCATACATAGGTTGTATAAAACAGAAGTAAAACAATAATTAGAAAGAATTTAATGACATTCATATCGACTGTGGAAAGGAAAAAGGACGTAACCCTACACAAATTTTACAAGAGGCACAAAAAACGTGTTTTGATGATTTTGGGCCATATGCAAACTATAAAATATACACAACCTTGAAGTGCACGGAGATTTGTTAACTGATGTTAAATTGACATAATCTAATATTAATTAAAGAAATTGTCTAGGAAAAACCTTTTTTCAGTTTTTTTTCTTGATCTCTAACTAAATTCAAATACTACTTCGACATTTGCAGTTTATATTCTTTTAATAGAACGTGTATCAAGTTTGATACATTATGATTATCAAAAAAAGCTGTTTTGAAAAAAATGTGGGTTACGTCCTTTTTCCTTTCCAGAGTTTTTATCTGAATAATATATAAAATGAATCAGTTTTCCATAATCACTTGTGCTGAAATAAGCACGATGGTTTTGCTGTCACTGAAAATGGTTTCCGAACCAAGGAATCATAATTGATAGTTTTCGGAAAATATTGAAAAACAGTAATTTTGATGTTATGTGGGTGTTCGCGGAACATCAATCCAGGTTGTGTGGAGCACCAGTGTTCCAAGGAACGTATTTTGGGAAACCCTGCTCTAAGGTGTTGACGGTCAATTATTGGTGGAAAAATTATGCATATTAAATACACTGCTTGTGCTAATTCAACACTATTTATCAAAATAAAGACCGGTTTGGCACATCGTGATTACAAAACGAAATTATGTTAGACTATATCGGTTAAAGAAATTTGAAAAGAATTTTAAATAATGATACAATACAATTTTACATATATATTCAATTTACCGACTGTACCAAAAAATCTGTCAGTACTGAGATTTGATCGCGCGATCATTGTAACTGTAGCCATCGACGTTGACCACTGTACCACCGACCATACTGTAGATATAAGCTTTTTTTAAATCCCCTTTTAAAAATTTTCCATTCGCGGAAAAGGTATTGACAATTACTGTAGTAATATTATTAAATGAGATTAACATAATAAAATAATAAATCTGGATGATTTGATATTTTTTTTCGCGTGGAATGCTTAAAATGATATAAACCTCTCTTCTAATGTGTGTAATTAATTGTAAATGTGCACACACATTATGAAAATTGATTAAAATCGTCTAAACCGGATGGAAATTAAAATTATGTATCATTATCCTTGCAAGACTACACCACTGGTAGAACATTACACTTTGTGATTAATGCGTCCCTTTCTTTTTACACCGTAAAGTACCTCTGTCTCGCTTATACGTGTGAATGATTGCGATATAAACACCCAATTAAATGCAGATTAAAACGAGATTTTACTGCGACCGTTAAAACGCACGGTATAAGAAATTCGCCACGCATCGATAAATTTTTATTTAAATTTAATCAATGCAAAACTGTAGATAAATTATTATTTGTCACGAGCCGCCAATGATTGATTGACAAGAATTTATTACCAAGTTTTATAATGAATAATAAATGTAATAAATATATATAGATAATTGATTTATGATCATTCCATAGAGTTTATGTTATAAAAGTCTGCTTCCGATCCTGGGGCTATAATTCCAGTAATAATTATGACACCATTGTAATTAAACGGAGAAACTCAAAACGCAATCTCACATACGTTCTTCGTACGTTAAATCAATGACTGAGGCGAATAACTCCATAAGTCGAGATATTAAGTTTTGCGTTTACTATTGTTTTACCAGCAGGCTTGATTCTACACATAAAATTAAGCACAGTGATCGAACGCTGCTAAAGATTGTTCTATGATTAATATGAATAACAATGTACAAAAGTTGTTTATTTCTCAAAAAGAACAATAAACATACTCACAAAATGAGTAAAGTGTTGCTAATGTGACTATGACTAAATCAAAAGCTTGATTGTCAAAGCACTGCATGACTTAAATTCAAAATTTAAATTTTAAATTATTAAGATTATCTCAAAAAAACAGTTGCGATATATTTATATAATACTGCAAATGTGGCTGTTTAGCATATTTAGCCATGTAAATATTAGCTGAATAGCTGATAACATAATGAGCCCACGAGAGGTGAAGTGAGCCAACTAGTAAAAAGGTAAAACATTTTTCTTGAAATTTTAAATACTCACGTCTTTACTTCGTGTTTTAGTGGATTGCATATTTTTATTTTACAGAGATAACACTATTGCAATGGGTATTAACAGAGATTTTACGGTACTTTAAGACGTGTAGAATTTTACGACGCATCTAAATTTTTTTTCTACAATGACATTTGGCTCACTTTACCTCTAATGGTCCCAAATGAAAACCTTATTTTACGTAAAACGTTCCCTAAGCCATCTGGTTTTAATGGTGTACTTTTATGACCGAAGAAAAAATAGCATAACCTTTTTGAAAATAACTATTAAAAAATAGTTAATCTATTCTGTAGTCGAGTGGCCAATGCTATTGAGGGTTCAACTGCGGAGTAGACGAGCTTAAATCCCGTACTGATAATTTCATGAATTGTTTATATAATTATTAGCGTTAACTAAGCTATCGATTTTTGTTCGAAGGCATGAATTTTTGTGGTGTCCCAAAAACTTCCCTCCCACCCTTCCGATCCTTCAATAACTAGGCGCAGCAAGAGCGATTAGTTGACCATTATTCCTGTCCTTGCCTTATACTTATATTCCTTCTCCTCTCTCTGGAAAAGAAAGGTTGAGCGACTAAGTAACAAACAGTTCTCGTAAATTATTATACTATAATTTGCGTTAGAATATTTCATTGGGATTCCATATGACGTAGATTGGGAATCGAGATTTTTGAAAAAAGATATATATGTACCAATAAAACAAGCAAGAATTAACCTCAGTAATATATAAATAATAGAAAAATCGAATCGCCAAATGAGTTTACCAGCAATAGTAATATGTTTTTTTGTCCATCATAATATTGAACATTTATAAAAAATAACTTTTTCTAATCGAACTTTGCCATGACATTATTAACTGAAAATGATCAAATATATTGCAATATTAATGATCAGTATACGCATTGTGAAAATAAATCAATCGGCGACTCTGGCTCTCTCTTTTTGTCAATTAAATTATTAACAAAAAGTTTTTTATTTTGGTAGATATTAAGAAAAAAATATTATACTTAATTGTTCATCTTTTTTAATCGGAGTTGGACCATTTGTAAGTCTGGGTCGCAGTATATTTTTACGATGACATAATTTCGTTTTTTACGTATGTGGATAAATATAATTGTTAGTAATGAAAAAATAAGCAAAACTTTCATTTCAAATAAAACTAAACTGAAAAAGTTTTACTATGTCTGATAGTTCCAAATTTAAATGTTTAAAAAATAACATTCCGGTAAATAATAAATTTCTTTCTTTACATTTTTAGTGTCAAAACAATATGTCGAGTGAAACATTAATTTTTATCGTCTCTTAATTATTTTAGTTATAACACAATAAACATGACTACTTATTTGCCTTTTTACCGTCATGCATAAATATTTAATGTTAATTAATATTTACAATAATATATTTACTAATTTTATTGTTATTGTCTTTTCTAGAAAATCTTTTACTTTGATTCTATTGTCTGTATTTTAATGAATATTCTACTAAATAGTTTCTTTATCATTCGTATTATTTTTTTTGTATTTTTTATTCGGATATTTCCCAACATTTAAATAATTTAATTTGTATGCTCAACAATAAATTTCCTTAAAAATATATGAATATTTTTTCCGCAATTTGTTGTTTAGATATATTGTTTTATTAATTGGATACAAAAAAAACCTTAACTGTTTTATTAAGCACAGTTACGGTATTTGAATATTTGCGAAATTTCGTGACGAATTTTAGTTTTGAATTTGTTTTATAATATAATTTGACTCTTTTGTAATATAATTTAACTATAGAATGTGTTTCTAGTTGAAGAATAATAATAATTGGTGTCTGTAAAATAGTGATAATATTTTACAGACACTAATTTTTATACAGCTCAAAGTTCTCACGAATTTATGGTTACCACGGTTCTAATCATGACGCAAAAACCTTTATACGTAGATAATTCAATCAATTGATGGTTTTGAAATTCAAAGTAGAGCAGAGCTGCGGAGGCAAAATATTTTTACTGTACTCCAATTCCCTTTTATAGTTTTTATGTATAAAAATTTCCCAAATCAAAATTAGCGCCACTGCATGCAACTAGGCCTAAAAAATTATAAGAGGTCCAAACCCATTCAAAACAATTAAACGCTTCAATAAATTAAAATTTGGGAAGTTTTTAACGAAGTGACATTTTACATTACTAAAGTAAATAACTTAATGATAATTTTGTGGTTGATAACCGGTCCTGACCTTTTAATTAAAGTAGAATAAAATACAAAGGATTATTGTGTTTTTATTAAGCCTAAATTGTGTTTAATTCACAATATAAGAAAGGCTTAGCGGTTACGTGATAATTATTTGATTTAGAATAAATGTCATTTATTTGACTTTCCAATCGCCACATGTTCGTATTATATATAATATAAATATGATAAATAACTTTAAAAATTTGCATTGCTCTAGATATGATTATCATGCAGTAGCGTAGAAGAAAAAACAATAAATCTTTAAGTTATAACTGGTTTATTACTTATACTTACAGTAGCACTTATTTGATATTAAATATTGGGGGCTTAGTGTCAGATGCTAGAAATCTAACATTTCATACGAAATTGCTTTAGAGATTTATACGATACAGATTTCGCGATAATATTTTTTTACATGACTTATAGTAGGTAGTTAGATTCTATTGATAATATTATTTATTGTTTGATATCAAGGTGGAATTAACTTAAATACTTTCAATGAGTACGCTCACTTAGGCTTGCAACTAATAAGGAAATATTACTTTCATTGTTAATGTGCAGGTCACTTTGCTAGGAGTTAGAAAACAATACCTAACGCCAAACCCTAACAGACAGATTTGTGAAAAGGTTTTAATGCTTATATATTAATAAAGAGTTCAAGTTATTGAATGAACCCTTTAATGTTTATTTTGAAATCGATTTAAAGATTTGAATCTAATAGCTTAAGTATCTATCATGGTAAAGTGATGTAGAAGAATCAGTTAGCGGACTGTTAGTCCTTCCCAAAGCCTTTGGTATTGTTAAAAACAGTAATTATTAAAAAAAAAAAAACTGTTACACGGCTTCATTAGGATAAAATACGGATTAGAAACGTTTTTAAAAGTGGATTCCTTCAATAATTTAATAATTAAAACCACACTAGCTCGGCGATATTAGGCACAATAAATTAAATTAATCATTTGCAATAAAAAAAAATTCAAAGATTTGTCAATTAGTAAAATATATTTGAATTAATTTTAAATATATTTTACTAATTGACAAATGATTAATTTTTTGACTTATTAATAATGACTGTTTTCTTTTTGCTACTACATTTTTAAAGTTACATGATCTATGGAAAAATATTTTTCAATATAATTGATATTGTTTGAAACGAATCTACGAGAAACCGATAAATCTATTGAAAAATGCTGTTCGTACTGGGATTTGAACACATGAGATCCGTCACGGAAGCCAACGACGTTGACCGCTGCATTACGGTCCAGTCTGACTCTTAGTAAAAATCTTATTCTGCTTACATTTATATTAATGTTCAATAAAACAACTAAGTTTTACGATAATTTGAGACCGGTATCGATTTTATTGCTTAAAATTTAAGGTTCCGAGGCACTTTAATTTTTTGGGCAATAAATTATTATAACGAGATGAAATACATAGTGAATCATTCAATCTCTTACAGTAGGTGCACCTTTAAGTAGATAATAATTACACTACGCAGACGATACTACAGTCGCCCACTGCCATTTTGGTAGCGATGTATATTTACATACAACCAAATTTCACTTCACTGCCCCGGGTTCTCTCTTCGATGGTAATACAAGGTAGCCAGCTAAGCAGTTGTTCCTTCGAGAAAAGCGGCCGCACTCTCCACAGGTAGCCGAGGAGTGGTTAAGCTACAGGTGTAGTGATCTCAGAGGTACCTGTCCGAGTCCCACCTGAGGCGAATCACAACATGCCGGCCCGCGCAACGGAAGCAGTGTGAGGTTATAATACAGCCTCCGAAAGCTGCCTTCGCTTTTACTCAGTATCTGTTGGAATAGTGCATTCGTTATTATGTTTGCAAGTGATTTTTTCTATCAATATTATGTCACATAAAGAGTTTCTAAATCATGTACTGACAATTTTCAGGGCTTAAACAGCAACGTGAAATATTTTAAATCAAGCAAATAACGTCATACTCATTGTTCAAATGAAGTCTTATTAAATTAAATATTTTATGAAAGGGACCTACAAGTAAAACCCGTTATTCCCATTTTGTAGTATTAGTAATAAAGAGAGTTTTTGTGTTGCATGTTAAAGTTTTTTGTCCAGCATACTGTCTTTCCCACAAAGAACAATATTTTTTTATAGCCAGTGAGTCCATTATTGTATTGGATATATCGATTTCGGCGTGTGATTACTGTAACATATTGACAAGAATTTTTGTTTGATTTAGTCGGATTTTGCAAGCTTTTTTTATCACTAATTATTATCTGAAATAAATTTTAGTGTTTTTTGTATTAGTAAGAAATAAACTTTAGTACATGTAAGTATTTTTTTTTATAAAATTGTTCCATCATACGGATTTACCAGTTTTTGCTTTAAAACGGCTCTCGTGACAAATATGCAAATAGGCTCCTTTTGACACTAAAAAATGCCAAGTTTTTATGTTTACTTGAATAGTATTCAAATAAGATTAATCCAAGTATCAAACAAAGGGTTTTGTCTACAAATAAATCATAAAAACCCAAAATTAAATTTGAGAGGTTTATACTCAACCTGGATAAACATAAATTGTCTTAAAAAAAATACATAATTATTATCTTATTATTGTGTTGTTTGAAGTGGTATTAAACATTGTCTTCTATAATGAAATCATATATTATTACCACAAAAGTATTAGTTTTAAGATAAATTTTTCGAACCAACATTTTTAGTGATTTTTTATTTATGCATGTATTTTTATAAACATACATATATTGATGCTTATAGTGTATCCATTCTATTCTACTTATTCTGTATGAATGTAGTTTATATGGATCATTGCAAACCTTTTTCTTGTTCCATTCTACTATCAAAAGCATCACTGAAAACCGGTCTATTATTTTTAAAAGTTTTATTTTTAAATGATCTTTTATGATTCCATACGCTGCACAAATACATTATTACAATACTGTCATATCATTTTTTTTTACACAATTATAGAAAAAAAATACGACTTATGGTTTTTTTACCAATATAAATAGACTGTCCTAGAGAAACTGTCGTAGCCTTCATTCAATAATGTTATACTTCAAAAACTTCACACAGAAAAAATCAAATATTAATTTCGTTCAGCCGTGCTCTAGATATCGCACAATGTTATGTTGTAAAATACTATTTAATTGTCTCGCGATCTATTACTGCACAAATAATAACTCTGTTCGCAGTATTACTATTTTTAGTATCTGTTATGTGTATAACAACTGCCCACGCCAATCGCAGTTTGATAAAAAATAAACATCATTCTGTACGATACGTATCTCAAACAGGCAAACAAGTGGTTTATATCTCTGTAAAAATGACCTCAATACATTTCAAAAGACTTTTTTTTGTACAAGAACAAAGAATCTGGTTTTTTTAATTGATGTTGTTTTTGATAAACTGTATTGGTCAATAATTATTGCCAATTAAGTATGTGACTTATGAAGCGGTTCACTCAGTTGCTACATTTGAATTATTTGACTATCAGACTGTATAAAAAGGTTGAAATTAATCTTCTTTTTCTATATAATGCAAAAATATTTTATAAATCTTTGATGATGTATGTAAAAAAAAATATTTAATTCCACAAAATTTAAGGAAACATTACAGTTAACTTAGCGTTGATCCAAATTATCTAGTAAGCGATTAATTATTCGTGTGTAATAATTTTGGTGAGGAATTCGGAGATTAGGGAACGTACAAGACAGCGCCCCGTCACGTCAGTGGTTATAGAAAGACGTTGGATCTGGCTGGGTCACGTGCTGTGGATGCCTCCGGAAAGCCTTAATCCTGCAAGCCTCTTCTTTCGACAGGTGGGACTTCGGTGTCCCGAAGGACCGAGAGATATTATTCATAGGATGTACTCTGTGGAGCTTAGGGATGCTGGCATGTCACGGAAGAAAGCAAAGCAATTGGCGGGAGACATGGAGGTGCTGCATGGTGGTCATATGCTCCACATAGAGAGCGAATATGATCAATAAAAAAGAAAATTAAATTCAATATGTTCATATTTTTGATATTGTAAGGGATGTATTGAATCCGACTTCCTTAACTAGATTTTTAATGTTTTATGGACATCTTTCTTCATACCATTGATAAGTGACTAGCGTAATCACTTAGTAAAAATGTTAGGTTATTTGCTTCATAAATTTCACTAAAAAAATAAAAAAAATAGAAACTACGGTTAACAAAAGTCAAAGCGAAAAGTATTTTGAAACTTTTATGACTCGAAGAGAAAAAATATCACACACAATCATGCCTAAGATTTCTTACATTGATTTTGGTCTTCTGCAAAGATTCAATCAATTATATCTTCAGAAAATTTATGTTTTTGGTTTCTAGCATTAGAAATTTAACCTTCATTTCTTATATAAAATGCTATTTCAGTACAATATGCCCATCATTAAAAATGATTATGCTTAATTCCTGAATATTTTAATAAAATATAGCATAATTGGAAAACGAAGTTAAAGTTAAAAAACAGTCAAAATTTAATATAATATTTACATTGGAGGTTGTAATATAATATTATGCTAATTAGAAGACAATATTTTTTTTATAAATAACTTTAATAAATAGATTATTATAATGAAACTTGACTTTAGACTTCGACACTGATTATTTTAATTTTAATTATGTATGAATAAATTAAATATTAGACTGTATCGATTAAAGAATTACTTATCTTAGTGTTACGTCTGTATTATCACGTAAGCAAGGTCTTGGAAAGGTTTTTACTTTCAGTCAGTGGCATAGTTAGAAAAAATATATGAAACAATCTCAGCTCAAAAATTAATAAAAATATATGGAAAGATACACAAAGAAATACTCTATTGTATAAAGTGTTAAAGCTTCCAATAATAGTTGAATACAATAAAATTAGGGTTGTCTGTATCAAGACAACCCAAGAATAAATTCCCGGGAAATCGAAACTTTTTGCCAGTCTTCAGATTAACGTGATGTAAGGTTCCCGAGACATTTGAATAAAATAACCCGAGACATGAGACTAACAATATTTGTAATAAAATTTATTTAAAAAGATTTTATTCATTCGATACAAATAAATTTGATAATATGATATTATTAATATATATACAATGAAAAGTATTGTACATTTTAAAGGGAAATAAAATAAAAAATAACCACTGTACTTTCGTGTGACTGATGTTAGTTTGTAATATCAACCATAAAATTACAGACCCAATTTACCTGTTATTTTTCGATGGAATAAGTTTCATCGACAAAATCAAACGAATCCCTCGAATGATGGGTACTAAAAATCGATATAAATATTTAAATTGTCATCTTAATAAATAAGTTTTCGTGCATTTTGAGTTTATCGACAGTGTTAAATGGAATATTTTTTGGTAGGGTCGCGGAAATTTCCCGGGGCAAGACAATTTTATGCCGTGAGTCCCGGTACATGGAAAAACCGAGATTTTAGAAGCCCTAGTATGGCGTGTTCCAAAAAAATGTGCTGACTGTTTTCTTCGTGTAAACTTGGTAACGGTATTTTTTATAAAACCGCTATATCCTATTGAATTTTTTTTCTGGTAGGTGATTCGTAAATTTTGTTTTTCTCCTAAAATAAATTTTATATAGTTTCGTTCTGCAACAAGTACGTCACTGTTTTGACGTTCCGGTACTCGGTCAATATTAAATCGTCGTGCAGTGACCAGTCTGGCAAGATAATCTGCCATTTTTATGTGCGTACGTTTTAAATAATCACAATTGCTTCATTAATTACATGCTTGGAATCACTTTTGGCCTGCCAACGACTATATAATTGGCCAATCCAAGACGCTGCTATATTTATGACACAATATATGAAAATTTAAATTGATGGACTCGATTTATTACGTATAGTTGAACATTATAAACTGACGATTTTTGCCAAGTTAACACTTAGTACTTCGCATTTAGAAAAAAAATGAAGAACAAACAGTTTTATCGTTTAAGGTTGTTACCATTTACAATTATCATTATATTTACTTAAATCTTTACACTTTTTACATGTAGATTACATTATATTAAAATGTTTTTATTTTTATTTATATTTTTATTGTATGACAGTTGGGTCCGTAGTGTAGTGGTCGCAAGCGAACACAGATGTCCGGAACATATGCAAGCGAACACAAATGTCCAAGACATTTAAAAAATCAAATACTTAGTATTCTAATAGAATATAAGCAATATTTTCATGAATATGTGTAGTGCTATCTATACTGAGTCAATATAGGTTTCTAAAATATCGAATTCGAGTGTATATCAGGCAAAATTATTTTTCTCAAAAACACGCAGTATCTCTGGGACATATAAATGATTTATTTTCGCGCTATTCAAACAGTTAAATCGATGTATTGATTTATTTTTAAAGCATGGATGTTTGCGATATTAAAATTCCCTAACACCCTTCCGGTCTTAAAATAACGGGGCGCAGCAAGAGCAATTAGTTACCCATTAGGTTTGTCCTAGCCCTATCTTCCTTTCTTTACTACTCTATTTGAAAAAGAGAGGTAGAGCAACTGATTAACAAGCAGTTCTCGTAGAAAAACTTCTCTTGATTAACCTCCATTAAGAGGCCATATGCTCAACATTAGGAGTGGAATTGGATTTAAAAAAATGTTTTACCGTAAACACCTTAAAAGTGCTTATATTGTATTTATCAGAGTGCATTTTTTCGACGAGATGAAATGAGTGTATTATTTACTCGTTTCGAAATGGTTAAAAAATGAAAAAAAAAATATACATTTTTCAAGTATTTTTAGTTTTACATTACTTTGGTATGATATTTTATATGTTATCAAGCCATGTTTGACTTGATAAAAATCCTCTAAAATTTATTTTTATTTACTAAGTTACATTCATGGTTGAAGTCTCAAATATGAATTTAATCTAAAATATTTATCAGTTCGATGTGTTAACAAAGTTGAAACAATGATTTTAGAGTCTGTCAGTACATAGCGTCCCAACTATAATAGTCAGGTTTGTATTTGAAATTTTGGCAATCGTTTCACACGCTTTTGGCCATTACTGTCAAATTTATTATTTTCTTGTTTGACTACTAGTGATTTTTAAAATAATTTATGATAAAAGAAAGTGCATTAGTTACTAGTGATGTCATTAATATTAATAACTTCTACTAGATTATGTTACATTGTTATTGTATAATCGGCGCTTCGTATGGGAATCTTTTAAAATTGATCGTCTGAAATTAATACATGTTTGATGATTATGTTATCATATTACGTTGATGTCATAATTAAAAACTAATGTGATTCTAGCACGAAGTACAATTATTTTTAGATGCAATATTTGTAAGCCAACTAGAGGTCATAATGAATTTCGTCAATATACATAAGATATATGTATACTAAAATATCTAACGTACTTTTCAACAATGATGCATAAAAAATCTATTGCGATGAAAATATATATAAAGTTATTTTTTAAATAAAATAGCAAAATAAAAATTTACAATACTTACTCTCTCGTGGCATAACGTCAATTTACAATGGTAACGCAATAATAGTTTTTTATTTATTTAACCGTTTGAATACCGCGCAAATAAATTATTTATATATCCCAGAGATACTGCGTGTTTTTGAGAAAAATAATTTTGCCTGATATACACTCGAATTCGATATTTTAAAAACCTATATTGATTCAATATAGATAGTACTACACATATTAATCAAAATATTGCTTATATTTTATTAGAATACCAAGTATATGATTTTTTAAATGTCTTGGACATCCGTGTTCGCTTGCATATGTTCCGAACACCTGTGTCCGCTTGGTATTCAAGTGGTTAATCTATATTTATTATTAAGTGATTTTATTATCATTGTACGCTTCCAATGTGAAGGATATGGCCTCCTAATAAAGGTATCTCAACAGAAGCTTTTCCATGAGAACTGTTTGTTACTCAGTCGCTCAACCTTTATTTTTAAAATCGAGCAGTAGGAATATAAGGATAAGGCCTGCGCAGGACTAGCGGTTAACTAATCGCTCTCGTTATGCCCAGTGGGAGGGAATTTGTATACATCAAAAAAACCCATGCCTTCGAAGAGAAAACGATAAATCATACTGGCATTCGAACCCGTGCGATCCAGCACGGAAGTGCACAACGCTGACCGTTGCACTATAAGACCCGGGATTAAACTGATACGTGAAGAAAAAAAGCGTATTGTCTGACCGTTGTAAAATTTTTGTGTAATTCAAATATGTTTAAGTTTTTTCGTTTTATTTTATTTAATTCCACAACTGACACATAAATGTATAATAAAAATAAATAACACATAGTTAGTACGATGTTGATTTTATTGAACAAAATATAATTTTAAATGATTTCCTAACGGACTCTGCCAATTTTGTTTCTGCTCCATCATGTTATTCTTATATTGCATTAATAAGGTGTAAAATAACAATAACTGCATTTAACGTGTGAAGAAAAGGTAGCAATCTTGAAAAAAAATCAATATATGGATGCAGAATCAAAAAGCTAAAAATTCTTCAGCTTATGAACTGATATTTCAGTAGAAAATCTGTTTTCATTCTATAAAAAGTCGATTTAGAAACAAATTCAGTTTTTTCACTCGTTTCGACGAATACAAAAAGTCACGTGACAGAATGTTGCGAATTCATTGTGAATCTACAATATTTTACTGTTAAACAAATTAAATTAATTATTAATGTTTTTTTTTCAGTTTTTTACGTTTTTATCAAAATAGCTTCAGTGAAAGATTGCTGTCTTTGCTTTTGGCCGCCTCGTATTATGTTTTATGAATTATTAAAATCTTCGATTTCAACCGATGATAAAATTATTTTACAAATTTTTATTGATCGATTGTGCAAACAGTATCATAAAAATTTTAATATTAAAAAAAAAAACATAGGTTGTCATCAGAGGTTTATGTTTTATTTCACTGAATAACAATTTGGTCGTCAGCTGCCGTTTTTCTTATATAATGGCAGAATACATTTTTAGTAACGTAATAAAATATTGACAAAATAATTCACCACAATATTAAAATAAGATATTCTTTAATTAATCGTTTTGATAGTCTTGTTGTAATATGATCAATATCAAAGATTCCAATATTACAAATATACACAAACAGTTGCGTGGAAGAAATTTTACTGACCATATATTTAAATGTATTATAAATCGTGATTTTATCAGTTATGTATCTTGATTTGAATTTAACTACCTCATTTTAGAGTTTTTTTTCAAAAATTCTACTGTAGTTTGCTATTATTTAACGAACAGATGGTATAACCAATAATCAAAACATATGAATGATTAAATTAATAAGATATAAATATTAATTTTAGAAAAACACTTTGTTATAGGTATTATATAATATTTGTTGTAACTTTGAATCTCTATGTGAAGATGATTGAGCGATTTTACCATTGTCCCACCGAGGCACTTTGTATTGCATCCCTAATTGACGCGGTACTCTCGGACAGTAAGTCCGCACAGACCTATGCACAAACAACTAGTCTACAATTGTGTACGTACGTTGGTTTTTGCACGATTTATTTCTACTATTTTCATGAAAATGCTAAACTTTAAATCCTCCTGTTATAAAATGTTTTCATCCTTATCATATATTTTTTTGTCGCCCACTGTGGTCTAGTTGGTTAGAATTTATTCTATCGGTCAAGCGCTTCTGAGCTTGACTACCTGGGTAAGGTCAATATCAAATTTAGATTTTTTTCAATTAACTTATTTGAGATCTAAGATGGTGTTGAACTTGAGTGACTTACAAACAGTTTTCGACGAGTATCTCGTATCAACATTCGCTGTAATGGCAAATATATATTTTTTTTTATTTAATTTATTAAAATATTAATATTATAAATAATAATTTTAAAAATTGGCTACGGAATTTTTAATTACTTTTAAAAAAAAAAATCTGCTTTCAAAGTGGAGTACGAACTGCTAATGAAGCATTTCAACAGAAGTTAAACAAGAACTGATAGTAAGAAGTGAAGAATGATAACATTACATCCTTACCTTTTAATATGTTACAAATCTATGAATCCATTAAAAAATCAACAAATTAATGTTTCCATTCCAGGATTTGAACCCATGAATGCGTTATATAATATAAGTTGTAAAAATGTATAAGATCATTGCACAGTTAGCTTCGGATCCTGAATTGTATAATGAATTCAATTTTTAATATTTGCGAGGAACATTACTTTCTTATGAAATAAAAATAATATATTATTACTAGTGAGTCGTGACAGCTGATTGCATTGAACTTAAGGTCGATCGATCACTTGCCGTAGTTTTTTTAAGGTTGGGCTTTAGAGGGTTGTAAATATCTAACACATAGATACAATTTTGTAGATTATTTGCTAACAATATTTAATCATTCAAATCATTAAAATTATAATCAGACAGTGTTAAAAAAACAAGAACCTAAGGAGACATTATCAAATACGTCCACTTATACAAAGTAATGGTTTGGCGAGGGTGACATTTTGTCAGCAGACATTATGCCGAATGATTGACAAAAGAACAGATCGATGTTTTTCAATTTCCAATATTTTAAAAAAGGACAGGCTGGCAACATGGCCTGTCGAAAAGTCTTCTGGCCCAATCGCACGAGCCGCCAGTGAGTTGCTGCTGGTCACGTCACACGTCTCCAATTAGACCAATAAGCGTCCGTCTTTTCTTTGCAATTGCAGTAGTTTACCAGTGTACCAGATTTAGCAGTGGAGTAGGCTTAATTAATTTGACAATTAATATTGTTTTATTTTGAAGCTCAACTTAAGTATAAAAAAGTTTTAATGATACCATCTTTTTTACTGTTCAACTTTTTCGATTAATCAACTTTGTCGTAAATAAATATTGGTCTGATTTAATTGAGTATAAATTAGGTTATTAGGAGAAAAAAACGATTTGAGTTTTTGAAAAAATCGTTGTAAATTTTAGATATTTTAAATTATTTGGTGATTACTGACAAGTTTGCCAAATCTTCTAAATGTGTAAACATCTTAGAGACTTTAATGAATTACATGTATTTTTAGAATGTTGTAGTTTAAAGCATTATGTTTTTTTTAAGAATAATATACGTTTTCACTGTCTGGACTACCTAAAATCATAAACGGTTGAACTTATAGTTGTTGATATTGTTTTACCGTATAGAATTTTTTTCACTGTCCAAGATGTTACATGTAGGAATTGCAATACCGGATGAATATATATCATATAGATACCGGTATTTCAAATGTCAGGGGCAGTATTGAAAAAAAAAAAAAAATAACATTAAGGATCCCAATACCGAGCGAAAAAATCAGAATTAGTGTTTCGATATTTCATATAAAATAGTGTCATTAGAAAATATATCGTAAGCATAAATGGGCAATTTGAATAAATAGCAATGGCTAAGAAATTCTGGAAACTTTCAATATCAATACAATTCTTAGCAGATTTAAAATATTTCGATTCACCGTGAACAATTTTATAAAAATATGTGATGAACTAATTTTCAAGACCGAAATAATGGTATTTTTACATTTTAGAAACTGGTTTTTCGGTATTCAAAAAACACAGTAAATAACAGGATCCTTATTGCAGTTTATAAGTACCTACACTATTTATATACATTTTAAGCTTTTTCTTTTCTTTGACTATTCGAAAGAATAAATAAAATCATTAGATATAGGATCCAGAGAAATTAGCAATATTATTTCTTATTCATTTTTGGGTGTTCACTGTCAATACGTGGTGGAAAAGCATTATATTAAGAACAACACAATATTCCTTGGTACTTATTTCCATTTTTATTTACCAATATCAGAACCGGTATCGCTCATTGCGAGCATCGTCCACTGATAAAAAAATATATAATTTTACAGTGTTATTTATACAAAACAAATTAAAATTAAAAGATGTTATAAACAATTAACATTGAAAAGAATTTTACAAATTACAGCACAAATCAAGAATAAATGACTCTAAGCTACACAAATATATATATATATATATATACACAACTACAAATATTGTTAAGATTGTTGGCTCAACGAAATAAATATATTTCGGTCATTTAATAATAAAAGTATATCTTGTATGAACTATCTTTTATTTCGATACAAGTTCAGATTAATAGGCGTATCAAAACCATTTTTTTCTTTCTGTATTTATCGCGCTGCCCCTGTTGTGAGGGCGTCTTCGCCGAAGAACCTTCAATTCCATCTTCCTGTCTCCTCGCATTTCAGCCTTTGAACAATGCCTGGCGGACGTCAGAGCTACAAATGGCGAACAAACAGCGAATGCCGCTCCAAGGGCGTAAAATCGAGCTTCGTTTACCGTCAAGCCAAATTGACAACTTATCTCGATTCTAAGAGTACTTGCTGCTCCTTTAGTGTGCTTTGGAATTTATTCAGCTTTAAGCTCGATAATTTGTTCGACTTGGAAAAGTTTTATTAGAGGGACTAGTAAGCATCACGAGTTCAAAGTAGTTACTTAATAACTGAAAAAATAATTTGGAAAGAAGACATTTTTTCTGTTTATGTGTTACTGAAAATGATTTTAAGATTTTTGTACTTACCACTAGTATTTAATTCAATTAAAAGTATTAATTGATTACCTAAAAATGGTGGGACCGTAATGCAGATGTCAACGTCGTTGGCTTCCATATCGGATCTCACAGTTTCGAGTCTTAATTTTTTCAATTCGATTTAACGATTTCTGTTCGAAAACATGTATGTATGTATGATATAAAAATTTACTCCCACTATTTTAATAATTAAATAACGGGGCGTAGTGAGAGCGATTAATCAACCGCAAGTCCTGTCCTAACACTATTCTTCTATCCCTATATTCTTCTCAAAAAAAAAAGTTGAGTAACTTAGTAATATATATTTTTTGAAGAAAAACTTCTGTTAAGATTAAATTTGAATCGTTCAAATTATGTACACTCCCACAGATTTTGTCACCAACGACCCGGGTTTCGCTTTTCGGCATCTTCAGGCGTTTAAGTGCACGGATGAACTTGAACTGACGCTTAGTAAAAAAAACAAAGAAGGCGAAACCCCGGTCGTTAGTGACAAAATCTGTGGGAGTGTACATAATTTGAACGATTCAAATTTAATATTGAAATTCCACCAAGCACCTTCAGTCGAAATCTTAAATTCTGTTATGATACTTAATTACAAGAAAATATGTTCTACATTGGTAGCGGGCATGAATTTTCAAAAAAAAGGTTCTACAAACTTTTTATAAAAGTTTTACATATTATATAAAATAATTACTCACAAATTATTGTTGAAGCTTTTAATAAAATAGAAATACGTTCCTATCCGTAAAAAAATTATGAAGAGAAATAAAAAACAAAAGTAAGAATTAATTTAAAAATTGTATTAAGAATAAATAACAAATGTATTCCTTTGTAACTATTTATTCTATTTTCATTTTGTTCATTGTTTTGTCTCGTTTGCCTTTTTTTAAACGATTTTAATCATTTTTAATTTTAAGTCTACCATATTAATTTGATACACTAACTATTGGACCTAACAAATAACACCAGTTTCTCGCAATAATAAGGAACGCCAAAGAAGACCAACATAGAATTTATTTGATAATTTTAAATGCTGTTGGGCTTTTGTCCTCATGGCTGTGTTGTTCGAACCCCATTTGATAAGGGATAACGCAAACACATTTCATCCAAGAAATGTTTTCAGTAAGATAAAATAATACAAAAATTGTACACATGATTTTTAAATAAGAAATTCATTATCAATTGAATGAAGTTTTGCATTAATTAAATAAGCCACACCGAAAAGGTTAACCAAAAGTAAGGACAGATTAGTATGAGTGATTGCACGCTCTGTTTGAAAATCGCTAAAACCCTTTGCGATCGCATCGCGGTATACGAATACCGTCTCATCTTGAGTGACAGTTTGAAGCATCTCCTTTAAAGTGACCGCCTATGGAATTTCCTCGAATGAAAAATGTTAACTTTACTACACTTATGTAAATCAAATGAATTATATGCGAATTTAAATACCTACTTAAAAACAAGACATGTAACTTGAAACCCAACGTTCCTATCGAAACTAATTATATATTTAAAGTTTATAAATATCTTTACTCATTCCAAAATACCTTATAATTAAAAGTTGAAGAAAAGCTATGTCATGTGTTCTATTTTGTCATCAACTAAGAACAACGTTAACTTTCAATGTCTTCATTCAGATGTAATTAAATAATTACCTTAATGAATTTCAATGGTATTGTTAATCCAAAAAAATATTCGATCTTTGAATATATTAGGATATTTAAATAGTTAATAAATTAGTCGACTATGAATACATATTTTATATTAAGCCACTAAAAAATATTTCAGAGTCTTTTTATAATATTTGAATATACCTAATATGTTTCGTTTATTTGAGAAGCATAATAATCACTCGAGACACGTGTTGACAGCTGGTCTGTGTTAACAATAAATTGAGTAAAATATTCAATATTTAAATGGTTTTGTAAAAAAATATTTAGAATTTTAAATTGTCATGTTTATGCGATTATGACTTTTTGTGTTGCATATGTAAATATATGTAAGTAGTAATATATAGATTTTGTAAATTGATATAATTGATTAATTTATTTGTCAATAAAAATACCAACGAGAAATACTACATTATTCCACAAACATATATAAAGCAATTTTATAACCTCAAATTCTTTAAGATGATATTTTATTTGTAATAAATAATAAAATAATGGATTTATTACGTTTTTAATTAAAAATTGTGTGATAAAGATATTATAACTGATAAAACTTAATTGTTTCCATGTTAGCATTGGCATAAATAGTTGTTGAATGTAGCAGTAAGCCATATTTAAATATTTATGAAGTAAGCCAATAAAAAAAAGTAAATTAATAACAGTCACTATATCAAATTTAATTTAATCATTATAGCACATATTAATTAACACACCCTTAAATCACATGATATTATATTTTTTTAAACGCTCTGATAATTAACGGTATGTAATAAATGGTAGCCGGTAAATTGCTCGAATGGAAATTGCTCGAATTACAAATTATTCGAATTGTTTGGTTATTTAAACGATTTTTCACGACTTTTTCTACGAATTTCATTTTTATCTTGTGCGACACTTGTTTAGAGAGTGAAATATAAAAATAATTTTCGTAAGTATTTATTTTAACCGTGTTCGCTCCAAATGCGGAACATATGATCTTTTAATGGAGTTTATCTCAACAGAAGTGTTTCTACGAGAACTGCTTATTAATTAGTTACTTAAACTGTTTCTATATATTTCCAGAACACATAGAAGACTAGAGCTAAGACAGAACAAACGGACAAAACAAACGGAAACAAATTGATTATCTTGTTATTCGAGCAATTTCCATTCGAGCAATTTACCGGGAACCGTAATAAATACCTAGTTTGGATTTATTTTGTTTTAGAAAAATAAAGATATAGGTTCATTTTTTGAACATGAAAAGAATACACTCGATTGGCAGTACATATTATTAAACACACTGAACGTACCCAAACATTTCACATTGCAGTTATGTTTTAACGAGCGAAACAATTTTCACACATCACTAATTTTAGCATCCTTTTTTTCAGGTAAAATACTTCAGTCACCACTTTTCAAATTTCCTTTTATATCGTTGAAACTTATAAGCGAATCAATTTTATTAAAAAAACAAAAACAGCCACCTAAAACGAGTCGAAAACTTATACTGAATAACATTCATACTTCATTTATTTAAAAACAATTCGTTCTCAACAATAGAATCATTGTTTCAGACTTAGAACAAATTAGGTAACAGTTTTTATGGGTTTTTATGGCGATGTACATATGTAAAAAACAAAAGATTACTAACATTATGTGTAAAAAAATATTTAAGCTATGAATAGTATTGCCGTATGACTGAACAATCGAGTTTCAAAAAGCACTCTGGAAGCTTTTTAAAGATTAGAATAAATGACGAAAAACTGCTGTGCATACACACTTAAGATTAAATGTATTTTTTTTGGCATTGTGAAAGCAAATGTATTATAAACATGTAATATGTATACAGATAACGTGTATCGATATTATTTTTTTCTTCTGAAAATCAGTTCATGTAAATGAGCCAAACTTTTCTGATTTCCTCACCAGATAAGATGGAATTTTCAGCATTCACCCGCCCTTTAATAAAATCTAAGCTAAATAAAAGATAGTGTTTGCAGATCATTTTCATGAACAAAATCGTCCAGAATGATTTTCGTAACCCGATAATTTGACTAATGACTGAGTGAATAAAGTCTAAACTTATTTAATAATTAAGCGTATAAAAATTTCAATTGTCGTTTGATAACACTTTCCTAATTCCTTATGGGTTAAAGTGTAACACAGCAATCAAAGATTTATTTTTTATTATAATATACGTAGCTGATATCGCTTTTTCTTTTAATCCGACTTCACTTCATAAAAATGAAAGAGTCCTCGTCTTTTTCATATCAAACGAAGCGTTATGCAAATGAGATGTTCCTCTTTTATACCTGCCGGCATTTACTTTCACAAAAATATTTTTGGAGCATTTTTATTGTTTTCTTATTTAATAGCAAGTAACGGCGGCTCCTCTTATATGCATATCTGTTTTGGCCAGCGCTCTTAATAAGCAACAATGTTGTATGAATTTTTGGAGTAATTGATTTTGCAATATTACATACGCAAGTAATTGTTCGTTTTCCATCTGTATCAAATATTTGATACATTCAATTCTGTCAAATCTTATTGAGATTAATATTTGATGTTTATATTTTACTGTTGATCATAATACGAAATATATATAGCATAGAAGCTTATGACGATCCTTTTCTTTGGTTTAAGCTTAAGCGACATGTAATTGATTTCCTATATTGCGTAATTTTAAACATAAATTGAACATACGTGTACAAATTAAGCACTAAATAATTAATTTACTATACTAATACTTCCACTACGGTGCTAAAAATACTTCTTATTTCTTAAAGAAACAAGTGAAAAATATGGAAAAGAAAGATTACAAAGATTACCAAAACAGTATTATGATGCGTTGGAATTTCATGCAGCATATTGACGTCTCGGATGCTCTTTGGAACTGATTGATGTATGAATTCTGAAATAATGCTCATCTCATACCTAACTCAATACTGCCATATTCTGACTTGTTGCACTCTGGAACTAAGGGCATTTAATCCCGGAACCTTTTGTTGAGAATTTAGAATCAAAAATCCTAGAAATTTACGTGAGAGTGCGTGAGAGTTTTTTTTCCACTTTTTTCAAGATTTTCAAATTGAAAAACCCAGAAATTAACGGAATTTCCAAAAAATATCTAAATTTAGAACCATCTTTTTTAGACCTCGCTCAACTTTATGTAATTTTCTCAACCCCGAAATCTCAGAATTTGTACTGTCACAATCCCGGGACTTTGGGATCACAGAATTGGAAAGAATCCCGAGGTTGGACACCCTAGTATTGATATGTTACGACAATATTGATAGTAACAAATATTTAAATAAAAAATTAAAACCGCTTTTGAATTAAAAATAAATAATTTTTGCGAAATTAAAATTATTCGAAGAAGTAATACGAATAAATCGAATATTAAATAGAAAATGTAATGACCGGGTTCCTGTTAAGAATAGCCTGGTTTTCCGTTTTTTAAACGTCCCAGTAACCAATCATCCAGTTTCGGTTTAACTAAATTTAGAAACAATAATAACGAGATCTAAAAATGGAATCCACATTTACGCTCTTACATACACACTCTCTTTACGCATGCGATGAAAGTTATACAGATTTAAATTACGAATAGACAGATAGATATACCAACGAATCAAGACAATTGTTATATTAATTATTGTTAGAGTAATACTAAAATAGAATAGAGTATTTTCGATACCAATAAATATGTATATAATACAAATTTACCCCAACTAAGTGCATCAGATTGCACTTTAAACACACGACATCCGTTGCACGTAACTGCAATCAGTTAACCATACAGATTTTTAAGAGCCGAATAAAATGTTTGGCTTTATCGATAACGGTCCAATTTTGTATGCTGTTTATTACACAATTTCGTCTACGAGTCTTTGTCGGTGACTTGTCCAGTCCCGTGTCCACATGCACGACAAAAGATGGCATTTAAAACGAAGTGTTTCTCTCTCAGTAAAAATGCTTTGTACGGATTTTTATCGTTCCAACGGTTTTAATAAACGCTTGACTTTTAAACCGATAATGGGCAACACATGTCGTCATTATTGTATATGTGAGCTTTTTTATTTATTCCTTCCTTTATATCAATATCATCAAATTTATATGTCACATTTCCAACCGTGATAAAAAAACATTTCCATTACTATAATATTGTTTTATTTTTCGCAATTTTATTTTTTATTTTTGAAACTAGTCGTGATTTAAATAGACAATGTTTTATTTTTTTAATATCAATACAATTTGAGTATAATAAATTTTATGAAAAAAATAATCATATGACAAATGTATATTTTATTAAAATTTAAAAAAATATTTGGCATTACAGCTAATGCCAACTCTCCAAACATTTTAAAGTTGAAAGATCATACGAGAAAAACTCGATGAGAATTTTTGTATTGTAAGTCACTCGAGATAAGCTGGAGGTAAATTGACATCACAAATACTCTTTGGTCTAAATTTAAATTGACATTAATCTTATCGGGAATCAAACCCAGACCCACCTGGTCGATAGAGAAAGCTCTAACCAACTAAACTAGACCACAGGCGATATAAAACTTACGAGGATTTAAACCCGGAACCCATTGATTGTTAAGCGATGTTCATGTCAGATGACGTATTCTATCGATCATGTACTGTATACTAATCGATCTAGGTAATTAATAGGAGTAATTATAGGCACGATAAATTACACAACAATTCTTTTGTAGTTTTTGTTGTTTACAATGTATGTTCGTGTTGTATTTAAGAACTTGTTTCTTCATCAGAGATAATCGCAAAGAACTCGAAGACATCGGAAGAAGAATAAAGGTAAAAACCGCGCGTTAACGCGATGTTAACGTTCAACAATAACAGCCGCGTAACTACAGTTTTTGAAAAAATAATATTACCCATTGTAAAAAAACAAGATTTTAATTTTAATTAAAAATACACCAAATTTACAACACCTTCACTGCTATTATTTTGCCCAACTCACCTTTGTGTGTTTTATATGAAATTACAGTATCTCAACAGGAGTTTATTTTAACGAGAACTAGACGAAAACGTGCACAGAAAGCAAAAAAGTCATTCCGTAACGAATAAAATTTCTAGATACTATTTTATATTCAAAATGTTTTATAAAAAGTGTTCCACAAAATTTGCAGAAGGATATTTTTTGATTATTATTGCCCTACAAGAAAACTTTGAAATCTCATTATTTAAATTAATTGAAAGTGTTTTTTTAACAATTATAGTGGTAAAATTTTATGAGCCTCATAGTATCATTATAACAATAAGAGTTCTAGATTAGAAGACGGATGAGTGAATAAGTATAAAACCACTCAAAGTCTTGCATGAGATGTTTCATTTCAGTAATAAAATCTTTGTTCCCGAAGCCGAATAAATTGACAGAGCTATGATCACTCGGTTGTTAACCCGAAAATAGTTATGGAAGATTTACCAAAATATTGATCTCGGTTTTTGCAAAAAATGGCAGGTTTGTGGATTGCCAATATTAGCGTTTATCTCTGCACTGCATTGTTTGGTCATCTCTTCCAGGACAATAGGTTTCAGCAGACCTTCCATGATTCATCGTCTCTTTTACGCGGGAAACCATTGCCCATTGTTTCGTCAATCAGCTGCCTCGCTCCGTTTTGTATGTAAAGTAAGAAGTACTACACTTGTTAAAGATGTCGGTATGTTAAGTTGAAAAAATGAAACAAAAAAAATATCGAATTGAATTTCACCGCTTGGCCTTAAACGTTTTGATCGTATAGCACGGATTATAATTGAGGCGTCCAGTATCAAAAACGGCCAAGTCAGTTTCACTTTATTTTTCAGGAAAACCGAAATTCTCTTTGACTACCTTTTTTCGAAAAAAACGGGTCGTAAAATCTTATCGGAGTGATCTTTGTATATTATCTACAATTT
Organism: Himalopsyche anomala; assembly: GCA_031772345.1. NCBI lineage: Eukaryota > Metazoa > Arthropoda > Insecta > Trichoptera > Rhyacophilidae > Himalopsyche > Himalopsyche anomala. Next base: position 19,737,408 of record CM062829.1, read on the forward strand.
ATCTGAAAAAAAGCAATAATGCACAATCATCACCTTTTATTAAAAAGCTTCATTAAGAGACCATTTTTTTATATCAAATTTGTAGAGCTTTAAGTCCTAGGGCACGTTACCGTTAAAGCTTTTCAAGTCTCCTTCATCGCTTATGTTATGGTAATTTTTATTCTTTTGCAATCGCTGTCGATGGAAGGGCGTGATCGCTACAGAGGTGGAAAATCCTTAGTGAAGCCAGTTTACGGGGAAACCATATGCATTTATTTGCAAATCACATTATATATATATATCTCCACACATACTATTGATATAAGAGTCATTTTTATGATAATAAGGGTCGTGTTTACACATTTTTTAGTTTTAAACGAATAATATAATAACGTGATCTAAATTAGGAGTGGACATTGATTTGAGAAACAGCAATCCATCGTCACACTAGAGATAGAGGTTTAAAATTTCCTTTAAAATAATATGTTAAATTTAACGTTAAGTAAAGACGTCAAATTTTACATAAAATATTTTTTTTGTCAATAATTATTCAAATAATTCTCTTTTTGAATATTGATAAATATTTCCATATAAATTAATTCTTAAGACATGATGCTAATTTTCGTAAATATTTAATTTCTGATAGTTTTTCTTTTATACGATTCAATAATAATTGCTGTTGGATCTGTCAACAGAAAAAATGTGGTACGCTAATTTAAAAAAAATACCTGTGTTAGTTATATAAACTGTTAAAAATTGGCAATGTCCATAAAAAAGATTACAAATTCTTAGAAATGAACGTACTATGTATCTCGAATATCAAATAACGTTATGAAACATTTTTATTCCGACAGAAAAAAAAAATATATTTAGCTGTTGCCATCAATTCAATTTCAGATTTTGTTTGTGTATACAACTCAATTATATCTATGGGAAAAAAACACATAAATTATTTAGGTATTGTACAAAAATTTTCATGAAAAGGATTAATTAAATAAATCAGTGGAATCCCTCTCACTAAATCAGTGGAGGAGAACCTGCGGCCTCTTGGCTACTCTGATGCGGCTTTTTGACTAGATTCACTATGATCAAAAATCATACGAAAGCGTTTGGAAAAAGAGCGTAATCAACCCATTATATGTTCGACAGTCGAAAAAAAGGGGGTCAACGTTTTCTCTACTGCGGCTTTATTTTGAATCAGATAAATGAATGTGGCCTTTAGAAATAAAAAGGTTTCCCACCCCTGCCCTAAATCATAAAAAAAATGTAAAGTCATTAATAACACCTCGGCCATTGCGATTGGTTTGAATACATACCAATTATTGACCCAAACTAGGGTATTAATATTTAAATAAATTTAGAATTATTTTCATTATGTACATTTCAACAAAAATCTTGATCGAACACGACCCGGGTGTCGCCTCTCGGCATCTTCCGGTACTACTCAGTGCGTGAATGCACTCTAACTGACATTGCCGGAAAATGCCGAGAGGCGAAACCCGGGTCGTGTTCAACCAAGATTTTTGTGGAAGTGTACATAATGAAAATAATTCTAAATTAACATTGAATTTCCATCAAGCACCTTCAGTCGAAATTCTAAATTATTTAAATAAATACTGATAGTTGAGTAAATCATGTAAAATGTAGGTGTAGCTAATCGTGTAGCTTTGCACCTGGTCAAGAGTTTGAACAGAACATACAGTCGTTTTATTGAACCATAGACTATATATACACAATTCGTTGTAGAGGAGAGACAACATTTATATATCTTCATTCGATAATTATTAAAATATTCTCCTTTTCTCAAAGCGAAACCAATAAAGGTCCCAATATTCAAAATGCAAAGTCTTATTACACAGATCCCGAGGGCTCGCAAACTACTCCAGGACCCCAGACGACACGAGGAGGTGCGATGATTATCTTGAAGCAATAAGTCTTGCGGGCCGTCGCACTCGACACTTGAGATTTGAGCCCGCTGCCCAGATGAGACGCAGGCCCACCGGCTATGACAGATAAAACCAAAACTTCGCCACAAATTTATGATCGCGATATGCTCGGCCCAAATTTATGTGAACAATGTAATGCAGGTATCTAAGTGGGCATTGTTTGCGTATGCATTAAAAACACTTTAAAAAATATCAACGTCGTAAAGAAAGATAATCTTTATACCGCATGTAGAAAAGTAGAAATTTATGGTGTCGGTACGTATTAAGCTTTTGAATTCTATGCACATGGTGACAATTACAATTCTACAAATAAAAAAACTGTTTTGTTTAGTTAGTTTTTGATTTATTTTCTCTCTTATTTTTAGGGCCAAGGAGTCGGAGTTAGGAGTCGTGGAGTCGGAGTCAGAGTTGGAGTCGAAATTAGAGTCGTAAAAATCTTACGTTTCAGACACATTAAAAAAAATAATGATGTGTATTCAAATCACAATAGTCCACTAGTGCTGCCACTGCTTGCTAGACTGGCTAAATATGATCTGATGGTATATATACATACATAAAGGTTAAAATGATATGATAAAAAAATCTTACGTTTCAAACACATTCAAAAAAAAATTAATGATGTGTATTCAAACCACAATAGTCCATAGTGCTGCCACTGCTTGCTAGACTGATTAAAGATGATCTGATGGTATACATACATATATAAAGGTTAAAGTGATATGATAAAAAAATAAATAAAGTCGGAGTCAGTCTTTTTTTACACGACTCCAAAACCCTGCTTATTTTATCATATTTGCCATAAACAATTTGAATTAACCCCCAAAGAGGGAGTATGAGTTTTCTCTCTTTCATTGTATGACACTTTTTTAAACTTACTTATTACACACACCTTATATATAACATGATTTCCTCTCCTTCAATTTAGAGCAAACAGACTTCTTAAAGAGATAATCTCATCATAAGTATTTATAAGAAAACTGTTTGGTAGTCAGTCGCTAAACTTCTCGTTTTTCAAGAAAGTATTGATGTTATATAATGATAAATCTACGACATGTCTATTGTCTAGTGGCGAGATAATCACTTTTTCTACGTTACATTGATGGGATTCAAACCGGTGTCGAAGTCAACAACGTTGATCATTCAACCACAAACCCATTTATACAAATAATCATAATATGTAATTAACTAATTACAAATTGTTGAAATGTCTTCCGCTCCATACATCTAGTCAACCATCATAATTCATTTTACTTTAAATTTATGTTACGGTGAAAATTAAAGCGATAACAATCAATATTCTGTACTTTATCTTTATAGATAAATAATGTTAAACTCGAGTCGGTTGAATGTCTCACAAATGATAAAAACACGCATAAAATACAAATAAGCATAAAAACGTTTGTCAATTTTATACCTAAAATTTAATTCCAAAAAAAATATAAATAAAATTTAAGTAACAGCCAAATATCCCTTCATTAGAGTTCAATAAACTTTCAAAACTTTTTTGTCCAAAAATTCTTTTATTGTTAATTATTAATGTATGTCACGTATGTATCTGATAATTAAATTAAATATTCATAATTTATTAATTTGTTATCGTTTGGTTAATTTAAACTAAATGTGGCTTAAATATTTTGTTAAAAAAATGCTTCATTAGTAATCAAAACAAGTGTTGATTTTAAATGATGAATTATTATTGAATGTATAGTATAATTTAAATGTTATATCAATAAGAAAAACCGTATTTAGTTATGGAAAACAAATAAAAATATGAGTTAGTAGTAGTAGTATTATCAGTCAAAATATATACCTATATTGTATAACATAATATTTGAAAAATTGTATGTAAAATTTATTCATAATCTGAACTTACCCACAAGGAAAAAACTTTTCTCACATTTATTTCAACACTATTTGTCACGATTTATGTTCTCAAATAAGAAAACTACACATTTGAATGTTATCATGATCTGTTTAGAGACAATATAATTTTCCATTATTAGAAGCTAAGAATTAAATAAAAAATTTATGAGAGTGTAATTTTAAGGATATATTTATATAACTAAAAAATAATTTATTTTATTACCAATGTATATAAAAAATGTATAATTATTTTTACATATTATTTATACCAATAAAAAAATATTTATTTACTTAGTTTAATTAAAGTATTTTTTTTAATATTATTATAATAATCACTAGCACATTAACCGTTAAATTTGTCAAACGTATCGTAAAGGAACAACAAATTAGCTTTCATAAACAAAATAAATCAAAAACTGTTTTAAAAGTTCTCGAGCTTTGCCAATTGTCCGTCTTGCGTCGCGCTGATCGAAGCTTTTAATGAAGAACTGAGTGATACATTTGCATCGTCTACGCGAAAACTACATCGGTGCATTACCGTAGAGATAGGATATTCCATATAGACGAAAGAGAAGGGTCTACGACAGTATCCAGGGTGCCCTACCTACGGCCACTATGCAATTAATTAATAGTATCCGGTCAACTATGTTCATAATAACATTGTAGTGAAGTAAAGACTTTAATAACATTAAGAACTGCTTCCGGTTGCAGAAAAAAATGCTTTGTTATAATTCACTTAAATAGTGTATCAATTTTAGCATTAGAAACAGGTTACTTATTTTAATAAAATATGTCGCTTCGTTTTTTTTTTAATAAATATTTCTTGTATCTTCTCATTGAAAGCTTTAAATCTTTATAAAGATATGAAATATGTTTTACACATAAAGTTGATGAAAGCATAGATGTTCATATATTTTTTTTACATAGTTTTCACATTATTTCCGTTAAAAATATCTGACAAGTTAAAGGGTCTTTTTGACGTTGTTAAGATGGCAAAAATACTTTGTCACGTTGTGTTAGGAGAAGGAGTATAACTACAGCGAAGATCTGCTTAAACAAAAAAGAGATGAAAAATTAGAAATCGAAAATTTGCGTGTAAATTGAGTTGTATTGACATAAAAGTAAATCCATTTTTCGATCATTTTTTCGATGAAATAGGCCGTAAATTAAAATATATTTATTATGAAATTAAAATTGATAACATCGTTATTTCACTGGTTGCGTTATAAGTTGTGACACGAATTTGATAAGTATACTTAAACTAGAATTACTTAGTTCATAAAAGCTCTTTTTAAAGAGACGAAGCACATGTTACGCGTCTTTGACTAGAATTAAACTGGAATCAACTAGACGATACAGCATAAAAAACGCTAAAAGCTTCTTAAAGTAGCGAAACATATGTTACACATTCTTTAAGAAGCATTCTTAAACTAGAATTAGTAAATTTGAATCATTCAAATTATGTACACTCCCACAGATTTTGTCACTAACGACCCGGGTTTCGCCTTTCGGCATCTTCAGGCGTTCTGTGGGAGTGTACATAATTTGAATGATTCAAATTTAATATTGAAATTCCACCAAGCACCTTCAGTCGAAATCTTAAATTATAGAATTAGTAAGACAATATATCTTTGAAAAGTGGCGAAATACGAGTTCCAACTAAAACCGCAACTAGTGGAATAATTATGTTTTGTTTTTTGTTTTGTTTTATTCTGCAATATAAGATTTAAACTCTGATGTCATGTACATAATCAATTTTCCAAATACGATATGTTTCAATAGTAAAATTACTTTTATTATGAATCAATCAATACTGTGTGTATTTGTGTACAATTATTTCATACACCCTTGGTCTCAAGGACAAACCCGATGGTGGACAATAGATAGAGAAGGGTGTAGTTAATCACTAATGCATTTATAACAGGTTAGAGAAGTTTCGCGATAATAGTATGAGGCATCGATGTTCACTTGTTTGTGATACAGGCGGTATCGAAAAGTAATTATACTAAAAAATTAGGTAATTTAAATATTTTGTTGTCATTGTACACTATGAGTGCATGAGAATAACGCTCAACATTTATTCAATTGAACTTTAGTTAAATTTGAACGCTTTATTATTTCTTTGATTTATATTACAAATTGTGACATTTTTTTTGCCATTAGAAGCATCTTCAGACTGATTTAAAAAGTCGTCAAATTTAGTTTATGATTTAAAAAAATGTAAAAGTAATAAAAATGGCACTTGATTAACGTTGCAAAAAAACAATTCTTAATTTGATATGTAAACACTAGATATAAATATTCAATCAAGGATTAGTTGTCGTAATCATTGTCATTATTATGAATTTCATAATAAATTGCCTTATTTTTTTTCATTTGTAAAATGCATGAAATATAGTAAAAAATCGTTTTTAAAACTACCATTTTATAAAACCTTACATATCCCTTTTTCATCATAACCTTAAAGTATTTATTTTTTAAATTAATTATGTACCTATTTGGTTTATATTTTAAGGTATCGCAGTAGATAATTTATGTTTAATTCAGTTTAAGATGTAAAAATAAGAATTGTACAACAATGTCCATCTCTTCTTTTTATTATTTTTTAAATCAGTGTCTGCCAAACTGTGTGCCGCAAGAAGTCTCAGGTATGCCGCGGTGGAAGAAGCCTTAAAAATATTAATTATAAATAATGCCTAAATAAATAAGTATTTAAGTTTTCTTCAATTTTATATTAATTCAACATCTACGCATTCAAATTAATATTCGTCACGTTCATACATAGTGGTCAATGCGACACATTTTCTTTTTTAAAGCATTTTTATTTTAACTGACAACCAAGAGTCGACAATGCTGCTAGCAATGAGCGAAACCGGTCCTGACCTAATTAATAAAGTGGAATGAAGTACAAAGGAATATTGTGTTTTTATTAATATACTGCCTTTCCACCAGTGAACACCCTAAAAGTAAGCATTTTTTTTGGTGTGCTGCGGTACTAGTCCCATTCACCAGTGTGCCGTGAAGTAAAAAAGTTTGTCGGACACTGATCTAGATACACCGAAAATCGTTGAAGCACTATTATTATTGACGGCATACAGTTAAAATTGCTATTAAATATATAATATATTAAAAAAAAAAAAAACAATTTAACTTGTATAAATAGCACTGTTTAATTTATTTTTCTTATCAATTGATAATGCTCCCGAGGAGCGAAACGGGTCCTGATCAAATAAATTTTAAGTGGAAAAAGTACTAAAAATCTTTTATTATTTTTATTATAATGCCATTCCACCAAGTATTGACAGTGAACACATTAAAAGTGATATATTGTAGAACTTAATAATTTAATATTTTTATCTCACTGTGAATTATGTTTTACTTTGGAAAATATCTGTTTAATTATTACGGGCCATATTTATTTTGTAGTTTATTTACAAAACATACATTTCCATATCATCGATAACTAACAGTGGCAGTGTTCCCTTTATTGTTGGTAACTAGACACAATGGGCCCATGGCCTACCCATGCGGAAAGCGTCCTTATGTCAGGGTAAATCGAGAACACTGCACACAGTGTTCCCAGCTTCTATCTGAAGACGTCTTAGCCTATCTCTGAAGTCCATGATTAAATAAAATAAAATTAATTAAAAGTTGGCCTACTATGCTACGATCATATTGCAAGCTTACGAGTTTTCCTAAGTAGTACGTCACGTGCAGTTAGTTAAAAGTCAAAGAAACGAATAATATCGTGAATTGATACAAAATGTCAATTTATCTTTAAATATGAATATATCCTGCTGCTATATATATTTATTTTACCATATACGCTCCCAATGTGGAGCATATGGACTTCTAATGGAGTTTATCTCAAAAGAAATGTTTTTTTTACGAGAACTACTTGTTACTCAGTTGCTCAACCTCTTTTTCCAAAGAGAGTAGGAATAGAAGGAAACGGCTAGGACAGGACTAGTAGTAAGCTTATCGCTCTCGATACGCCTCGTCCATAGAATAGGATGGGTGGGAGGGGGAATTCAAGACATCACATACATCCATGCCTTTGAACAGAAATTCATAAATCGATTGAAAAATCAATTTATGAAACTGCCCGTACTGGGATTCGAACCCGTGACCTCCGTAACGGTAGCCAACGACGTTGACCACTCGACCGCACAGGTTAATTTCATTTGAAATATTTTTACTGTGATGAAAACTTTCTTTAACACAAAATTATTATTAACTATAATAAAGATAATAATACCAGACTAATAATGTTCAATATGTTTTTTTATATATATTTGACATCACAGCTAATGTCAATGCGCCAAATATTTATAAATTTTAAGATCGTAAGAGACAGACTCGATGTATATTTTTTTTGTAGGTCACTCGATATTAACTTGAGGATAAACAGACACAAACACCCACGTCTCAGTTCGTAAATTTATATTGAAAAAATCTAAATATTGCATTGATTTTTCATTACATTATTAATTGTATATGTGTGCATATAACGAAAACTCGACGCATTTTTTTTCATTTTTATGTTGCAGTTCTCAGCTTCATTTCTTCTTCTTTTCATTAAAACAGGGCCAGCTAAAAGTAAAAAGCGTATTTTTTATAAATTGAAATTTAAAGTTTGCTGTTAGTATGACTATTTAAAACGTGCTGTTTTTGTGAAAACAATAAAAATACAATGAAATACACTAGTTAATGTTTATGGATCGATTCGGGAAACAGCGTTGATATAAATATATGAAAGTTTTACCAATCAGCAGTATTGATGTTTACTAGAATATATTTTTACTAAAGAAGTATGTATGTTGCTGCATGTTATACTATTGATAAATATGTACACATTTTATGAATCAAAATGATAATTTTAATCATCGACTCACCAAAAGTCTTGAACTGTTCGTCCATTCTCGCCGAGTGTTTGTCTACGACGCCGACCCCACAAAGGCTACCTCTGTAGGTGTTTTCCTCCGTCTCGTAGACTGGGGTGGGAAGGGGTCGGTTGACCACACCAATAATTAGATATAGTGTCCTCTCATTACCCTATTGATTGCGCCATTGTCTCCGGTAATGTCCTTCAAACTGGAAGTGGTCGTTTGTTGTACAGTACATCCATTAGAAAGTGTTTTTTTTTAAATAGTTTTTATTGTTTCGTTATTATTACGGTCACGAATATTCACATCTGCCAAGTTTTTCTCAATATGATTTATGTTTTAATAGTGTTATCTTTGGCTATGATACATTTTAATAATTTAATCAAGTTTATTTATTTTTATTTTTCGATATTTTACACTTTTCTATGCTCTAGTTTTAATGAACATCACATTTTTCATAGAAATTATATGAGAGTATTATTTGAAAACACGGTTCATTCTAAAATGGTCATTGAAAAACAAAGTACATTTTAAAAGTATTTTTAGTTTTACATTACTTGGGAATGATATTTTGCATATTATCACCATACTAATTTGATACTAATTTCTAAAAATACTTTCAAATTGTATTTTAATCAAATTCATGGTTCATGTTTCAATTAATTCGGAATGGGCCCGGTTTGCAAATAGTAACCTCATATATCTTTTTCAAATGGAATTTAAATGGCAAAAGTCACAGTTTTCCAACTCGTTCACGAGGTTCATTAAGGGTTCTAGTCTTTTTCCTAAAACAAATACTACAAGCTAATAGTTTATATATTCGATGAATTCGGCGCTTACTTTGTGGATGTTCATTCTTAATATACACATTTAATAAATTTCCACAGGGAAATACCGTAGTTGTGTATCACACCCCCTCCCTCCGTTCAGTTGAAACTTATATTGAACTTGTTTACTTGAAGTTTATAACTTCAGAATAGGAATCATTTTTTATTATATTCGTAATGCTTGCAATTTTCTGCCGATGCTTCTTAAAGAAGAGAAACACGTGCCTTATATTGTAACACATCGAGTGTCCTTCCTTCCTTTGAAAATATTATCAAATATCTTCACAATTTTTTTCCACAGCATATGGCCACCATAAGGATTCCTCCCAGATTCTCTGTCCCCCGCCAGTCTTCTTGCTTCCTCCTATGTCATTCCAGCGTTCCGTAGCTCCGCCGAGTACATCCTATAGATCAGGGTTTCCCAAACTATGTTTCACGGAGCACTGGTGCTTCGTGTGACCTAAATAAGTGTTCCGCAAAAATTTGGAAAAGTAATATACCCTGTAACACATTTAAGCATCTTCTACTTCAAAATCGAGTGATGGAAAATTTCCACTGATGCTTTTAACGTCAAATATCTATTAACAGGCGGAGATTTTGAGTCCCAAACAGCTTTGTTTACTCATTTATTTATGTTACATGCTTTGAAAATAAATTTAATTATAAAAATTATGAAAATAAAATAAATTAATGATTTAATAACACTCGCATGTATTTTTTTAAAAATATTTTTACTATTATGAATTACCCGACCTATAAAATAAGTTGTTTTCCGGTAACATTTCCAGATTTACGAAATGTTCCATGGCACAATAAGTTTGGGAAACTCTGTTATATATGGTCATCAGTGGCCTACCACGACGGCGGAATCCATTCGATTGGTAGAAGAGACAAGCAGAATTTAGAATAAAACAATATTAAAATTTTGCTAATTTCAAATATATTTATCGCTTAATTTGCTATTTATTTTAAGTACAATGCTGACGTAGGTAAAAGTTATAGAATTGTAAATAAATAGGCACACTTGCAAGTTTCGTTGACAGTTTATCACCTTGATGACAATGACAAGTCCCGTGTCATTATAACGTGAAAAGAATAACACGATATACTGTTACTGCCCATTAAAGGTTTTTTACGATCTGTCAATTTCTTTCAAATGAATCAAAATGATGGCGCAAATGCTATAAACAAGAGGCTATTGCATTGTATTTTGAAATTTTATTGCCAATTAATAAGACATTAAAACTGGTCAATAAATCACTGTGTCGCATTTTATTCGTCCCAATTTCCAAGCTTTCTATCACACTCACCCACACAGACCTACATTGACAAATGGCTGTGTCAGTATGGGTGTGTCATCTGAAAGCTCAAAGGCAATAGAGTCCGGTCAGACCACTCGGCCTGGCAGCTCGGCCCAGTGAAAGAGAAAATCATCGAAGCGTCTTTAGTTGAGACGTCTACGGATGGCGTCGGTCAGCGATCGGTAACGGTTAGTAACCATAAGCAAAAGACAATTTATTTTATTTTATATTTAACATCTAAAACGTATACTATTTTACGTATTTTTTTTGTTGGAAGTTGCGTTGGATAAAAATGACATCGAGTTTTTGATAAGATAAAGGTTATCAGAAAATAAAAATCTTCAGTCAATAAACCGAGTTATAAAATATGACTACGATTTTTGATGACTATTGATGCAATAATATATAATTTTAAGTCTGACATTATTATTATTATATATATATATAAATTAATATTATATATATGTCGAGTCCTGTGCTAGTTTCCGTGCTAGATCTTTTAGAAAACATGGGTGTTTGTGATATCTAAAAAGTTCCCTCCACTCTTTCAATCCTTTAATAATTGGGCGCAGCGAGAACGATTAGTTAACCATTATTCCTGTCTTATCCTTCTATCCCTACTACTCTCTTTGGAAAAAAGAGGTTGAGCGACTGAGGGACAAAACATTCTTGTAGAAAAACTTCGGTTGAGACACCTCCATATTCTTCACATTAAGAGCGGACATGGATAAAAAAAAGTATGTCATTTTGGGTCATATCATTTCATGCTTTACCGACCCTTCATTCGAAGATGACGTTATAACATATCACAGAGTTAAAAAAAACTTCTTGTATTCTGATTATTTGGATTCTAATTGGTCATATACTTTATTTGGTATCAGAGTTACACTATAAATTGAAATTAGAGTCATAATTAGAGTGGTCTTAAAACATTTTTTTTACAATCAAGCCAAGTGATAGATAGCGCTGGAAAATGTACATTCTAGCACCGTTCAGCGATCAAGTCCTAAACTCTTGATAAAATCTGATGCCATTTGTAAATATTGTTACTTAAACGTAGTAATAGTGTTGTGTGGAATAATGTAACTAAAATATAATAATAAACAGATTTAGCCCCATCGTTTTCTACTTGCCGTTCTTAATGAAAGACATGCAAATAAGTTTTAATTGGCCTTTCTTAGATATATCCTGTTGAATTTATTCTATCAACAGACAGTATACGTTTTGTCAGGACCGTAAAAACTGTACTATTTATTGAAAATAATAAATTATTTGAAAATTTCGTAGAAAACTTTCGAGATAAATAAGTCAAAAAATCTAATGAAAAATAACCACTATGTTTTTGGTAAAATAATGTTTTAATTTTAAGTTTGGTGAGTCCTGATAAAGCCATCAAACGGCCTTACAGGGCGCTGGCCACAATGGCAAGGTCTCAGGACGAGAAGTGAGTCGTCTGAGATGTATTTAATTAATACAGGACGACATCAATAACACTGTGCGCCGGGACTCCCCGAAGACACTTGGGCATCGAATCTAAGGTAGACGTTTTTATTTAATTATAATACAAGTATCTAGTAATGCAAACAGAAGAAAGCATTAGAAATCATCTAATAGCCATACGCAGGGAATATTTTATATAACAGAAAAATATATTGACAAATATTTATTATACAAACAATTATGTTTACTTGGTTTTTTTTTTTAAATCGAAACAACCCCGACCAAATTAGCACGTGTGGCAACCCTGACATTGAGTGCAAAAAATTATTGAGTATTTTTTTTTCAGATTTTTTTTTTTTGAGAACTGGTTTCAATTTAACCGTTCAACGATTTTTATTTTCAAAAAAAGGTTAGTGTAAAAAATAAAAATAAGAAAACGCATCAATAATCATATCACTCTCGCTATGGAATATTTTTCAGTATAAATCTATTTTTTATAAATTGTCCGTATTCACCGCACCTGAACATGTCCATTACCGAAAATCTCGGTTATCTAGAAAGTGAATTTTCGATTAGCTTTTTATCTAAATAATATGTAAATAATCTATCGTGAGAACTTCTAAATAAAGGCATCTTCAAAAAAAAGAAAAAATCACAACCAATGCTTGTTAAAACAGCATTCAAGATAAGCATAATAAAGTTAACGAACATTATGAGTATAGTAATTTTTGAATAATTTAATATTCATCAGTAATATATTTTTCCCACGCCTATCAATTTCGGCACAAAAAGAAGAGACGGCCGTTATTTATAGTGACGATTACAGATTTGAATAATATTTTAGATGTGTAAAGATTTATACGTGATAAAATTTTATTTATACTACGTGAATATTCATTAATTTTTATGAATTGGAAGCAATCTTTATAAATTTAATCAAAGATTACCTGGAATATTTGATGATATTTATTTATTTTAAATATAAGTAGCAGATGTTCTACAATTTTAGGTACATGTGTTTGTGATAAAATTTATATATTTTTATTAATTATAATAAGATATACGTTTGTTATCTTAATAAAAGATAATCTAAGCAATAAAGTTATGGCGGTATTATATTTTTTACTTCTATAAAATATCACCGATTCCTCCAAGATTCTCTGTTCCTTGCCAGTTTCAACATACTAGTTTCATGTCATTTAAAGACGATTTTTGTTACTAGTTCTTTTTATTGTCATCTTAGAAATTAGTGATCTTTATATTGTATATATTGTCAAAATTGTATTTTTATTTAACTACAAATTAAAGTCATAATTTGATCAGTTCATTTATTAATGTTAGTTAAATGTTTTTATTTATTTTCATGTGTTCACTGACAATAATTGGTGTAAAAGCATTATATTAAAATATAAATCACTCTTTTGTATTAATTCCACAACAATTTAACAGGATCAGGTCAGGTTTTGCTCATGATAGAATTTTTTAAAATGATTGGATTTCAGTTGAAATTGCTCGTCATGCGTGAAACCGGTTGAGATCATGTTAAATAAATGTAGCATTAGTAAAAAAGAGTCCCTTCCCATTTATCCCTTCACGATAATTTTAAACTGTTTTTTATTAAAATTCTAACTCTACTCTAAATTTCAAATGATCCGTATAATTTTTATTTTTATAAAACATTTCTACAATAAGTTGCTTGATGCTGAAGGTGCTGTAATAATTATTGTTGAACAATATAATATTTATAATATAAAATTGTGAATAAAAAAACTAATTAAAATTCCAATCACGAACTCTTATAACCTTTATTTGTCCACGAATGTGTCATAAATATTCGATCTCTTGGTCACAGAACTCCAGTATAAAAGAAAACTTTTTTGTAATCATCATAAAAGCTTCTCATGCTGAAAAGGTTTAAGCGCCAGAAAGAAGGCTGTGTTTTGTATGAATAATCCACGGATACATTAAGAAACAAAACAAGTTTTGTCTTGAATCGGCGCCTTCATAATGAGTTTGACACTTTCAACGCGGATAAATTTCGAAGGGACTCGTAGGTTTCATGAAATTTATTATTTGAAAAGGACGTTACATAATATATTCTTTTATTGTAAGCGTAAGAAAATTGATGAAAGATGAAGTATTTCATCTGAAATACTAAATGTTTTCTTTAAAAGAAGACGAAGCTTTGAGATACGTCGTCTTCAATGAATGGATAGGGGCTGGATTATATCACAGGATCTGCGAATGCTGGAGGTTAGCGACTGCTGTAAGAGGGCGGAGAACCGAGTGAAGTGGATGAGATTGGTTGAAACAGCCAATGTTCTCTCCGGATAGTAGCGTCAAGAAGAAGAAGAAAAACTTAGTTTAACTGTTTTTCAATTATCTCCTAATTTACCGTGGTCAACTGGTAACTTAACATATATCGGCCGTGTTTTCAATCCTTGAATATTTGTGTTGGTAATTTTTCAATAAATATTTTTTTTTTGTCTGTTTTAGGGCATTCGTTTGTTTTCTCTCTTTATAATAAAGGAAGATTTGATAATAAGTTAAAAAACTAAACGATTTTATGATACGTCAGAATTATTTTCAATGTCGCTAATATCCACACCTTTAGACAAAAATTCATTTACATCGATTTAAAAACATTATGTGAAGGTATCAAGGGAACCCCATCTTTTGACTGCGCTACTAAGATTGAAAATATATGTAGATATTTTTTAAGCTGTCATAAACATCATTATGTTTATTAAAGTGCCTACTAGGGGACTTCATCCATTTACAATTAAGAATGATAAAAGCCCTAAAAAGTTTATGTAATAATCTTTATTATACAAAATATCGTCACAAGAGCAAATTAATTTGGGATTAAATCGATGCGATCCTAATAAAAATGTTTGAATTTCCCGAAAGTAAGGTGTCAGAATATTATTGATGTGTAATTAATTATCTTAGACAAGTAAATAAAATGAAACTTTGATTGAACTGGAATATTGACTGAAAACATTTTGAATGGTACAATATAAAGAGCTCTGGTGATATAAGATGTCACTCGAATCATTTATGGAATGAGAAGAGAGCGAATAAAGGGTTAAGAATTTACGCGGTGTACAATAACAACACTGACAAAAGAATTATAACCTGAATTAAAACAATAAAAAAAAACAGCAAAATCAACGAGTAATGTGCGGTGGTATTTTTTCTCCTGCTTCATAACGATTCCCAACATATCGGATAACAACAAATGCATATCACCTGAGATTACCATAGCAGATACTCACTACTAGTTAATCAGGTGTGTTGAACCGTTTAAATAATCAAATTAACTGTCCCTTTTTATAAAATGGCAACAAAAACAATCAAAAAAATATGGATACTTTATTTACTTTATAAATTACCATACTTACACTGCAATGATTTTATGTAAGGAATTTAAGAATATGTAGTTTTAACCAGTGCTTTTATTTCCATGTACCACAGTGAAACGGCGTTCCGGCACATTTTTCTCGGCATTTTAATTTTTCTAATTAATACTATGAAACCAATATTTTTATTTTGCTGCGAACACTATTAAAAATATTTTTTAAAATCAGTAAAAATTCGAACTGTGTAATATAAAATAGTAAAAGAAAATCAAACTTTCAATGTGTTGAAAAGTGAAATAAATGAAATAAAAGTGATACGCAATGAGTTATAGTCTTTATTCTACAAACGCAGAGGTTCAGGTTCAAGTTATGTTCTATTCGAAGACGTGAGTGTTTGTGATATTTTAATTCTCTACAACCCTTCCAATCCAAAAATTAAAGGTGCTAATCGAGAGTGACTAGTAAGCCAATAGTCCTGTCTAAGCCATATCTTTCTGTCCTAAATGTATTAAAAAATAACGTACTATTAAGGCATCCATTTTTTTTGCAAAAAATAATACCGATTCTTAACAGTAGAGGGCAATGTGCTCAAAGATTTTAAGTTGCACACCTAATTTGCGGGGAAAATTTTAGTATTCTAAACCACACCTGAGAATCAAAAATACCCATATCATTAAATTTCCTTGTTTATAAATATGAAATATTCGTTGACATATTTTAAATTTATGTTTTTATTAGTGTATACATTTTATAAATAAAATATACAACACATTATCTCAGGATAGCCTTATTAATATGTACATATTTATACAAAGAAACTTAATTTTTATATTCAGAATGTTATAATGAAGCGTGAACAGTTATAATTAATTCAGCATTTTTAATTAGGTCCAGGTTAAAATATTGTATTTCAATTGTGAGAATTTTTGTTTTTTAATATAATTTTATTTAATAAAAGATAATGATAGCTGTTTTAATTTAGTCCTAAATGTGGAAATAGTATTGTATTATATATGTTAAATAAAAATATATTCGACAAAAAATAAATTGTTAGTTGTGTTTTCAAAACCATCAGTTTACGACCACATATCACAAAAGCATACCTTCAACTCACCGCCGAGTAATATAAGAATCTATTGTGACGACATGTAAATTTACGATACGACCTCTCACCAGATGAATACAATAAAAATCTTTAACTCCATTTCATATAAATATATCAGCCCGGCTTGTAATTGCCTAAAAAAGCAATACGAGAATCTGGTTGACATTTGATATGGTAAAACGTCTAATTTTAAAGCGTTTTAGTCTTTATCGTTTGACCATAAACATATCCAAAGACTTTTGTCACACCTTTTGTGGCACAGAATAGATAAACATAAATCCACGAGTTTTTTGAGTGGCTTGAACCGACACTCATAACCAACCATATTAATTTTGATGCATGCTTGCCGATATTTAAAATTACTTTTACAGGTCCGTGGAGGATTGGTTAACTCTCGTGGCTCGGAGACTAGAAAAATAATTCTCTGCCGATGGGGGTCGTTTAGGGACCCCAGTGGTTTTCTCATTATTGGCCTTATTCTTATGAATTAAAAAAAAATAGTCTAAGGGCTTTAAAATATCTCTCTGCATCATTCCTCATACATTTTTTTTATAAAAATCCGTTGTTTTTTAATAAATAATCATATTTTAAGTTGCGCGTAAAAAAGACGTCAACCCAGCACACATTCATATTGCAACTGACGCGTTTAGCCCAGCTATCTGACGAACGATCGCTTATCGCGGGCGCTTATCTTGTTATCGCGTTATCGCGTATTTAACTACAAAAGGTCCAAAAAACTATGATATAAGAATACCTTAATTATAAACATTGTATCACCCATATTAAAATAGATATTTAAGAAAATGTGGTTATTGGGGTCGCATTTTTTGAGCTTAGAACCGGAAAAGTTGAGGACGTAGGTATCGCCATAAATCTCAGTACACATTTTACAATCGGAAAATAGATTTCTGTTCGAAATCATGGATGTTTGTGATGTCTTAAATTTTCTTCTACCCAACCAATCCAAAAAATAGGGCCTAACATTAACAATTAGTTAAACACAAGCACTATCCTTCTATCCCTACTCTCTTTGAAAATAAGTGGTTTAGTAACTAAGTAACAAGCAGTTTTTTTGTTTGAAAACGCTTAATTGGATGAAGTCATTAGTAGTCAATATGCTCTACATTGGGAGCGGGCATAAATCAGAAAAAAATATATAAATGTAACGTTACCTTATTACTGCAGGGTTTTCTTACATAGTCGGGTGTCCAAGATATCTGTGGCGAAGTAAGAATCGTTTTGTTTCTATTTTTAGGAAGCAAAGTTGTCAAATCTGTGCTCACAAGACCTAAGTCATAAAGGATCTAAAGGTTGGGCCTATCTATTTTTTTATTTCGTTATTTTACCTTCCTATAGCTAAGATACGTACTAAGCAGTGCTCTGCTACGTCAGTAGTCACGGAAGCTTCACTCCTGCTCGCCTCTTCTTCTGGGTTCCAAGGTTACTGAGATGAAATCAGTGGAACTGAAGAATGCTGTCATCTCATATGATGGAAGGAAGCAAAGAAATTGACGGGATACAGTGAATCACGGAGGCATCACATAGCAACCATTTTCTCCACATAAGGAGAAGACATGATCAAACAATCAGTTTAGTTTGTCTTATATAATAAAGTATGTATTCTATAAAACATAGTAAACTAAACAATTAAAGAACCCATTTCACAATAAAGTTTTAATAAATTAACAAAATGAAAAATAAATTCTCCTTTACGGGGGGGGGCATGGCCCCTCCCCTAGATCTGCCAATGACCCGGGTCGTTTGTGACAAAATTTATGTGAGTATACGTAATTTGAATGATTGAAATTTTATCACGAACCTTCAGTCGAAATCTTTAGTCTTCTAAATTCCAATGTGGCTGGTGAGAGATTTTCTTGAAAATAATAAAAAAATATCGATTTAGGAAAATATGAAAATGATATACCAGATGCAGTTTCCCACATCAAATGCCCCGGGCTATTCTAAATGTTGTGTGAACTATTATAGTAAAATGTTTATTTTAGATGTATTGAATTGTATTACGTGATGAATGATTGCCTATTCCTGTGGAACGCGCTAGCTCACGCAGTGTTCTTTATCCATACACTAGGCTCCTTTAGAAGTCAGTTGTTATCGTATAACTAACACATAACTCATACATTTTAAAACCACTGTATTATAAGAAGTTTTGGAATATTAAAATGATAAAAAAATCCGTGACACAGCGATCAATGTCGTTGGTTTATGAAACGGTTTTCACGGGTTCGAGTCCCAGTACGAACAGCATTTTTATTAATCGATCTATCGATTTCTAATCGAACGCATGGGTGTTTAAGTTATTCTTTTCACCCTTTCAATCCTTAAAACAAAGGGTTGTAGCGAAAGCGATATGCTAACCACTAGTCCTGACTTAGCCCTATCCTTCTATCATTACTACTCTTAGAAAAAAATAAGTTGAGCAACAGACTAACAAACAGTTTTCTTAGAAAAACTTTTATTGAGATACCTTCATTAGAAGGCCATATGGTCAATAATAAGGGAGCGAACATGGATAAAAAAAATAAAGATATTCAAAGCTTTGTGAGATATTTTTTTTTTTTGGTTATATCCGCTTCTTATGTAGAGCATATGATCACCACGCGGCACCTACATGTTTTTTGCTTGCCGCCAATTGCTTTGTTTCCTCCCATGACATGCCAGCATCCCTCAGTTTGACAGAGTACATCCTATGGATAGTACCCAACGGGCATCCAGGACGTCGAAATCTCACCGTTTAGAAGAAAAGGCAGGCAGGATTAAGGCTTTCCGGAGTCATCCGCAGAACATGATCATTGAGCAGACCCTAAAGCCTTGGAAGCGCAGGGTTAATCGTCCTGCATCATTAAATAAACAAAAGATTGTAACAATGCCACAAAGGCCTATAACTGTTTTGCATTTAAAATTTTATTTAAGCTTGTTATTACACTTTATTTAACGCCGATGATCCGCGTTGAATAATACGAATGTTAAATACATTGTTTTAAATAAATAGATTTATTAATTATGGCATTCGTTGGTATTTTTTGTTTCATGGGATTGAGTTTGGTAAAAAAAACGCTTGTCTCGCAAATCCTTGAATAATTTTCATTCTCGACTGGAAGTGGCATCCTCGAACGTGTAAAAGTAAAGGAATACAGCCTCTGATACGGCGTCTAGGCAATACTACATACATTACACGATTCAAAAGGCTCATTCACGCTATTCCGTTTAGTGTTTCCTGTAAAAATAAAAAAAGATTTTTTAAAAAATAGCCCCTTCCTCGAACGATACGCTTAAATTAAACACTGTGAGGTGTAGGATTTTTTATAATTTATTGGTGTTTTAAAAGTATTTTTGTATAAAAAACTGAAATAAACAGGAATTTTTATATATATTTCTACTCCCAATGTGGACAATATGGTCTCCTAATTGTGATATATCAACAGAAATTTTATTCGAGAACTGTTTATTACCCAGTCAATCCACCTCTCTTTTCCAAAGAAAGTAGTAATAATAGAAGGGAAAAATAAGTACAGGACTAGTGGTAAACGAATTACTCTTGCTACGCCCAGATATTGAAGGATTGGAAGAGTAGGAGAAAGTTTTTAGATATAAAATACAGTCATGTATTCAAACAGAAATCGATACATCGATCGACGAAATTCTAATAGTACTAGGATTCGAACACGTGAGATCCGACACGGAAGCAAACAACGCTAACCGGTGCGCCATAGGACCTGACCAGACAGTAACACTGCTTATATTTACATTTATTTCAAATAACAATACTTTATATGTATATCTCATCCTATTGTTCCATTTGAACGGCTTCCGAACGAACACACAAATACTTCCAATCAAAATCTATACCTCAGTTTATCTTAACAATTATATCTCAGCAGTTTTCACTTTCACCCTTTACATGTGTCAATATGTATAGGCCATTGAATTTCGTTTAATGAGTCTACAGAAACAAATCCCAGCATCACAGAAACGATTTCAACAGTTGATTTTTTAACACTTCCATACCCATGATGCAATCGTAAATGGTTGAGCCATTAAATCATTCAGTATTTCTCTTAATATTGCCAATAAGTATTTATCATTTTAGGTATTCTAGCTTTTTAAGCTTCTAACTAAGGTTTAAATACTGTCAATAAACAGTGAAACTGATATACCATCATGATTCATGGCAGGGAACGTGATTTTTTAGGATGGCATGTTACGGGTTAATCACTTAATGAATTTGTTTCCTAACGCATGGAACATTAAGCGACAATCTTATTACCTGTTAATTCTTAGCGCTATTCTCCTTCCTCGCCGCCTACGTGGTTGAGTGGTCAACGTCGTTGGCTTCGAGGGCACGGGTTCAAATCCCGGTGCGGACAGTTTTATAAATTGATTTTTCGATCGATTTATGAATTTCTGTTCATAGGCATGGATGTATGTGATGTCTTCAATTTCCCACTCCCACCCATCCTACCCTATGAACGGGCATATCGAGAGCGATAAGCTTACCACTAGTCCTGTCCTAGCCCTATCCTTCTATCCCTACTCTCTCTGGAAAAAGAGAGGTTGAGCAACTGAGTAACTTACAGTTCTTGTAGAAACACTTCTGTTGAGATAAACTCCATTACGAGTCCATATGCTCCACATTGGGAGCGGACATGGCTTAAAAAAATAAAATCTCCTTATGTTCTCTTAACCGAAAAGTGAGGCCATAGCGACTGAATACTGCACAGTTCTCGTAAATAGTATCTTCTTTTCTTTCCTGTGATGATTGGCGGCGGATGTAATTGAACAAATGATAAAATATTTTTTTTATGGCTGTTTTTATAAATGATATCGCAAACGTTACTTTATAGTAGGCCTGTACATTTAACAACATGCGCATAACTGAATTATTGCCTGCGCTGAAACTAACGCGCACCTGCCTGTTAACACGCAAAGCCTCAAGACGTTTGTTCTAGGGATTTTTAAAGCTTCCCAACTAAGAGAGGATATAACTCAGTTATTTCTCAGAATGCCAACTGTGGCAGATTTGTGGCGAGCGAGAACGTATGGCCACGATTAAAGATAGTATGGAAGTCAACAAGATTTGAACGGGAAGAATGGATTGCCATCTACGAGAACAAGAATGCCTTTATTTTGTTATAATATATTCACTATTTATTATACAAATCGTTGAGAACAAAAGGTAACGCTTTACTTATCTAAAACCTTAAAATGATTTTAAAATCAATTTGATCAATAGCACCAATATAAATTATTATTTTTGGGTGACAAAGAGAGAAAGTGTGAAGTGTGATAAAAATTCACTCAACACTAAAATTTACATCCTTACTTTCTCTCTCTCTATCTGAGCAGATAACTCGATAAATTAGAGATTTGTGTGTGTGTGTGTGTGTGTGTGCTGCGTTACAGATACATAAAGATAAAGGTACATTGTATTAATCAAATATGTATATACCCAAAAAAAAAAACTATTTTTATACCTACACCGGTCAGTTTTTATCATCTCTTAAAATGATGATTGATTGACACTTATTAACACTTTTTCTACGGTGCTATAAAAAACTTAATGGACGGTAAAAATCAAGGAAGCACACTTTTAAAAAAAACATGTTTTTCAGTTGGTTCTTTAAGGGCCAGCAACACATCTGAAGTATTTTTAGGACAGTAAGGGAAGTATTAATAAGCTGCAATGGTACATTGTTTTAACGATACTGTATATGTATTTTATATCCCTGTGTAGGTAACGTGAAGTCTACTTAACATAATTTTTAAAATCTTCTTTATTTTTGGTAAAAGATTTAATTCAAAATGTATTTAAAAGAATAAACAAATGATTCAATTGCCATTGGGTATTATAATCTTCCTATTCAGATCGTCGCCAGGTAACCTTTGAAACCCCGCGCAATTATCTGAAACATGATATGTTTTTCAACAAACATCTCTCGTAATGTGGAGCATGTGAACTTTTAATGAATGAGATAATCGAAAAAAATATATTCATTTGACGAAAAACAAAAACCAATCGAAAATTCAATAAATGAAAATTTCCATTCTGGTGTTACAGTTAGAAAATATGAAAACATAAATTAGCAAGACTGATTTATTTTTTTTTACTTTATACAGTACATTAAGAATTAAGATGCATGCACCTTATCAAAAAAAAAAAACAGCCGTTGATAAAAAACATATTAGTATTAATTCAATTATAATATATTGCATATGATTATACATTATGATAAGAGTAGTTGTATGTTAATTATATTTTTTTAGTGGTCTGCATCTTGCTTCATATTCTTAAATAATCAGTTGCATAATGTATATATTTCATCAGCAGACAATCGCGCGAAATCCAGTTCAAAATTAGTTATTAAATAATAAGAACGTACATAATCATTTTAAAATATTATAATTATACGAGCGGCGAAGGAACAAATTATCGATTTCCATTAATAACGGCAAAAATCGTGTTAGCGCGCACAAAAAGAAATCGATTTCTAAAACATACTGCAAAATTAAGCGGTTGAATCAGACATTACAAAACCCACATTATTTATAAAAAAGTTTTTTTTTGTGTATCCAAAAAAATATAACAAACGAGATAAAAACTGTAATGACCATGAAAATGAGATAATTATATCAACTAACTTTAAGTTGGGGACAATGTCGGCAGTCTCCATGTTTCGCAGAAAATGAGTTATATATAATATCATAGTGTCGAGCTGTCAATTTCGCATTCTAGTAGTAACTTATTCAAAAAAGAATGGTTCTAATTTCTTAATAAAAAAATAATATTTAGGTAAGTACTAAAATCTTTAAAGAGTATTTTTTATTTATGTCTCATGTAAGGTACTTTTATTTGTAACTGTATATTTTTATAAACATGTTGAATCAAAATATCCATTCAACAAAACAAAAGGTAAGGTTCAAAACCGTGTACAAAAAATGCATTTGTACACCTTAGGAAGCATCTGCTAGAGCAAAGATACACAATAACTACTAATCTTAATATATAAACAGAAATTTTTCATAAATGATAAAATGTAACGTTAAGTCTACAGTTAAGGCTTTTTATACAAAAGTAAAAATTTTTGTTAGTAAATAAATATAATAATGCATATGGGGCAGTAAAAAAATTCATCAAACATATTCAAGGAAACAATCTTACGGCATATTTTTTTAATTTTCTTAATAGTCTGCACATATTATATCAAATAGTCAGGGTAAATGGACAGATAGTCTTTACATCTTAGGTAAACGCATTGACGAAACTTTAATTGAATATAAATACATAGAATTGTTGTGTATTATTTCGTAAATAAATGAAAAAAAAAATTGTTAAAAGACTTGCTCCCAATATTACATATTTATCCATGTCCACTACAAATGTGAAGTATATGGCCTCCTAATGGAAGTATCTCAACATAATTTTTTTACGAGAACTGTTTGTTATTCAGTCGCTCAACCTCACTTTTTTTCAAAGTGAGTAGTAAGGAAAGAAGGGTAAGACTAGAACAGGACTAGTGGTTAACTAATCGCTATTGCTACACCCAGTTATTACAATTTTAGAAATATGGGATTAGAGTATATTTCCTCTATATTACATATTAGCGGGAATAAACAAATATAAATAAAATTAATATAATTTAAGATTTCGACTGAAGGTGCTTGGTGGAATTTCAATATTAAATTTGAATCGTTCAAATTATGTACACTCCCACAGATTTTGTCACTAACGACCCGGGTTTCGCCTTAGTACGCTTAGTAAATATAATAATTAATAAAATTACTGGCATTATTATGTGTTTCTTTAATTTTTTTTTCATGAAATACAAAGACAAATTTTTGCTTGCTACATTGCTTTTTTACAGTGTTTACAGGCAGAAAGTTTAGTTTAACTATTTTTAAAAGTAACTTTAAAGTTTTTCATGTTAAATATAAAAACTTCCCACCAAGAATTGACAGCAAAAAACCTAAAAAGTGATACAATACTATGCTCTGAATTTGGCATTCTTATTCGCGACAAATATTTACAGCGCAAATTAAAAAATCTATGTTTTGTTGATAAAAAAGAGCTTGCAATATCTGCGTGTTAAAATCTGCGTAATTTTTCATTAGCATAAATTGTACAAAGCACACGTCTGTTTTGAGAGGCACGCCCGCAAAATAAATCACCATCGCGGTCTTCGCCTCTATTATTCCGAGCAATAAATTCATACAAACCCATCGCATAATATTTAATTTACTAAACAGCTAACATACACGTTTTGCTTAGACCATTTCGTACACGGCTTATGCGAATAAATTATCGCGAGTTACTTGTAATTAAAAACCTGATCGATGAAAGTCTTCCAAAACTTTACTGAATACAATGGTAAGTGATGGCATCGGACTA
Organism: Himalopsyche anomala; assembly: GCA_031772345.1. Classification (NCBI taxonomy): domain Eukaryota; kingdom Metazoa; phylum Arthropoda; class Insecta; order Trichoptera; family Rhyacophilidae; genus Himalopsyche; species Himalopsyche anomala. The sequence goes on from CM062829.1 coordinate 19,762,521, forward strand.
ACTCAGTTCTTCTATATCGAGGTTAGTCACACTATGTTAGGCTTGGAGCGACTAGTTGATAAAATCGTCGGGTACTATACCGGATTTCACATGTTCGAGTCTCAGTATGAACAGATTTTTTTCGATCTATTTAGCGACTTATTTTCAAAGGCATGGATGTTTGTGATATCTACAAAATTCCTCCCACTCTTTCATTCATTTAATAATTGGGCGTAGCGAGAGCGATTAGCTAACCAATAGCTCGGTCTTAACATTATCCTTTTATCTCTTAATAGATCAAGCGACTGACTAACAAACTGTTATCGTGGAAAAACTTTTGTTGAGATACCTCCATTAGGAGGCCGTATGCTTCACATTGAGAGCGGACATGGATAAAAAATTTGATAAAATTATTGATGCCGATCTAGTGATATCAGCAGAAAACAAAAAAAAAACCCATTTTTTATAATTTAAACATGTATATGTATTTTGTACGCAAATATTTAACACATACAAAAATAACCACGTGGTAACGTTTTTTGTCATTGAATTAAAATATTGTTAATTTTAATCCATCTGTTTTTGAATCGATATAATCGGAAAAAAATATTAATAACTCTTTAATAATAAGCCTCGATCGTCGCAGTAGCTATCCTTGTTCTATGAATAATAACACTTCGATACCCACAAAAAATAAAACTGTAATTCAACTTTGACCATTTTAATTGAGATATTCTATAAATTAAAAAATCTCTTTTTAAAGTGAAAAGCATTAGAATTCTTAGGAATTTATTATGTTAATATTATAGCCAATTAATTATTGAATCTTCTTCAAAATATCTAAAGGTGAGTTAATGTTTTATTCTTTGTACAGTAGGTTCAATAAAGGAAAGGTCTTACCAGTTTTTTAGTGGTATCGGGATACTATAACATACATCACTTAATCTTTGTATTCAGTAATTTAAGATAACTAACACTAAGTACTCGAAACTATTAATACATTATTTTCAATATGTTTATACACCATTTCTTTTAATTTCATATTCACAATCTTGATATTTTAGTACCTACATAAAAAAATATAAATTGATTTAATGATTTCTGTTAAAAATCGTGCATGCCTGTAATAAGCTATGCTTATCACTAATCTTGCCATAGTCTTTTGTATCTATTCATATAATCTCTGAAAAAGAGAGTTTGAGTGACAATCAGTTTCCCTAGAAACACTTCTGTTGAGATAAACTTTATAAAAAGTCCATTAACTCCTAATTGGGAGCAGATGTAGTTAAAAAAGGTTTTTTTTTAAATCTTCTGCTTGGTAATTAATAATTAGTTCTACTAAATTGTGATTCTGATTTATCCAAAATGTTCTCTTGCCGTGCGAAACAGGTGACAATCATCGGTAGAATAAGTTCTATAAATTGTATTTCAATATTATTATAATAACGTGTTTTGTTTATTTTGTAATTTATCAAGAAACATATGTGAGAAATGTCTTAACAGTGGAAATTTCTACTTTATTGGACAAATCGTCTGTTGATTTGCGGTTTTAATACTTAATTTTACATTTTAGTGAAGATTGAAGTAGATATTATATGTATTACGTTTTTACAATCAACGAAATGACATAAGTTTTATGCAGCATGTCGCGTATTTATAAATTTTGAAGATATAATAAGACATCTTTATGTCTAGGAATATTTCTGTATTATGTTAATTTAAGTTTTATATTGTAAATTGTTATAGTAAATTATTTATGGTGTGTCATTCCATAAAAGACAGGTGCCGTAAAAACATTTACGACATAATATATTTTATAATATGGATTGTAAAAGTATCCTAACTTCTCTATTGTAAATGAATACATCAAAATATGATTTATAATGCCAAAGTCGAAATTTTATTGTGGTTGCTGTATCTTATACGATTTAAGTGCATTTTTACAAGTTTTTTCGCTTCTAGATAAACGCCAGTAGTTGTCATTTCGGTAGTTAAAAAACTGTTCCTCTTACAAGTTCTGCTTTAACTTTGTATTTAAAATACGTTGAATACAAATGACGAGAGCAAGCACATTTAAAAAAATGAAACTGTCTTTAAATCATGTAATATAAAGCTCAATATAAGGAAAGATTATTAAGCTATTTTTTATTGAACGTAAATTTATGCATTTTGAAATTTATTTAAATATACATTTCTATATCGTTATATTTTTATTTTAAAAGTATTGTATGTCATATGTTATATTTATCAATTACCAGACAACATATTTTCTTATATAAAAACTTTTAATAGACTGTCAAATCATGGAAAAAAATCTTATACCCATGGCTGTTTATAGCTGGAAAAATATATATCATATAGTATACGATAGTAAATAAAAATCATCATCGAATCGACGTTTTGGAAAGGAAATTATTTGAAGACATTATTCTTATTATTTGCAGTAATCGTTCAAATAGAAGATATTGTGTAATGAGCTGATAAAAAAAACAATATGAACATTTTTATCTTTAATTTAGAAGAATATAAGGGAAACGCTTTGAATTTTTTTATATACTTTTTCACGCATATAATCATTGTAATATTAAGTTGTTTATTAGTAGTATTACAAACTTTAAAACGACCAATTTTGACTGGGAATTAACATAAATACTTCATAGTTTATTTATCAAACAAAATGCATTTACTTTTAATATGCGTATTTAATATAAAATTAGGATCTTTCCAAACAAGATAATTATCCTTTACCTTCAAACATACACAGCAAGCAGAGTTTCTTCTTCTTTGATGGCGCTACGGTCATCAAAGCCATGGTTTCCTCGTACCAACCCAGTCCTTAGTACTCGTTTTCTAGTTCCAGGTTTTAATTTTATATTAAAAATGTATTTCCCCAAAGTAATCACCAAAAAAATTAATATTTCGTCTATTGACAATAATTTCGGGTCGCTAATGCAGTGGTCAACCACTTCTGTGACGTATCTCACGTATTTGAATTCCAGTACGAACAGTATTTTTAATTGTTGTTCAAAGCCATGGATTTTTGTGTCTTCTCATTCCGAAATAAGAGGACGTAGCGAGTAGGGCATCCAATCCCGGGATCTCGTTAAATTTTCTGATCCCGAAATCTCGGGATTGACATGGTCGCGATCCCGGGATTTCGGGATTGAGAAATTTTGAGTAAATCTCGAAAAGTGAGACGAAATTGGCAAATTGTCGATTCCAATTTCCCCGGTGAGCTAAAAAAAATAAAAACGAGGTTTCGTGAGAATTTGGGGAAAAAGTATACCAAATCGAGGATTTAAATTTCCTCGGTGAGCTAAAAAAAAAAAAACGAGGCTTCGTGAGAATCCTAGGAAAAAGTATACCAAATCGGAGATTTCAAATTCGGGATTGAAAATTTATCAATCCCGAATTCCCGGGATTGGAAAAAGGCTCCGGGATTGGATACCCTAGTAGCGAGAGATATTATTTAACTCATTGAGATCGGAAATGGACTTAAAAGAAAAACATATTGTATATCAGTCAAATAAATGATCATGTGCACTGCAAGAGATTCAAGTTATTTATGTAAAATTCATTAAGTAAAAGTACTAGCTGAGGTGAAGCAGCTTAACGTTTATCTAAATTTGAATCTGGACCATCGCTCACGTATCAAATATATCGTTTATTTCTCATAACGATACAGCTTGATAGTTTACTGAGCACCATGTTTCATATCGCAAGGCGCATAAGTCAAGTCTGGCTCTAAGGAACGTGTGCACAGTGGCTGTGTGAATGCGCTAAGGAGCTTGGCAAGTCACGCGATGCAGATTCAATTTCTGGTAACGACTTGTAAATTGTTTTAATATGCAAGGAAAAGTGATTATTGTGTAGATAATCGCAATAAATGTATGCTAGTTGACGTCACTCTATTTTTTGAACATTGCTGTTCAATAAGATATTTTCTTCATACATATCCGCTACCAATGTGGAACGTATTGCTTTCTAATGTAAGTATCTCAACAGTAGTTTTTCTAAGAGAATTATTTGTTACTCAGTCTCTCAACCTCTCTTTTTCAAAGAGTAGTAAGGATAGAAGGTTAGGCTGGGTAAGGACTCGTAGTTAACTAATCGCTCTCGCTACGCCTAGTTATTTAAGCATCGGAAATGGTGGGAGGAAACTTTTAGAAATAACAAACGATTTGGCAATAAATGCCAGTTTTGCACACACTTATTTTTAGTGTTGTTTTACATATCACCTTTGATTCGTTTTCTATTAGGACTAGTCGATTTTCAAAAACCAGGGATGGAAGTCCAGTTTTTAAGGAAAATTTCAACTGTTTTTTACAGCGTGGTTTCATATTTTATCATAAACATTGTTATAAATAAAAATAGGTGCAATATGTTGCCTAATAGTCAGTATATATCAATTAGAGCATTGCAAATATTATATCTTGGCTGATTTTGAAAATATTTTTATTGTATATTTTAGCTTAAATACACTTTTTTTAAATACATAACAGTTATACTAAAACTACCGCCGAATAGAAACACCAAATAAAATTGCAGTATTTTTATTAACAGTTGTATTTAATAAATAAACTCAGTTTTTCAAGAAAAATCGTAGTTTTTATTTTAAGATTTTTTTTGTGAACCTTAAAAAGCCGAGACCAAGTTTTAGGACATATTCTAATTGGAAAACCGATTTCTTCATGAGTCCTAGTTTTTATATAATTTAAATATTGTTATATGAAAAGTTTTTAAGTAATACAATACATACACTTTATACTAGATGAGCCAATACCTTTTATACTTTATATTTGGAAAGTGACAGATGTTTGCGTAAACAATTTTGGATAGAAATCGTCGATCGAATCAAGAGTAGTATAATAAATGGCTTGCCCACTCATATAATAATTACTCATTTTAATTTGCATAAATGTTTAAATCATATCATTATACGTTAGTAACTATATGTTAATTCATTATTCCTATAGTATGCGACTTTAAAACGTGACAAAAGAAGCGAATGATCGTACTAGCATTCCATTCACTGAATTTGTTACACGTAGCACAATCTCGGCTGTGAGCCTATAATTCATTACATTTAAATTAGCAAAACAATCAAGTTAACTTATTTCTACGTGCTTTTATACATTTTTCTAAATACTGTGGCTTACCGTGACAAGGACGAAATGAAAAAACATTTTTTTTAGAAAAAAATGCAGAAATAGTATTTTTATATGTAAGACATATTATATTTAAAGGTTTGTCTTTCTAGTAATGCTGTTGTGAAAAAATATAGTAACTATATATAATAATGAATAAAATAAATAGAAAATTATAAAAAATACGACAAATAAATATGTTTCTGTAGTTTTTGCCTTGCACACTCTAAGCACCCGAATAAATCACGAACTTTCATTTTTATTGAGTGGCAACTCTCTTTAATATCATTCGAATAAAAAAGGCACCGTCAATTGGGTAACGATTAAAGTAAAAACTTTGTTTACTCAGTATTTTTCAACCAATATGGACATAAATTTATAATTGTTTTCAACCAATTATATGAAGTTCTTCTTTATGAAAATTTAGAAAATTAATTGGAGTAAATTATCATTTTTTTCAATATTTCTCTAGGAATATACAGTGTGAGCAAGAAACATATTTAACGTAGTGAAAAACAAAAACTACGAAACATTTAAGATCTAAATATATTTTTTAAATTTTAATCGTAAATTAATTTACCAATAACGTCTCCACAGAAGTGTTTCTACGAGAATTACGTGTTACTCAGTTGCTCAACCTTTTTTTCGAAGAGAGTAGAACTAGTACAGGACTAGCGGTAAGCTAATCGCTCTCACGAAATCCCATTATTTAAGGATATGGAGGATATTTAGGAAGTGTGGAGGGAATTTTTCGACATCAATTCAAACATCCATGTCTTTGAACAGAAGTTGATTAATTGATTGAAAAAATAATGTTCGTACTGGGATTTAAGCCCGTGTATTCGTCACTGAAACTAACGTTGTTGACTACTGGACTACGCCTAGGAATTTTATTCCACCTAAGACAATATAATTATCAAATTTAACGAGCCGAGATTCAACTGAATAACTTTCCAATAAATTTGGTTTCCGTAAGTAAACAGAATTTTTTATTTTTCCCGAAACAAATCTAAGTGAGATATAGTCCCCTTGGGATTTTTTTCAGGAACGAATACTAAATAAATTAATTACATTGCCCGCTACACGATCGGATTGGTCAGTTCACTTTAATGAATCCCCCCATTAGCTGAAACAATGACTTGTTATGGGACCAACTGATCACGACTGCGTGACGATGCGTGCATACGAAATCGTTCATTGCTTGAATCCGGCGCTAGTCTTGTGAAATGGTCTTTTTATTAACACTTTAGCTGCTATGGTTTTAAGCAACGCAACGTTATAAAAGCTTTATTTAATTTTTATTTTTATCCAACACAATCAAAAAAATATACCTTAATTACTTTTACATTGTATAATGTTAAAAATCGAATTGGCAAGAAAGTCTGCTGACCACTTACCGGAAAAATCTTTTTCGAACATCATAAAGACACTAATTGCCAAGGCCAAGGTTTCTCAACGTTGGGCCATGTGGCCCTCCAGGGGGCCACAGAGATTTATTTTTGTTTTGGGGTGCCACAACACAGTTTAGAGGGGGGGTCAAGGGTATTGATAAAACGATACAGGGAAGAGCATAATGGCGGACGTCGCGCAACTATTTTTTGTAAATCCGTAAATAAAATAAATTACTGGGATTATAGATTCAAAAATCTCGGAAGAGCTATAAAAAATGTGGGTTTCTGAAATTATAATTTTCGTGGGAAGACAAAACAATGGAATGGGGGCCACAGAAAAATAAAGACACTCAAAAGGGGCCACGCTCCCAAAAAGGTTGAGAAACACTGGCTTAGGCTATATCACGTTCGCCCGGAATATGCAGCTCGACGCTCGAAAATTTTCCCTTTAAAAAAGTTGAATCTTTCTATAGTGCGATAGTTAAGGCAATAATTTCTATATGTAATATATTTTTTTAGTATAAAAAAATATGGCACTTTTTTATACTAATTCTACATTTACTAATTTTGATAAGAACCGTTTTCGATCATCATGAGCAACTTTAAAATACAACAATGTATATTAATACAGGTTTTGTTAATTTTAGAAAAACCTTTAAATTTATTTTTATGACCCTTCTTTTTCAATTGACTTTTAATGCGATTGCAAATTAGTGGCATTTATTATTTAGATTTCTTATATTTTAAAAAATATTTTCATATTTCCATGACCAACTGTTAGTGACAAATCTATTATTCTAGCATGGTTTTATATAAATAGCCCTGTGCTTAAAATATTTCAAATGCTCTTGATGCTAATAAATAATTTTAGATTTAGTATCAAAGAATATTATTTTTTTTAATTTTATGCACAGTGTTTTTTTATTAAATTATCGTTTTTTACAGTTTTAAATATTAATCAATAAAAAAGATTTCAATTAATATTATTAGATAATATAATTTCATTAACGTTGAATACCATTTATTATACACAATAAATCATATGAATCTATCGCTGAAGAATTAATTATCATAACAAGCATGCAAAGTGTTAAGTACGCAATTTTATTACTAACAATGTCACGTTTCTATTGGCTGCATTTTTTTATATGATAAATGTTAACACCTCTTTCCGGAATAGAATAAATAATCGTTGTACGCTATACATATAAATAAATTACCCATTGTTTTCAACAAGTATACAAGAATCTAATGTATTGTTTTTGCTACAACATAATTGAGTATGAATAAAAGATTTCTTGAATAATTATGCAAGTAGATAAAAAGATCTTCCATTGTGTTTGAATTATATGAATTTAAAACTTTTTATATTTTCTACAAAGTGCTTACGAGTACTGGGGGTCAGCAACTGGCGAAGGAAGGCGGAGCACCGAGATAGATTAGACAGTCAATGTTCATCCAGGAATATAGCACTGGACGAGAAGGTGAAGAAGAATTCTAGCTTCTATAGAGAACACATTTCAATTATTGCTTTTTGATGTATCTGTCATTTTCCGTACATCTTTAATACTGAAGAGAATCTTTTTCAGTTACTATATCACGAACAGGGTAATAATCATAATAATTAATATTTTCCAACTTATAGGTACATATAATATAATAGCCATAGTATGTGTGCTATAAATGATACATTTATATTGTAAACTTTTGCTTGCTTCTAACCTGAAAAATATTTAGCATCCGTGATATAAGATATTAAATGTAGAATTAAACAATCATTTTAATAACAAAAATATTAAAAATTATAGAATATTCTGTGTCTGGAGTATAAGATTCTTGTTTAAAGAATTCGTGTAGATGGTTTTCGTGTTTGGAATAATCCGTTCACCAGATAAACCAATTATCTAACATCTAAGTGATTAAAAAAAAAATCCGGAATCCGTTTCCTATATTTTTCCGGAAAGATGATACTGCAGTGCCACATTTTATTAACATAGTTTAAATTAAATATACTACAATATAAAGCATTGTTGTTTTTTGTACCGCATCATACGATCCATTTGTATTGATCTTTTTAACAACAACAGTTTTAAATATTCAAAACTAAGAATCAGTGAATGCAAATGTAGTTGCTTTTTACACCCACGACCAAAGAGTGGCGCCAGTCTAAGCTGAGAAGGTCTATTTTCATTTTCTTTGTTATAAAAATAGCATTTCGTTGTATTAAGAATGGTTCAAATTAACATTAAATTAATTATTATTTAAATATTGTTTAACAGTTATCTTTGACGACATGTATTAAAATTGTGAGGCGCTTGTCCAAAACTAGCGATTTCCATGTTTGCACTTTTTCACGTTTAGATCGATGACTTGGTACTCTTGAATAACCTTTGATAGCAAATATTTAACGAATACTGGTTATGGAATAATCAATTACCCTTTTTATAAGGATATAAGTGTCAAGATAAAATAACTCATTATCGATTATCAACCAAAAGCTCTACGTCGAGTTATGACTTATCTATTAAAAGTGCTTGAAAAGTCAAGCTTCTAACAAACTTATAATCATTTTAAAAAATACCGGTGAAGCAGATTTAAGCAACGCTATGTCTAACCCACTAACACGGGTTTTTTTCTTAATGATATATTGAAATAAATTAAAAATATAATACTATTTACAATTAATATTAAAGTTCACAAAACCTTGTTTTTATTTGAAATTAAATTTTGTGTTCAAAAAACATTGCAAAAAGCTGAAATTAATTGCAATATTTTACACATAGCCTTGTGTGGTGGAATATTAATAATTTTCACAATTAAGCTTTTTTCGCAATTTTTTTACGTCAAAGGACAGTAGCGGCATTTTTCTAAACGAAAGCTGGATTCGTTATTTTTGAGTAAAAGTTTTTCAAAAGGCTTGTTAGACACATGTGTCGTCAACTTTTATTCATAGCTAGCATATTTTTAATAAAGCTCTTTACTCTTTACAACGCTGAAATGCGAAAAAAGGGTAGCGCGGAATATTGAAGCTGGAAAATATTCATTTTCATTAATGAAATATATAAAAAAAATGTACAAATAACAATTTTTTTGACGATTGTTATTGAGAAATAAATGTTGCAGTACACATATATTCATATCTAGTTGATGCTATTACAAAAAACTAAGCTATTTATTACTTCTTTTTTTTCCTGTTAAACAAAGTAATGTAAACACAATTGAATTAAATGTATTGGCAATTAATAATCTGTGCTCGTCATTTTTTCTCTGTATATGCATATAATTTTAAATATCTCTTCAGTTAGTGAGCGAGACAAAATTAATCATTGCGATAAAATCATGTGCAGTTTATATTTCTAATATTTACTATATATTGACAAAAATGACCAAAAAATTAACTCAACATGCTTGCTTCTTAGTATTGATATTTAAAACAATAAAAACACTAATAGTTCAAAAACATTATAAATAAAAAAATAATTCTATAACCTTCTGATCAAAAAATATGCTAAAAATTGTTATAATTTAAGATTTCGACTGAAGGTGCTTGGTGGAATTTCAATATTAAATTTGAATCGTTCAAATTATGTACACTCCCACAGATTTTGTCATTAACGACCCGGGTTTCGCCTTTCGGCATCTTCATGCGTTCAAGTTCATCCGTGCGCTTGAATGCCTGAAGATGCCGAAAGGCGAAACCCGGGTCGTTAGTGACAAAATCTGTGGGAGTGTACATAATTTGAACGATTCAAATTTCTAAAAATTGTTGGTCATCAATATTATTTTAAAACCATGTCCGCTCCCAATTTGAGTTATATGGACTACTAAGGAAGTTTTTATACGAGTATTCAAACAGAGTGGACATACGTAGAAGAGTATAGGTATAACATTGTTGTAAGTAGCTAATTGCTCTCAATATTGTTTGGTTGTATAATTAGTAGTAAAAATATTCCTTGTTATTTTCCAGTGCCGTTCAAGTATCGAAGTCTCGTATATGGTTTGAGCAGTACGCAAATACAGTCGGCGGAGTGACAAAGTGGAGGTGGAACAGACTTGTCGAGAACTGCGTATCGTCGCGGTGATGATATGGAATATGAGATTGGATGGGATTTCAGCTTTTTGAAATCACCCACAGCACTGCCTATTATCGCTTGTCTTTGAGCGAGTGCTAAGCAACCTTTTTCGTTTATGTAATAAATTTAAAATAAAAAAGTCAAAATATATAACATATTAATGTGTTCATACAATACATAGATGTTAGATAATCAAAAAATATTTGTGATAACGAATAATGATGTATATTTTTAAAAACCGGTAGCCATTCTATGAATAATCATTGGTAGCCAGGATCTTTTTGCAGGCGTCATAAAAGCAAGTACGTTTTTTTAGTGCAGTTTTTTTCGTCGTTGGCCTGTCGTTAGAAAGATGTGTTTCAATGTAATGTTTTTAAAAGAAAATTGACCGTAATACATGACGAAATAATAAATATTTATTGGAATTTCAATTCTTCAATAAAACAGTAATTTTAACTACTTAATATTATAAATTGCTTAATACATTACATTAAATAGTGAAGTGTTTTTATTAATATGCTGCCACCAACAGTCTACAGTTTACACTTTAAAAGGTAAGAAAATATCATATGAGAGAAACGAAATCGTTGAAAAAAGAGTGTTATGTGAATAAAAGTAAAATACCAAGCATCGAATATAAAAAATATGCACACGATTGTTTTAGTTGTATAAAAAAAGAGAAACAAATACATAGACTTAAAGAATGGTTTCAGGACAAAATGGCACAAGACAAAGTAGTTGTATAACTAGTATAGTATTTACTATAATTTAGGTTAGGTTAGGTTTTTATCTACACATTATTTCACTTAGTCATTGGGTTTACTATTTTTATAATGATATTTAAAAGACCTACTTGGCATTGGTTGTAAATCTTTTAAACTATAATATTATAATTTAGATGCATAACTGACAACAAAGTTCATAATATTACTGTTTGAGCAAAATATTTAAGGTATGTAAACAGTTATTATCATTAAAAAATGAACCGTCGCACGCAGCGTGAATAATTAATTACACAAAGATGTGTCATCACTGCATCAAACAGAAAGTAGCTTATGGTTATATTTGATAAGTTCGTAGTTTCAGTCGGCTTTCCTAGATGGCTCAGCTTTCAACGCTAATGGTGTGGCTACACTCTCGTAGGGTACTGTGACGTCACGAAAACTTTATTTACTGCACCCCATTATCCTATATTACATAGCTGGTGGGATCTCATTACTCCGCCAACTGGTGCCAGAGGATAATCATATCATATTATTATTATTTATGAGACCTTTGCGATTTTCATCAAAATGAGCATTGATGCAAGAAAAACGAAATTATTGTATGCAAGGACAAGAGGATAGCTGCGCGGAAAATTCAAAGGCTGTGCTGGCCAATCTAACAAATGCGCGGTATAATTTGTCATATTTGATATAACAATAGTGTTTTTATTTGGATAATAAATAGTTTGATAATTTTTAAATAAATTTGAGTAATGAGTGTATCAAACAAAAAATAAGATATAACGAAACTCATTATATTTTTTTAATATAAAATAAAATCAATTACCTTATATAACTTACAACTAATCCTTATATTATCTCCATCAAGATTAATTTCTCGTTCTTATGAGAAATAAAAATTTAATCTTAGTTGAATTTTCTTATTTATTACCGTAAACTGGGGTGATTTTAATTTAAAAAAATATTATTTGAATAGTTGTTTTGGAGTCCGCGCCAACCCGGAATGAGTGCACGGGTGCTATCAAACTCCTGCGCGGCCACGCGCGCGCGCAGCTTAGAGGGAACGTTGACTGTATGGATCTGTTTTTTCAACAATAATCATTTATATTTTTCTTTGTTTTATTTGTTGATTTATAAATCTACTGATTTTATGTCATAAGTGTGGTTTAATAACACAATCTTATTCTTGTGATGAGGTACAAGGGAGTAAGTAACTAATGTTGACAACGAATACGAGTGGTTTTTAAATAACTGTTGTTAATGTACTGTGCTGTAGCCAAAAAGGGTAACATATGTATATATACATGTTGATAAGAATTTAACAAAAGCTCTGATATAGGTTTGGTTACGATAAAAACAAACTTTAACCAATATGTTATTGAAAACTCCCCTTTAAGTAAACATCAGTTTTGGAAAAGTCTGATTTTGACTGATCCATCAAGTGATTGATATTACTAAGTAAACCTTTAATTAAATATAATGAAAAAATGGAAATTAAACATGCAATACCTACAATAAACGTTCGTCTGCAAATATATCAATAACATTGTTTCATAACAAAATATTTACAAGAATGATTTTTTTAAATTGGAAATCAAGCAAGTTTAGCAACATTAATATTCATTAGTAAATAATAATATTATTAGAGAGATATGTTTTTTCTTTTTTCTTAACAATTAAAGTTTTTCATTATTTTTAAGCCGTTAAATGAATAAAATTATAATACGCTAAAAGAACTGATTGAATGTTTAAATGATTCAATATTCTTTCGTATTAAATTCTAATCTACGTAATACCAACTGATAAAAATTATTATGAAGGAAAAAATAACAAATCCGTCCAACTGGAAAATGCTCCACTACCTCTTTTACTAAAAGACAACTTGCAAAAGGTTTCATTGAGAGGTCTCATCTTTCGCATCGTTGGCCTCTCCAGTAAGTGATACATTTTAAAATAATTGACATTGGGCTTTGAAAAGCTCAGATATCAGACTTTTCTTTTGCCAGCTTTTGCAGGAGGAAAACTCTGATACAAATTTGAAAATTAAAGGTAATGATTTATTAAATAAAAATAATTGAACCGCATTTATTAAATGCAAATAAAATTGAATTTATAGAAAAGTTAGTTTTTGTGGCATTATTATCTTATTGACGATTTTTTATAGTACTAATTTAGAAAGTCATCAAATAGATGCATATAAAATTTGATTGCTTTTTTATAAGCAGTTCTAACCATAGATTGCATTTATGAAGAATAAATGCAATTTGTAAAAACGTTTAAGTCGATCAGAATTAAATGTAACTAGCAACCCCATTTCGCTAAAAATTCAAAAAAGTTGAATTTTTTGTAACATATAGAACGGTAGAATAAATTGTATACTTTAAAAAATAACATGAAATTGCAGTGTTATATATATATATTTTGTATAGCGTCATTGATGGTACTATTGCACCATATGTAAATAATGACATAAAAAATAGTTTGTGTCATTCTTCGGTCTGTGAAGTGAACAGATTAAGTGTGCTGCGTCTGGTTTAGAAAACCCTAACTTGTCTTCAAAACATCGAGATTTTATTGTGTATTCACCTTAGCTACTTAAAAAGTATTGAAGAAAATGTTAAAGATTCTGCCTAATTAGTAATAAATAAAGAAGAAGGCTTAAAACCAGAGTTTAACTTTGATGTATTTGATTCAAAACGTTCGGTTTAATGTATCTTTGAACACTCACTCGTTTAGCATAATTCAATATTTATTTATAAATTTCAAAAACTCCAATAATCTTGATTTACTTTTCCGATAAAATACTATATTTCAATTTATTAAGCTTCTTAATACAAATAAGGCATTCAACATACAACTTTTCTCTTAAAATAATTAAACAGTGGATAAGAATCGATGCCGATAGCCAGAGTCCTTTTCAAAAGGCAAAATACACAAAACGCCCGGCTTTTAGAATAAAGGGAGAATTTTGTGAAGATTCCTTTGCAAGTTCGGCTCGAGTCTATTACTAAAAGGCAGGGTCAAACTAAAACAACAATATATTTCGGCAACTTTGTTACAATAAATAAATAACACACAAATAAAGTTTATTTTTTAAAACTATAATAACACATGTCCGCTTTCAATGTGGAGCGTATGGTATTTTAATGGAGGTATATTAACAAAAGAGTTTGAACTACTTGTTACTCAGTTTGCTCAACCTATATTTTTTGTAAAGAGTAAGTATATATGGACAAAGGCTAATATAGGACTAAAAGTTAACAAATCGATCTCGCTGCACTGTATTTTTTTAGTATTGGAAAAGTGGGAGAGAATTTTTAAATATCACAATCTCTCAAGCCTTTAAGCCAAAATAAATAATACCGATTGAAAAAACTGCAAATTTAACCCATGAGATCCGTCAGGGAAACTAACGACGTGTACCACGGTGCCACAGATCCTAGTAAATGTTAACTAGTTAAAATTAGTTAAATATAACTTTTGTGAAGTCTTTCACTTTTTTCTATAGGCGACGAGCGACGACAATCAAACGATTTATAATAAAAAATATGACAATGTAAATTTGAGCTGTAATAAGAACACTATTACCATAAAAATGATTAAATAATTTTGAGAACTTCTAAATTGGTGTAATATTTTGAAAATAATATTTAATTTATAATCCTAATAAAACAGTGTGTATCGCATTTCACATAAGTATGTATAACATATTAAAATTTTACAAATAGTACCGTTGAATCGTTTACTTATTGGCACTAATAAAAAACGGGTCTAAGCAATCAAGACTATTCATTATCATCAAGAATCTATAGAAAACTCTACTTATTTAAATATATATTTATTTGTATTTATTGCTCATCTTGGTAAAAAAGGTTTTTTGAATATTTTATGTATTATATATTAAAATATTTTATTTATTAAAAGATCCAAAAAAATATTTGTAAAAATTAAGTTAACTGAATTTTAGATCATTATTAAATGTTCTGTTATAATTATTTTAACCAATGCGGCTCTACTCAAATCCCCCATATTATCCATTCAAACTCTCATTTTGGGCTGTGCTTGTTTTCCAATAGAACAAAAACTCAATATCCCTAATGAAAGACTTCTGTATCAATCGCTGCATTTACAATGAAAGATTTATTGAGGGGTAAGAATTTTGATGTGAGATGTTATGACGCATATCTATATTAAACTATAACGCCAATAATAATATTAAGCACACACATTTATCAAAATACCCTAATGTTGATTTGTCTCCATATATAACTTGTATTGTTTACGCCGTAGACTCTACAGAAACGCTACATTGAGTTTGTTTTATAATATTCAAAAAAGTTTATTATCTAAAAAAAATCTTTTTGACTTAACGTTTTATGACAGTATGCCGATTATGTACATTAATGATTTAACAAAATAAATCACTGCAAAGTTAAATTCAATGATAATAAATTACTTAAAATTAAAAGTTATCAATTTGTTTTCATAAATGAAAATATTTTGGTTTTTACTATTCAACGAATAATATGCTGTGAATGATATTCACATTGTTAATTGTTAAAAGGTATTTGAAGAGGTTCTGCTTGAGCTTAATTACTCTAATTTTATTTTGTTAGTCGATACTATTCGGCATGATCGAAACCGGTCCTGATCTTGCTAAAATAAAAGTGGAAATAGTACAATGGAATATTGTGTTTTTTTCTTCATTTTAATATAACCGCATATTGTATCGACCATAACGAACATTTTCAACTGAACCAGTTGCATCAGTTGAACATGCTCGTAATGAGTGAAGTCGCTCCTGATCATATTAATAATTGTAGATTAAGTAAACAAGAATGTCTTAATTTTTAATATAATGCTTTTCCATTAAGTATTGACTTAAAAGTGAAATAATTGAATGTTGTTACGAAGAAAGCCACAGGTTTTCTGTACTTCTATATTTGAATTTTGAAGAATTATCTAAAGCATTTATTTTAACTTAACAAACTATTATTTTGCAATCTTTCGCTTCGAGTACTATTTTTTGGTTTCATTTGAAACGTGCTGCTGTACTTAAAAATCTTCGTTATTTTTTATGTTACATTAAGATATTTAAAATTTTACGTAATATCTGTTATTGTATGGTTTCTAGTGGAAAATCTTGTGTTTCAATAGAACCAGATCGATCTTTGCGATGGAAACTGTGGAATAATAATGGAACGGCACGTATTATACACCAATACGTTGATTTAGTCCAGTTCATGAAATTGAGTGATATGCATGTTTGTTATCTCCATATGTGCGGAATACTACCATTACTTCAAACAATTTCCTCAAGAAGTACTCATACGAATACAACAAATAAATACGATGAAAGGTCAATCAATAAATAATTTAAATAATATATTTCAAAATTTTCCGGTCAAAAATAGCAATGTATTTTAGTTCTATGTTGATAGCTATTTTGGTTTCACGCTTTCGTTAAAACTATAAGTCAGAGTAGTTCTAAGGAGAGCGTGAAACCAAAATAATAAAAAAAATGTAAAACTAAAATACACTGTTATTTTCGACCGAATTTTTCGATAAATTTTTGAACTTATTAATATTATGGAGTTTTACAAAGTAAATGCCAATTCACTCAATTATAATATAAAGTTTAATAATTAAACAGGCGTAACGTGACACTTTTCTGCTTTTTAAAGAGTGATATACGAACAAAATGTATATTTGTGTATAACACTAATAACAACCATACACTTGTTTCTCTACCTAAAATCGTTTTTTATTTTAACAGTACTATTTTGGTTTGTTATTTGATCAATAATTCGCGTTTCTAAATCAACCAACCCCGTTTTTTTCTCAATATTTATGATGTCAATTGATACTTCATAGAATTGAAAGATAAAAATTAAATCGTTAAATTTTACTTATTTATTACAGTTATACTTTTTGGTAGAATAGAAGCATTTTAAATGAGATGAAGAATGGAAAGACATTTATAAATGACTTAAAACCCAATGAAATAATTGTCGTGAAACTAAATATAATCCTTTTTTATCCTGCAAAGTCAATGCTTATTCAATTGATTAAATGAAATATATTGTAAATTTTGAATCAGTTAAAATAATGTAAATATTTACAACGAATATTAATTTCAACATGTGACAACATATGTCTTCTTTTATTTAAAAAACTGAAGATTTAGTACAGTATGAGATGATCTGAAATGAATACCAATATTTTTCGAGACATGTATTATTGTTATAATTTAAGATTTCGACTAAAGGTGCTTGGTGAAATTTCAATATTTAATTTGAACGATTCAAATTGATGTATTATTGTATTGTAATAAAATAAAATACAGTTAAATAACTAGTATATTTTTTGTCTTTTAATGGATTTATTGACATCCTTCGCGTATAGAAAATACAATTACAAACATGTCTATTCCATTGATTTCTATGTATGATAAAAGCTTAACATACCATTCGTACTAAAGAAAGACATTTCAGATTGACTTAACTTGGCACATAGGTCAAAGTGATTAATGTAAAGAAATTTATAATTTCAAGACGTTGCTTAAAAGTATTTAATACAATACAACAAGATCCAAGAGTGATAGGAGAGGAAAACTTTTTGTTGTTATCATTGGCCTATAATATTTTTTTATGCTGTTATTATGATTTTGAATTCCGATATTGTTACATTATTTAAAATAACATGCATTATCATAAAATAATTGAAAAAAAAAAGCTAATTGGATAATTAGTCCAATTACATTATCAACTCAAAAAAGTAATTATATTTTCTTATATTGTACATATTTTTAAACGGCAAAGTGTTATACAAAAGACGGCAAGACATGTTATCAATATTCTCTGGAAGTCATATCTTAAATAAAATGTTAATGGAATATTTTAAAAGCTGAAAAGGAAAAAATATACATTCAATGAATTAGCATTTTTGTAGTTAACCTCTTAATATTAGAGTAGAGATAAGCAATATTTAATATTAAGTACACAGTGATGGTCAAAAAATATTGAATTTGAATGTAGAAAACATTTCAATTTAATTAGTTTTATTATTTGTTCTAGTTGTGTTACTAGATATACATTTTCTCTTAATTTTTTGTGTGTTTTAATACCGTCTAATTAATATTAACGTTGGTTGTATTAGATGTATAAAGCTAACAATAAATTCAGATACTTCACAAATAGACATAACACCAATTTACTTTTAGATAAATTTCCAAAAATAAATCACCGAATCAAAGAAATTATATATCCCATTATGTAGATAAAATGTCATGTATTTTTTTTTATTAATTATGTCTAATATCATTACACTATTTTTTTCAATGGAGAACCAATCAATGTTTGTATTTTATTCCACCTCTAAATTTTTAACAAAATGATTTTTTATGCGAAAACTTTTTTTAATTCAAATTGTTGTATCAATATTTTGTTTTGAAAGCAAATAAATCACGCTACGAGTATTTCAAAGCTTTTAGAATAATATATGAGGTGTTAGCTGCTTTTTTCTTACATTGAAACAATTTTTGTGTTCTTTTTTCGAAGAAAAGTTGTGTTGTGTTATGTTAGGGTGATTAATGATGAAATGCACTTCAACGTTTGTTGTTTGTTACTGACTGTCAAGCGAGAAGAAAAATAATTGAAAAAATAAAATCAATACGCTTACGTACTTGCGATTGTACTTTTTGCAATATATAAGAACTGATTTTTTAGCTTTTATTTATTTGAAAGTAACAGTAACCGAATATTACAATACAGTGCGAACTACAATCAGTAGTATTTTAGCGTTGGGGTGGACGAGAGATTTTTAACAAAAAGTTGAGATAAAAAAAAAGTTATTATATTGTAAGTGATTTCACACATATTTTTTGCAGATTATATCTTCAAACTATTGTCTATCACTATAAACACTAAAACATTTTAATATTTGATATGTATTTTTAAAATCAACTAAACTAAAAAACAACAGTCTCTACCGTTTTCTAGCGTCGGTAGTTTGCGTGACACATAATATCAATGGTTTGTTTATCGACGTGAAATAAAATGCCGCAAATAATTACCACTAGTCCAACTTCTTTGGTAGAAGATTATTAGGGTAAAAGTTTAATAAAACATGTGTTAAAAACACTTGAGGGACACTAGAGCAAAACATTGTTTTCCCTGCGCAATCGCGCTGCTTGGACGTAAAAGGGTTACATTAAACAGCATTTTTACTAAGATAGTCAGTTCAAGTTCATCCGTGCACATGAACGCCTAAAGATGCCGAAAGGCAAAACCCGGGATTCAAATTTAAGATACAAATGGTTGAAAAAATCAAATGTTCAATATTTTCTTATGATATAATATAAGATTTCGACAAAAAGTGCGTGGTTGAATTCTGACGCTAGGTCAAGTTCATCCATGATGGTCCTGTATAACGGGGCACAGAAAGAGCGATTAGCTAACCACTCTTTATCATTTCTATCCATACTTTCTTAAAGGATGATAAGCAACTAAGTAAAAAGCAGTTATTATAGAAAAAAATCTCTGGAGATACTTTCAACAGGAGGTCGTATGCTCCACATTTTGGAAAGTGGACATTGATTAAAAAAGATAATAATTGATTGATCAATTTTTCAATATTTTTAAAACCAAATTGATACTTTAACATTTCCGTGTCAATAAAACACATATTTAAACTTTTTAATTGAATTATTAGAATATAACGTACACTGAAAACGGTTTAATGCAATAACATTTACGTATGAGTGCAATACGGTATAGGAAAATATAAGGCAATTCATACGTATACTGAGCGATTAATTTGTTATGCACTTTTTTGTTTATATAATATTTTTTAAGTACTTATTAACTATAAAAGATATGAATAAGTTATTGTTCTCAAACAATCAAAGATTACACTAAAAATAAAAAAGACATTTTTTATTATTTAATTCTTATATTGTGGGTTTATTATAGTAAAACACTCGTGCAAGAACCTTGAGTGATTTATTGATTCTCTTTTGTAAATTATTTCTCCTGAGACATAACACCATGATTAATGACTATTGACAAAACATTTGGTGTGTAGTGAGGAATTGGAGAGCTTTTAAAAAGCTCTGGTGACTTACAATAACGAAGTAATCGTATTGTTTTTGTTTTTTGGAAATGCTGTATGTACCAACATATCGTATGTATTCTGACAAAATATTATTTTAGACGAAATAATAACTTCAGGAAAAACAAAAAAAATATATTTTTATCAATTTATAATATATTCGTTGAAACAGCTTATAGATATAATATTAAATGTAGGTTTATATTGCTTATGTTAGATGGAAAATAAAAATAATATTATAATAAACACTATTCAACACAAATTTGTTGCATTAATTATACAATTAAATAAAATTATCAAAACCGGCTTTGCTGGTCGCAAATATATTCATCCCTAAAATTTATTTCTTTATATAGCTTAATAAATCACCTTCGTTTTAATATCGTATGCAATTTACAAAAGCATGTTTATATTAAAAGACCACTGAGAGGTGAAGTGAGCCAAATAGTAAAATGGTAAAACTATTTCTTGGACTTTTAAGTAAAATCACGTCTCTCTTTGGTGTTTTGGTGGATTGCCTATTTTTATTTTACGGAGACAACACCGTTGCAATTTAACTGTGGTTCTCTTCTTATTTAAGTGTAGAGTATTACAACGCGTCTAGCTTTTTTCAAATATATTTTCACCTATGATGGGCCCATTTAATGCACATAAATTTTATTGAAAATTAACAAGCATTCTCTTCATTGATATTTTTTTTGTTACGTTAAATATAAGAGCTTAACGCAAGCAGTTCAAACAAATCATTTAGATATAATTTAGAATTTCGACTGAAGGTGCTTGATGGAAATTTATCTTTAGATTAGAATTGTTTTCATAGTGTACGTTTCTATTGTAATTTTGACCGAACACAATCCGTACATTGGAATGGAAACGTACATTATGAAAATAATTCTAATCCAAATCATTTAGATATTCGTCCGTGAAAACACGATAGTAATAAAAAGTATTTTTGCATTAAAGGAAAAGAAACACAATTGAGATAAATAATATGTTTACGACGGACAATTGTTCAGTTATTCAAAAAGATGACCATTGGTAATACCGATAGATGGTATCATGGTTTTCCATTTCGATGAAAAAACGCCGGGCTTAAAAATATAAAATACCGGTATTTTAAAATTAAAAATAAACCAAATTCAAATTTTAAAAATATTGAATCTGTCACATGTTTTAATGAAATAGCATCGCAATGAACACTGAAATATTTAAAATATGCTAAGAGTGTAATCAATATTGACAAATTCAAAGTATATTGCAATGCCTTTCGAGGTGCATGCGTCTGGAAAAAAATGTTTGTTGCATGAATGTGTATCATTTTTTTTTACCATGTCCGCTCCCAATGTGGAGCATATGGACTCCTAATGGAATTTATCTCAACAGATGTGTTTCTACGAGAACTGCTTGTTACTCAGTTGCTCAACCTCTCTTTTCCCTAAGAGAGTAGGAATAGAAGGATAGGGCTAGGACAAGACTAGTGGTTAGCTAATCTTTCTCGATATGCCCCGTTCATATGATAGGATGGGTGGGAGGGGGGAATTCAAGACATCACATACATCCATGCCTTTGAACAGAAATTCATAAATCAATTGAAAAATCAATTTATAAAACTGCTCGTACTGGGATTCGAACGCGTGACTTCCGTAGCGGTAGCCAACGACGTTGACCACTCGACCACACAGGCCCGGCAAATTTTTCTTATTAGAATAGTTTTTTTTTGTCAAATAATAACATGCCTTAATTTCTTAAATTACTTACTATAAACTATTTAACAATATTGAGTTGTTCGGAATACTTTTCATATAAAATTGAATTATGAATCAGCTAACTAATATAAATAAATAAAAAAAAATGATTCACTCTTTTCATTCTGTTGGAAAATATCCAATGTTATGTGTAAGAAATTTCTTTGTACCTCATCAATGAATAGCTATTATGGTAGAATGAATGAATGAACGAATCGAAATGAATGGCTGAGGAAATAAAAGGTTGTCGCCGGAAATCGTTTCGAGTTCTTTCTTCTACTTGTTCCTCCGACGCTTTTCTCTGCGATGGGCGTCGGGACGCCTCTAAAGGGGGTGGGGTTATTTTAGACGCTTATATTCCCATATATAGTCCGCTCGTTGCAATATTTTTATTTTTATTTAATATCTCAATGCCTAAAGAAACTTTTAAGTGAAGAAAAGTGAATATAGCTAATGCCAATGCGTCATACCAGATAAAATCAATGTGATTATTTATTTGAAAAGTAAATCCATATCAATCTAAGAAATAATAGCATCACAAACACTGATGTCCATGATTTTTAATTTAAATTTCAAAATCTAAATTTGTCATTGTCCTTGATCTCAGACTCACCTGATTCCAAAAGGATTTTTTTAACTACTAGACAAAGGACTTAAATAATTAATGAATTACATGTTTAATGAAATATAACATAATAACTAACATATTGTAAATGCATGGCAATTTAAATATTTACTTTATTTACATGCTTTTAATCAAATGATTTCATTAACCCCAAAGCGCACACGTTTAGAAAAATATCATCCACTGTTGGCTAATTTACAAGAGCTTGTGCCTTATTTTTATACCTTGTCGCAGTTTAAATTAAAAGAGAAAGTGACAATGATGACATGCGTAATATCATATTTTCATGTTATGATCAGAAAAGCTCGAGTAAACTTTATTTATATAAAATAACTGTCTGTGCACTTTTATTCTGACCGAAGTACGAAAATGAGAATATGTACATGACGATTATTACAGCAGTGTTGTTTTGAAATCAGTGGCAGCTGTAAAATAGTTGGAGACAAAAAACTTAAAATATCTGATTTTTATTTCATAAACCTAATTTTATCGAAAGAATTTAAGTCCAATAAAATAACATAATGATATATAAATTGTTTTGTGGAAAAATAAAGAGATTTTTATTTAAACAGTGTTAAAGACTTCGTTGGCTACCTTAACAGATTTTGCAGATTCGATTCTCATTACAAACATTATTTTTTAAATCAATGTAGCGATTTCTGATCTATATGTTTGCTACCCATTCAATCTTAAAATAATGAGGCGAAGCAAGAGTGATTAGTAAACTACTAGTCCTGTCTTAGTCCCATCATTCTATCCCTGCTACTCTCTTCGAAAAAGAGAGGTTCTCGTTAGTTAACAGTTAAGTAATCAGTGATTGAGTAAATGCTTTCAGTATTTCACAGCCGCCTCACACAACGTCATGATTAAAATAAATAAGTTTACTTGTTAAGTTAATAGGTTGAAGAGAATTGCATGTGACTTATTGTATGCATCAATGTCAGTTGTAAATTGATAATACATATTGTAAAACTTCTATTGAAGACTAGTTGATATAAATTAATTTGTAATGATGATGAATAGATAATATTTTTTCATTTACATGTTATATTGAAAAATACAATATATTCAGAAATATATTGAAACCGTTTAGTGTACTTCTCTGGTACAAGAGTAATAAAACTTTCCCAACAAGCAACTGAGTTGTGTGGCAGATTTTCCGTCTCAAAGACTTATGTGAGAACACAAAATTCACCTCTAAGTAAGTTTATCTTTTCACACAGAATAGCACATTATATTGGCAGTATTATTTATTGTGTGGGGCTTTCTATTCATAATGTGTAATCGTTTACGAAGAAAATTTGGGTTATACTATATGAATTTGAATCAATCGCAATTCGCATGATTGAAGAAAAATACTTTACACGACTACGTTCATACACGATATGGAAAAAATAAGCTTTATAAAGCAAAGAAACGGAATGTGTTTTAACGAAAATTCATTTAGTCAACTGCGCAATTCTTTCATTCAGTAAGGTTAAGTATACAATGATGACTCGAAAAAAAATTTAAAGTTATGTCTATGTTCCGTTTTTAAATTAATAAAAGTATTACAACAAAAATGAAAAACACCACAGAATACGGATGCCTCTGAATGTTTATTAATATAATATGGAAGTGATAAGAGGCTTAATTAAGCTTTCCGACTAATAATACATTTCTTGCATTTAATAATTTATTGCATTCAAAACTTTTTCTTAAAAGATCTCACTCTGGAAAATCTTTAATGTCCATTTTTAATGTATTGCACGTTCAAAAATTGTTGACTTCTGTGGCCAAGTGATTTTCCCTAGTGTAAGTGTGAATGTTAGTTCAAGTTCCGAGAACGTAAATATCAAATTGATTAATTCAATATATTTTAGAGATGTTGGAAATATGTAAATTTTTCTTAAACTTGATGTTTTTATAAATGATATTGATTTTTCTCAAAGTGCTCTCAATGAAGGCAAATGTAAACAACACAACACACTCTTTTGTAATCATTTCACATTCCTTTATTAGGATCAAGACCGATTTTTGTAATCACGAGTATTGTGATGATAGAAATAATTTATGGATAACGATACAATTATTAATTTGTGAAACAAAACTGACTATAATAGTTTAAATGTTTGAGACCTTTCACAGATGAATGCTACAAACTTACGATTGCATTAAAAAATAAGAAAGAAAAGTCACTGACAATAAATTCAAAGGTTTTTCTAATTTTGATTATTTCTAAAAGATTATTGTTATAATCTAATATTATAGTAGCAATTACAATAGAAAAACTGCTCTCGAGTAGAGCGGGGAAGAATATGTTTTCTAATCCAACGGCCTGAGGTTTTTGAAAAAGATTTATCGAAACTATATTCTTTCTAGCAAAAGTATCAAAATAAAAATATTCATTAATAAATAAACGTAAGTTATACATGCATAAGAAAGACGAAGAAGAAAAAATAATTTGCTCAATCAATAAATCTGATATATTAATTATTTTACCCTGATGCAATGAATACATGTGGAATAAGTAAGTATGAAAGGATGATCTATTTTTTAACACAATATCTTTTCTTCGCTAAGTAAGTAACATTGAAGGTGAAAAACGTTAAGTTGTTAGTAATTATTATTTTAAAATGTAAGCGAAATGATTATTCTGTCTGTTGTGTTTGACAGGAAGCATTCACAACTAAAAGAAAAAATATTAACTATACGAAGTCAATGATTTATAGTTTTTTTTTCATATAATGACGACTCTAAGAATGAACCGACAACTCCGTATATCAATCGAAAACCAGTGTTTTGTGTATGTTCATACTGGCAGAAGATTGTTAGGTCCGTAAAAGCATGTCTTTTGTGTGACCGGAAAATAGAGGAAAACATAAAGCTCTTCGTTTTGTAGTGCCTCTATCCTTTACAAACAAGTCAAGCGGGTGAATAACAGCGGCAGGCTGTATAATGGGCCGGAAGTCTGGACTTTGGAAAATAAATCTTCGGAAATGACCAAGAGGCAGTGTTAGAGTGAAAGCTTTGTGCAACGCTTAAGAATGGGAAACCCAAATAATTTTGAAAGAAATAAATCTTTTTGTAGTTTTACCGAAGGGGGTAAATTTTATAACGAGTTTATACACTTTTAAAATGAAAACATTTGAAATTATAAATAATTTTAATGGAACTGGTTGCAAAATAAAACACTTTAAAGTGTATGTATCAGGCTACGTTTTTAACCTGAAATATTTTTCTCAATTGTTTTGGCGTAAAAACAATTCAGCTCGCTTAAAATTGAGATGTTTTTAGATAGTTTTTATATTGCGATAAGACTGGATTTTTTTTAAAAATTCAACATGAGAACTGGTCAGACAGCCTACCGAGCAAAATATTTTAAAAAAATTATTGGAATTCAATGTCCACTTTAACTGCAGTATCTCGATATTTTAAGCAATATCGTCAAACAGTTAAAAGTATTTCAGCTAGTGGAACATCATTGATTGATAAACTGGTTTTACACATTGGAAGTATTAAATTTGTCACTTTTTGAGAAATTTAATATGTAATTAATAATATTCGATAAAGCAAATTTGTACATAGGAGGAACTCTATACTATGTCAATTTCTGGATAATTAAGATCAATCAAAATAAAATCGACATAGTATTGTATCATTACAATTGCATTTTCAAATTATTTAAAAAAAACAATTGCATAAAAATATCACACGAAAAAAGCACGCTTGGGATATTTAGCATAATCTCAAGACTGTTTTTATTTGAATAAGAATGATATATTTAAATTCATATTATATAATTAAAATAATAACATTTATTGTTTAAAATTTGTTTTCAATTTTCAATTATACAACCATCATGACTAAATCTGCGAGACACAGAACTTTCAAAAGCTCTGTCTAATAAATCAAGCATTCACAATTAAAGCATTTTGACATTGACAAAGAGGCCATGTTAAATTGAGCTTAACTCCCAAACGACACAATAATGAAGTTAACTTGAGTGCCCTGGAGTGGAAACCCATACGTTGTTTAATATAATTTTAATAAAGTAATGTGATCCTTTGATTTCAATGGGCGCACTGTCATTGTGTGAGGAGAAGAGAAGCTCAATACTTTTTTCACCATTTCAGTGAATATTTTTTTCTGGAAAACTTATGTTACTTATTTTCTTAAATGATTACAAAATCTTTATACGTATATTGTAATATGTATTAAGTTTTTTCATCGGTAAGTATTGATATCATTCTTTTAAATCACCCACGCGTTGTCACTAACGACCGGGTTTCATCTTTTGACATCTTTAGATGTTCGAGTGTAAGTCGAGTCCAGTCATCAAAATATTATAATTCTTAAAAATTCCCAGCAATTAAATCAGTAGGCATTCACATGTTATAACCTTGTGACGATACACACGCGTACCTTCAAAGACCTAGAGATATTTTTTTTGTTGCTATTTCCCACTGATCATTATATAAGTTTTTGACGATGTTTTCAATGTTCTTATAGTATTTTTCTTTTATTTATAATAACTGTTTTTTAATTGAAATTCTACTTTTGTGAATATCGTTTTTATAAGTTATTCATCATAGTTTTTTAAAAAAGGTTTGATTATAAAATAAAACATGCTTTTAGAGTAAACGAGCTACATATCAAAAACGATGTGTTTAATGTGATTTACAATATATATTTTTGAGAGAACCAGTTTCACATTTTCCATTTAGGTATCAATTTTCAAAAGTAATATAAACTAACTAAAATATAAAGAAGAGTATTTCAAAGAATCCTTACATTGTATTTTAAATAGTAAGAATTCTAAGAAAGAATACTATATTATATTATGAATATAGCCATTAAAAATCGCGTTTTTTTGTCCTGTGGATTGACTCTTATAGTTGAATACTTCTGATAGAAAGCAGTTGTTGTCTCTTGTAATTCAACCCCTTCAGTGAGGATGATCAATTAATAAAACGCTATTTATGATTTATTGCCCCTTTAGCGACGTTTTACCCCTCGTCATTGAAAACGTTGATCCTTCAATACTACCATTTTAATAAAAGATATTTTATAAATATTTTCATTTTTTTAATTGTGATTTTTGGTTTTCCTTGTTTATCAGCAACTTTTTTGTAACTTA
This sequence comes from Himalopsyche anomala, assembly GCA_031772345.1. NCBI lineage: Eukaryota > Metazoa > Arthropoda > Insecta > Trichoptera > Rhyacophilidae > Himalopsyche > Himalopsyche anomala. Next base: position 19,790,436 of record CM062829.1, read on the forward strand.
TAAAAGCATAACAATAAACATCATATAAGAAGTAAATACTCGGTATTAAAACACTGAGTGAACTTTAAAAAATGACCAACCAAATTTGATTACAATATTCAAATTATCAACATACATTTTTTTTCTATATTACATAAGTTAATATGTAAATTATCTTAAAAACATATGAGTAAATATAGAAAATATACCATGTAACGTCTCTTATCATTATTGTTTAGCTAGTAAGTTCGATCGCCACCTCATGCCTTTACAGCTTAAAGCCAGGGCCGGCGCTACCGGCGAAATAGGCAATCGCCTAGGGCGCAAATCATTAAGGGGCGCATAAATTGATTAATCAAATTATTTTTGTTTGTTTGTACTTGTATCTGTTCGTTATAATTATGTATCGTATTCTATATACTTCGAAAAAGGTTGGTTTGGCAACGGACTAACAAACAGTTCTCGTAAAAAAACTTCTTTTGAGACACTTCCATTAGGAGGCCATATGATTCACATTGAGAGCGGACATGTAAAAAAAATATTCCCAAGTTTGTTAAAAAGGGGGCGCGCCAATAACCTTTGCCTAGGGCGCCAAATAACCTCGCGCCGGTACTGCTTAAAGCTAAAATATGAACTTGAAAACACAAACATTAAATAATATATTCGGTAAAAAAAATCAACCGGTAATGCTAGCGATGAGCAATATCCGTTTTGTTTTTTTATTAAAATGTGTGGTCAGTAAGATATCTCAACAGTCTTTTTCTACAATAACGGTCAATTACTCAATAGTTTATTCTTTCTTTTATTTTTGAAGAGAGTAGGAATAAAACAAGATTAGTGGCTAGCCGATCGCTCTAGCTAAGATTGTAAACTAGGGAAATAATTTTTAGACATTGCAAACACCCATGTCTTCAGATTGAAACATGCTGTTTTATTATGTTTTGGCTATGCGAGATCCGTTAAGGAAGCCAACAAAGTTAACCACTACAGTACTTAACAAACATTTCAATCATTTTTACCTTTTATAAAATATAATGAAAAGTTTATCAGCAAAAATTGCTTAAAAGTTCTTGTTCGTAATCGTTCTCATTTTATTTTATATAAAAAATAAAGAGCATGTAAATAATGATTATCATACATTACACTATTTATTATACTTCTTATATAATAGTATAAAAAAATATACGAGCCCTTGGATACAATTCATTAAAACATAATATAGTAATAATAAATAGTAAAAAAATCTCAGATTGATGTGGCAGATCTGAATTGCTAAAAATAAAGTCGTATTTTTACTTATGAAAGTAGAACAGCACATTTATTAATATACAGACAAAAAATATAAAATGAAGCACACTCTAACAAGCAAAACAGATAGGGTGTAATGTGCAATACAGGGCGATTAACCCTCAAGTAATCGTGGGGTTAATCCATGTGATGGCAGTCCTTCAACCCCTCTATTTTCTAGCCCCTGCACATCACACAGTAGCGGCGTGTATGGCAATAAATCATCAAATAAGCCCGTCTCGTCAAGAATAATATTATTCCTACGATATTTGATTATTTAATGTGTATGCAAGCACAACTGAGATTAATTAGTGTCCTTGCTAAATAATAAATAAGCTTTCTTGCATTTGTTTAGCATCCGAATAAGCGCCAGTGACTTTGTCACAACTTTAAAATACTATTTTTGATTATGGTTTTCTGTTTTAGTTCAGTTTTGGTTAGTTTGATATATTTGATGAATTTGGTGGTAACTTTGTGAACGGTCAATTTTTATTTTAGAGATAAATTTGATAACTTTGTTATTTTACAGGTTGTGTAACAAATATGAAACATCTTTCGCCTCCTTGAGAAGCATCTCCAGACAAAATATCGTAAGAGTTATTTAAGATGACTAATTAGCACAACACAATTGCGATGGTTTGTCACAAGATGCCATTTAAAGAGGTGAAAAATGTGTGACAAATTTTTAAACCAGTTGTGCAATAAAAAAAATCCAATATTTGTTTTAGGTTGAATTATATATTTTTCGTGTATTTTTTTAGTATAAAGAGATTTTTAAAAGTTTTTATCATCTAAAAAAAGTCATGTAAATACAAGCTTTAGTTAATAGTCATAATTATCAACATTAGGACTGAAAGAAGACGACAAAAAAAGAATTCACCATTAACTTCTGAATTTTGGTGATCGGACGAGAATCGGTGTTTTCAATGAGATATAGTTGTAAGCGGGAGAAAAATGTTAGTATGTATAATAACATTACGTTAAGTATGTATAATCAACTTAATATTTTTAAAATGTGAAAAAATCTTCCCGTCGGGGGCAGACAGCTCATTTAATTTAATGTCAGTAACAGTTTACCCCAGTTTACATTAACAGTAAAATGTTGTCAAAGAATATTTTTAATTGACAGTTTATTTGAAAATTCAAAAATTACTTTTTTATTTGTCGGACCTCATTATAACACGGTCAAAAATTATTAGACACTATGATGCTTACATTCGAGGCTCTCAAAATACAAACGGCCTGAGACCGAAACCAGAGTTTTGAGTAATTTTTTAGTAATCTTAGGCATTTTTTCCCAACTGAAATATTAAACAATACAATCTATCCACAAGCAAACAGCTATACATTAAGAAGATTTTTAGTTTCAACTCTTCGAATCGGAAAGTTTTGTGCAATCTGTCAATCCTGTAAATTGTACACAAATGGCCAAAGTCACAAATCTACTCAGCTCAGTTTAACATGTTTTGTTAGCAAAAAGTTGACTTAAGCTACTTTAACAATTAATTATGCAATGATTATTTGAGAATTTAAATATTTGTTTAACTTATAAAACGAAAAATAGCCAATTATTCGTTATCTTATCATTCTTTCATTGTGTCCGACCCAATTGATCATTAAAAACGTTGTTTTATGAGAAAAATCTGAAAACCGGACGTCCGTCGGGTACTATCCATAGGATGTACTCGGCGGAACTGAGGGATGCTGGCATGTCATGGGAGGAAGCAATTGGCAGGAGACAGGGAAACATGGAGGTGCCGCGTGGCGGCCATATGCTCCACATAGGGAGCGAACATGGCTAAAGAAGAAGAAGAAGAAGAATTTTTGTAACAATGTTCTCCTTTTACCTTTGCATTGTTACCTTCTTCAAAAAGGAGAAGAAATAAGCAGTTATCGGAAGCGAACATACTATCAAAAAACTACATAAATAAACTAAAAGTCATTAATCTATTAACCTAAAAGGAAGAATAGAATATCTTTATAACACAGGACATTCATGTCTTAGTATAATCAAAAGCAATTATTCTAAAAAAAATCTGAATAAACCTTAATTAAATGATTAAAATCACTGAACGATTTTTTTATGTTATCAAAAATGATGTTCAATCTGTACGAATTCTTTTTGTCGATAAGACAGATTTCTATTTACCTTCATAGTTAAATGTAAATCATGCATTTGAATGCTTGTGTATATATTAATATAGTACTCGTAACAAGATGTGAGCGAGTGAGTGATATTATTTTTAAAAAAGATACATAAATATTGTCCTGTAATATATTTTAAAAGAAACAATTAGAATGTATCAAAACTATTTTTTATATTGATTCCGATTCTAAGAAGTACACCCAAAAATATCTAGATATACCCCTCCCGTTTGAAAGAATTCAAGCTTTATTTAATTATATTATTACACTATATTTACTCAGCGATGGGCTGCCAATGCGTTAACAAGGGGCTCGCTTATAATCAAAGTAATTTATCAGTCATATGCAATTATATGCATATGACTGATAAATAAGCAAACGATTGTTACTTAATACACTTAAAATATGCAACAATATGCAGTTTCCCATAAACTAATCAATGTTAATGGCTAAAAATGTACTATTGTGGTTACTGGAAGCTGTCGTAGATAGTATATGTCATAAATTGTAGTTATGTACTAATTTGATCTGAGAATATTGTTTTCTATTAATTTAACAAGAGGCTCGCTGGCCGTGGTAAAACCTAACAAGGGGCTCGTGCGAGCCCCTTCGAGCCCCCTCCAGCCCACCCCTGTATTTACTGTATCCGCACTAAATTTGGTAGAATCCTACTAATACGAAAAGCTTTAATGCCATAGCAATGCAATGAATATAAGTATTGATGATAATACATTTAAAAGAGTTTCACTGCATTTATAACGAATGGATATTGGGTGTGGTTTTATGTTGTTGTACTGCAATTCATGCAGTACCTAAATGCCTTGTCTATTTTTTATCGATTCTTTTCAAATGGTATACAGTTACTGTTGGCCAGTCCAGGTCTTGTAGCAATTATATGGTGATTTTGCGAGGATCTGACTCTACATATGAATTCAAAGTATCACTTATGTATATACCATCTCCCCATCACCGTATTCTATTTTTTCATATATTTTAGGTTACAAGACATCTCTATGAATTCAGAAATAGTCTTGGTAGTTTATATTGTCTTCAGCCATTTGTGGAATAAAACAGTATAAAATACAGTAATTGTTTCTCTTCAATCACTGATCTTTTTTTCCCATGTGTTAGATTTTAAAAATTTAAAAACAGTAGGATTAAAAACAGGGCATTAAAACAATACCAAATAAACATACTTACTCGACACAGTTGATAGACAAGCTGATGTCAAAACGCCGCAACAAAAAATATAATTAATTTTTGCTTTACCCAAAATAACAGCGATTGCTCAACTTCTGTGAGAAATACCATAAGTGGTTTCAGTGTGCGGGTATTTCGAGTTAAAATGTAAATAAATTAAATTGTATCCAGTGTTAATTTATTGAGTTGATGTGAGTGATTAATTTCGTCGGTCTGTATTATTTATAAAATTTATTGCAAAACCATGTCTTGGCTAGGGTACCGGGTGACTAATAAATGCTTTGATTATTTGCTACGCCGTTTTAAATTATTTTATTACTGTCAAGCTTCTCTTGTTTTTTTTGTGTATTCTTTTATATTTATTTTTGTATTCTCTTATTTTTTGTATATTCTTTTATTCTTGTATATTATTTTATAAGGCAAAGCGTTAAATTTAAATAAAAGGTTCCCAATATTTTTGTAAGGTCACAAATTGTGTATTTAGAATGAAAAGATAACATATCAACTATGAGTATATAATAAATTATTTAGAAAAGAAGTTAAATATTTAAAAAAAAAAACTGAACAATTTCTTTATATCCTTGATTTTTTAAATTTCATCTCACTGGATTTCGTTTTTTTTTTTTTTAAATATTTAATTAAACTATACCCATCACTTGTATGCTGTCGATTCTTGGTTGAAAAGTATTATAATAAAAAAATAAGTTTGATAACTTTGTTATTCCACATGTTGTGTAAAAAAATGTGCCTCTTTGAAAATCATTCCGCCGAATCCATTGAAAATATTAGCTTCACAATATTTACAAAAATAAAACACAATTTGTTGTTCTAAAAGACAAACATAACAAAAGATTTAGATCTGTTTTGATTAATCACGGTCATTTTTAATTAAAATAGAAATCATCAGTTGATTCTCTGATAAAATTGTGAAATTTTATAGTAAAAAAATCAAGTTATTTAATAAAAAAAATACTCCAATACGTAGAAATGTCTGAAGTTATTTTTAATTAGTAACAAATATTTAATTTAACTAATAACGAGTCAAGTTTAAGTCCAATTATGAACAGCATTTTTTTAAAATAGTTTTATGGATTGCTGTTTAAAGGTATGGGTGTTTGTGGTGTCCTAAATTCCCTCTTACTCTTCTAATCATAAAATAATGGGGATTAACGAAAGTGATTGGCAGCCTGTCAACACTAATCCTGTCCTAGCCTTATCCTTATATTCCTACTTTATCCGAAAAAAATACAATTAAAAAACAATGCAGATATCGTGGAAAACTTATGTTGAGTTAAGACCATATGCTTTAAATTTGGAGCGTACATCGATTAAAAATAAATAAAACCTTAAATGTGACAAAAGGCAAAACTACACACTTCTTGGTTGTCCTGTGAAGAGCAGTCATACAGGTGCCAGTAGAGTTGAAATAAATTAATAACAAAAAATATCCACATACTAAAATGCTATTGTAATAAACCACATTCACTACTTAACTGAAGTTTTGACTGTGAGAAAAAAATATCGAATAAAATTTGTCAGAAGCAACTTTTCGACATGACAACTCGTACGTTTTTGACACTATTGTAAATCAGTAAAGTAATGATATGATATAATATTAACGGAAATGAACGCGATGAAAATACCATGTTATACGACCAACCTCCGCATTGTGAATTTTAAAATATATTTTTTAAGGTCTGTAAATATTTTTTTTATGACCGGCGTCATGTGAAACGATAAAAAATTGCAGTTAAATCAAAAGGACAAATTTAATGTGAAATTAAATTTCAGAACTTTTTATTTCATTTGTTGTGTTAAAAATGTGACACATGTATCACCTCTTAGATAATTATCATCAGACTAATGTATCTAAATGATGCAAAATACGTGTCACATTTGTGATGCAAAAACGTTAGTAATAAGTTTATCAAATTGAATTATATATCGAAAATGAGCGTAAACAAAGTTACCGCCGAATCAATCAAACAAAAAAAATACTGAACTAAAACTTAATGTTCTCACTTTTATTGAGGAAATTGTTATTTCGATACACATTGAGCATAAAAACGTTCACAACGTTGAAAATTGTAAATTGACGTAAAACTGGTAAGAATGTGACCGGAAACTGTTAAGTATTTCACTGCGGGAATGATTTAACCTGTTTAATGCATATTTTATAAAACAACTATGGAGTACTTACATAAGTATTGAAAATAACAAATAAATTAAAAAATAATACCGCTTTTAACGGACACGCATTTTCCCATGCGTGTGTATTTGTAATTTGTCGCTAATTGAAACACTTAAACATGTGTGTCATATTCGGTTTATTTATATGCATACAATGTTTGAGTTTATTTACTTTTCATAATGCACAGAAGTAACTAAGCATCATAAAATATTTCAAATAAATTTGTAGAAAAACGATTAATAACCTCCACGAAAAGGTGTTATTTCTTAAATTCAATTTATTAGTATGTATTACTTTTTGCAGTACAATCTATAGCATGACAGTGATTTAAAAAACAATATGTAAAAATACTTACTTAAAGAGTAAGAAGTAGGGCTTATACAGAAACTGATTTACTAGAAAACCAAATTTCGAATTACAATGTTACTAAAACTTGGCTTAATCTGGTTTTCGGAGGTTTACCAAAAAGGATAATTCAATCAATGAATAAAAATACAGTATTTTTATCAAACTTCGTTTATTTATTATACTGTCACAATTCTGGCAGAAGTTGATATGTAAAAGAATATTTGTTCTCAGTAAACAGCAAATTAAACATTTAAGTTTTTAGGATAAAGCCTCCAGCATCAATATTTAATGTTACATGGATAATAAATTATAATACTAAAATATAGATTCATTAATGCCGATCTGACTCAATTAAGAGTTCAACCCTTAACAAGGCCGCATTAACCTAAACAATAATAATGTTATTCCAAGTAAACATTTGTATTTTACACAGGATTAGACACAAAATATAGAGTAAGATTTACATAAATTGTATAACGTATTTTGTAATATTTTTGGTTTAAAAACACTAATCTGATTAAATAAGCCAAAAGTCGGGTGGAAAGAATATATACCCAACCTGGTTAAGGGTTAAAATTAATAGATAGAGAATCGTGGATATTCGCCAAGAATACACGAATTCAATAATTTCGATTATATTATTTTAAAATTTTATTAAGTTAAATCTCTTTCCGACATTTTAATTGTTACTCTTGGAAAATCACAAAATATTACTGATTGAATTCTTTTTTATATGGTAAAAAAATCTATTATTATTATATATCGAAATATTTAGTTAAATAAGACTTGTAAGATTATTTTGTTATTACTTAAGTTATAACTTAACTATCAACCAAAGATTCAGTAAAATAGCACCAGAAAAAGACTTTTAAAAAATTCTACAATTATTGTAGATCTGATGAAAGCATTGTTGTTTTTACATTATCTCTTATATTGGTATGATTTTATAAATACGAATACTTAAATTTATAAAACGATATCACTTGTGTATAGCTTAGTGAGCATATTTCCAGCTACAAAAGTCTAATAACCCTCAACACAATATAAACCGTTAAATATTCATTGAATTTTTGAAATATTTCTGGTTTTATTTTATGTTGTAAATACTAATGTTGAGTTAATTATTTATAATTCAGTACTTTTTCAAGAAACATATACTCAGTAAGGCGAGGACGACAGTCAAATAAACAAGACCGTAGTGGATATAATGGAGCTGGGTAAGTAATAAAGTAGTGGTTGTAGCCTAGACCCATCGCGTGGTGTTTTAATTTGAGTAACTAGGGTTCTTATCCCGCTCGGGCGACATTTTGTATCTCAAGCGCCACAGATGAGAATCTTTGCGTCTACTTTTTCCCACATTCAGCTTCCGCGGCATCTGACATCTTTGCGGTATGCGATTTAACTGCTCTTGCTAACGTCAAACTGTACTGGTATAATGAACCATAAACAATATAGATGTCAACTCTTTTCACTAATCATATACTTTATAACAAGTATTAAGTAAATGTTTAACTAGCCAGAAAAAATGCCCGTCATTTGTTTAAATATTGTATTTTTCTTCTTTCTCTCTTTATTCATATTTTCTGATGAATGAAGACTGCTGATTAATAAGCCTTTAATTTTTTAGCTAGAATGATTAAATACGTTGACTTTAAATGTCTTTTCCGCAAGTACCGACTAGCTACGATTGTTTTCAGTTGGAAACGTAATGAAATAGCCAAAGATACTCCTTTACGAATACTGACTCGTTTTTTATCCATGCCCACTCCCAATGTGGGGCATATGGTCTACTAATGGAGGTGTCTCAACAGAAGTTTTCTACGAAAACTGTTTGGTACTCAGTCGCTCAAAATCTCTTATTCAAAGAGACTGGTAGGTATATAAGGATAAGGCTATGACAGGACTAGTGGTGAGCTTATCGCTCTCCCTACACCCAGTTATTGATAATACTGCAATAAACAACATTTTTCTTGTGTTTATGCTTTTAAGTTTTATTTACGCTTGTCTAGGCATAACTAAGTAATTATGTAAGATTTAATAAAACAATCTTACTTTAATATTAAAAGGTGGTTAGTTAACTCACGTTGTGTCCAAATTGTGTTGATTTTAACCTTTTTTTTAAATGTTCAAACAGCTCCTTTGTTATAAATTTACATTTATATAAATATTTGTCAATCACTGTTTTCCATTCAAATAAATCTGATTATTTTTTTGTTAAAACAATTTGATTGTAAATATTGGTCGTAATTATGAATCAGTTTTAAAACTTAAAACATGTATCAATGATATGGGAACGACTATATTTTTTTTAGAGTATCTAGTTATTCCATAACTTTATAATATTATAAGGTCGATGTGTACATTTTTTGCAGATTGTGGGATTACATAATTGAAAATGGTCATACGCTGAACGATATCGGTTCTTGGTATATCATAAATCTCTAATGATATGCCTACGAATGAGTTTTGCTTTAACGACTACAATATTTCAATTGAATTAATAATACTGCAAAAGTATACTCAATAGTTTTATTAGTAAAATATCGCAATTCTACCAACAATTTGATACAGTATGCTCATAAATTATACCGCCGTCAAAATCAAGATTAAAATATGTAATGATGAATTTAATAGCTGGCTAGTTTTATTTTCACGGCCTATTTGAAAAATCTTTATGTAAGATATGTACATATTTCATAATATATATATATATTAATAAAAACACAATAATCCTTTGTACTTCATTCCACTTTATTTAATATGTCAGGACCGGTTTCGCTCATTACGAGCATCGTCAACTGATAAGAAATATAATTTAACAGTGCTATTTATACAAAAATGAAAAGTTATAAACAACAATTGGCATTGAAAAGTAAATACCAATTACATTAAAAGTGATTCTAAAATAGCACAAAATTAAAATGTTTAACACATCTAACATATAATTAAAGAAGACTGCTGATTAATAAGCCTTTAATTTTTTAGCTAGAATGATAAAATACGTTGACTTTAAATGTCTTTTCCGCAAGTGCCGACTAGCTACGATCGTTTTCAGTTGGAAACGTAATTAAATAGCCAAGAATACTCCTTTACGAATACTGACTCTTTTTTTATCCATGTCCACTCCCAATGTGGGGCATATGGTCTACTAATGGAGGTGTCACAACAGAAGTTTTCTACGAGAACTGTTTGGTACTCAGTTGCTCAACATCTCTTATTCAAAGAGAGTAGTAGGTATTTAAGGATAAGGCTATGAGAGGACTAGTGGTTAGCTTATCGCTCTCCCTACACCCAGTTATTGATAATACTGCAATAAACAACATTTTTCTTGTGCTTATGCTTTTAAGTTTTATTTAAGCTTGTCTATGCATATTCTAGTAACTATGTTAGATTTAATAAAACAATCTTACTTTAATATTAAAGGTGGTTAGTTAACTTACGTTGTGTAAAAATTGTTTTCTTAAATGTTCAAACAACTCCTTTGTTATAAATTTTAAATAATATTTGCCAATCACTGTTTTCCATTTAAATATATCCAATTATTTTTTTGTTAAAACCATTTGATTGTAAATATTGGTCGTAATTATGAATCAGTTTTAAAACTTAATACATATATCAATGATTTGGGAACGACTATATTTTTTTTAGAGTACCTAGTTATTCCATAACTTTATAATATTATAAGGTCGATGTGTACATTTTTTGCAGATTGTGGGATTACATAATTGAAAATGATCATTCGTTGAGCGATATCGGTTCTTTGTATATCATAAATCTCTAATGATATGCCTACGAATGTGTTTTGCTTTAACGACTACAATATTTCAATTGAATTAATAATACTGCAAAAGTATACTCAATAGTTTGATTAGTAAAATATCGCAATTCTACCAACAATTTGATACAGTATGCTCATAAATTATACCGCCGTCAAAATCAAGATTAAAATATGTAATGATGAATTTAATAGCTGGCTAGTTTTATTTTCACGGCCTATTTGAAAAATCTTTATGTAAGATATGTACATATTTCATATACATATATATCGTTAAGGTTCATTACTATTTTTTATATTTCCGGTGCTTTAAAATAATACTTCCCTTTTATGAGCCTGTTTTAAGTATATATTATTGTTCATGCAGGCTTTACCTACATCATATATTAATTAATATTTCCTGTATATTTAACATAAAACTTTTAGTAAATGATTTATGATTTGACAATTTTCCAATATTTAACAAGCAATAAAAATGTGACTTGGAGATTGAAGTTATTTCAATATTTAATAATAAAGTTTGTTTAATACGTTATACAATAAAATTGGTTTTATAGTAACCAAAACCACACTATGATAATGACCTTCTGACCAGATTTAAAACTTTTTTTCTATGTCAAATTACCAAAAGCTAAATACAAACATTTTTTATTCGGATATGCTATGGTTTCAAATAATAGAAGAAAGCGTTTTGTCAACAATAATGAATTTTGTACCTCATTTAAAAAAATACTTAAAAATCAGGGAATTTTTTTTTTTCTATTTCATAAGATCATGAAAAAAACGTTTCAAAATTCTACGAACATACCATATTCAATTCTTGTAATAAACACAGAAATGTATCAATTTTAGTACCTTCGATTATTTCAATGTAAATTCATATTTTTATTGAGAAATTAACAAAAAGTAAATAAACTAAGTTTGAATCGTTCAAGCTATGTACATTCACACAGATTTTGTCATTAAGGACCCGGGTTTCACCTTTCGGCATTTTCAGGTGTTCAAGTGCACGAATGAACTTCAGTTCAAGTTCATCCGTGCACTTTAACGCATGAAGATGCTGAAAGGTGAAACTCGGGTCGTTAGTGACATAATCTGTGTGAATATACATAATTTGAACGATTCAGATTTTCGCATTGAAATTCCACCAAGCACCTTCAGTCGAAATCTTAAATAAACTAAGGTTGAAAGCATTCCTTAAAGGCTTAAAGGATATCTTAAATCCAAGGAAACACTTAATTAAAAACAAAATAAAGCAATTGGATTTCTTTTTTTTAAATTATAAATAAACTGTTATCATATTACTTATCAGTTATCACCACTACCATGAGCATAAAAACCAGTCATTTTTTATAATAATTACAGCCTTAAAAACCGTCAATACTCTGTAAGAACCACAGTAAAAATGATAATATAATAACTCATATTCAGATGCTGTTTCATTTAATTCTGGTTGCCTCACAGATGCATATTGCCTGCCCACTAGATGGATTCAAGAGTGAACTTAACTAGGTAACCACTGTATTCTCGTTACTCCGACGAGGTTATTATTTGCATGACTTGAAGAAGAAGACCTGCTGAGACCAGATCCTGAATTCACTTTGCATATTGGAAATTAATGCATCTCTGATGTAGTAGCTTAGGGTGGCCATTAAAATAAACTTAATTAACTACTTAGTGTACATTTTTAATATGCAAAAACTTTCATAAATAATAAAATGTTAACTATTTTTATATGATACAATAATCAATGTTGATGTTATGTTTTATATAAATGTAAATGTAAAAAAAAATCTATCGTTAAAAAATACGTGTTTTGTATTTGTTTGTAAAACAACAATTTTTATATTTAACACTTCCCATACTGTGCTAAAAAGTATTTTCGATATGTTGTTGGCCCTTAAAAAACTAAACACTTACACGCCCTGCCCTTTGATGATGGACAGTAAAAACCCAGGACAATCATTTAAAAAAAACATTTTTTTCACTTTTAAGGGCCAGCAACATATCGAAAGTGTTAAGCTTCAACGTCGGACAAAATACAAAAATTCAAAATATTTAAAATTCATTTTAATAAAACAACTGTTTTCGTTTTAAGTTATGTACCAAAATAAATCTTTATTCAGTTTGATCACTTTATTGATTACTAAAAAAAATAAAATTGTCGTGTTATCCTGATTAATGATTTTTTGTAATGTATTCAAATAAATTACTTATTAAAACATTTTTTTAAATTATTACATGTCAAAAAATACTGAGATTAATAAAATACACCGACATGACAAGCTTTCATGCTTGGGATCTCAACTATGTATATTTGTAAGTCTTCGTGGGTGTTTGATTATGTGTGATTCAATTTATTAACGTCTTACAGTTTGTATTTTAATATCAATATTTTAAACTGTGAAATTATCGTATACAACATAATTTTGATAAGAAACTAGTGAATTAAAACATGAAACACTGGGGTTGTTTTTCTGCTGCAGATGTATTTTTATTGTTGTGTTATCAGTGGACACCCTACAATATAAGATGATGTATATGATCGGCACGTTTGACTTGCAAACCAGAATGATGTTTTTTTTTTCAAAAGAAACACACTGCACTTGCCATATTTGGTGCCGAGCAATAAATTTGTTTATTAGTCCGCCTATGTGAGACAGTTATATGACTGAAGAGACCAGCCTATTTGCGTTATAAACATCATAATTTAGTGTCTGTGTATCCTATTTATTCAAATCAACGGTGAAATGGTACATACGATGTTATTTCAGAAGAACATATCTCGTTAAACGACGTTCTACTTTCAGTTAAGAAATAAAATTGTATTACAAAATCTAAAAGTAATAATGAGTTATTTTTTTACTGAAGTTCACTGAAAAAAATCGATTAGTAAACATTTACTAAAAAAAATATATATATATAGTCAAAAATAATATGTCAAGACTAAAAACAAAAGCAATTTCTTTAATTGATGTAAAAAACAAATATAATTTTCACAAAATGGAGACCGAAATAAAATTGTGACATGTAGTTTGTTTTTATAAATTCTGCCTATTTTTTATTGGAATCGTTGGAAAAGTAGCTGTTAATTAATATCAGAAAGTTTTTATAAAAGTGAGAACAGCGATTATTTGAACAAACTGAATTAAAATTCTGGAAAAGAAATATGGAACAGTTGACAATGCAATAAAATTATATTTTTTATTAGATAATAGTCACGTAGGAAAATAGTTTTTTTTTCTTAATTATTATTATCATAAAAAAATTAACAACCTACACGACAAAGTGTTTAATACTAAATATATATTTTTTAGTATAACATATACAAGCTCAGCGATTCAAAAAACAATATAAAATACAGTTGACTTATTTATTGTCAGATTTCAACGTTGAACATATTGCCTCTTAAAATGTCTTATCAGGAATTTTTCTACGATACTTGCTAGTTACTCAGTTGTTCAATTTCTCTTTTTTAGAAGAGAGTGGAAAAAAACAATAGGACTAAATTGTCTATTCATTCTCATTACTCTAAAGTGTGAGGAAATATCTTTAACTTCCTTCTAAGCCTACAAAGAGAATAGATTGAAAAAATACTGTTTGTACTATGACGAACCCGACAAATACTTTATATTTTATATCATACCTAGTAGGTAAAAGCCAACATTAGAATTTTCATTATTTGTAAATACTTCTATGACAATAATATGGTAATCGTAAATCTGAGAAATAGCTGTATATCCAGTGTATCTTGGTTACATGTAATAAATTCGATTATTAGTATAGGTATCCAACGTTTGTATGACAGTTATATGACAGAAGATTGTCGCATTTGGAAAACGTTCGCCATATTTCACCATATTATAAAATCATTGTACAAAGCGATCAGTCATAGAGATGATTTAACAGACTGTATTGATGTTTTCTAATAACAGTTTGGTGTCATTGTAAATCATACTGCATGAGAAACTTCAACTGTTGTCCGTAAAGCAATGTGAACTATTTATACTATGACGCACTTTTAGGGTGATCACTGTCAATATTTGGTGGAAAGACATTATATTAAGAAAAACGCAATATTCCTTTGTACTCATTTCCACTTTTATTTACAAAAATCAGAACCGTATTAGTTCACGGCGAGCATTATCAACTGATAAGACATATTATTTAACTCTGCTATTTATACAAAAACAAATTGAAATAAACATGTGTAATAAATAATTGGCATTGAAAAGAATTTACAAACTACAACAGATTTATAAATAAGTGACTCTAAGCTAACACAAATTAAAAAAAATAATACCTCTAACTGAGCGAAACCGGTCTTGATCTTGGTAAATAAAAGTGAAAATGGAATATAGTGTTTTTCTTAATATACTATGAATATTTGGTTATTTAGTTGTAAGTAATATTAAATTTATTCCATGATAAAACCATGCTTATCAACGTACCTAAATAGTTTTCCCTCAAAATTGTTAAAATAAAGTTTAAATTTTTCAATAATGAAACACTACAAAGATTAAATGAATTTTAACTATTATTTTATTTTCTAATTGGTACAAATATGAATATTTAATAAAATAGCAGCTCTAGTTAGATCGATGTAATGAAATATAATGAAATATGATAACTTTGTTACAACATGTCATGTGTTACAAACTGTGACACGTGCTTCGCCTTTTTTAAGAAGCATCATCAGACAGAACCGATTACCGTCAAATCCATCAAAAATAAAAGTAAAGTTTTTTCGCCCCTTTTTTTTACAATGCAAAAGCGGAGTGTTTTGTGTAAGTCTTTGCATATTCAATATATATACATTTTTTTTGATTTTTTATGTTATAATGGTGGCGAAATACGCTCTTGTAGATGAAAGAAAACATAACTCATTTATAATTCTGATACATATATCATTTTGTTTCTTAGCCATTTTTTGCACTGCATGTATTGTATCTATTCATATGATCCATGATAGAATGAATAAACAACTATGTTTGTATAATATTTTAAAATCTTATTATTTCCATATACATTAAATTTGCATTGAAATTGTATGATTATTTTTACGTGGTAAACTTAACGCTAAGTTTTTAGTTTCATATCCACGCTTACATATAAGGTCAAAAACAAAATTAAATTATTCTATTAATTTCCTTAATTTATTCAGAATAAGGAAAATGGCAAAGTCTCTTGTCTAGTCAGACCTGTGGATATAAGACAGGCTAGGCGTCAGTAGCAAAGGAAGTGGGCGTCATCTCAATCAGAATGCATTCATTGCACTTGTTTTATATGTACCTCACTCAATTCTCAAAGGACTTGTACACAGACTGCCTGCAAAGCAATGCCATTTTTTTTTTAAATAATGTAAAAAATAACGTAGTTAAATGTCTTTGTCACTATTTTAGCGTTATTTTTAAAAAAGCCAGCTAAAATTAGAAACTTTGCTCTCGAAGATAAAACATTACTATGATCTTATAACTCGTCACTAAATTATGTTGATTATTTCAAACAAGAAAATTCGGTAACAATTTATTAAGATTTCTATATGATTACTGTGTATTGTGAAGAATCAAAGTTTTAAAATACTATTATCACTTTTATAGAATGAAAATAAAAAACTCAACGAAAAATGTTTGTTGGTCCATAATATAAAACACAAATAAATTAAAAGTTTTACAATGAAATTCAATTTTACATGGAGCTCTCTTTATATAAGTCACTTTTGATAATTTAAAATAAAATAAAGTCACCCCCCCCTCATAGGTTAGAGTAGAGATTAAGACAACGCTTTAACTACGTTATAGGGGACAAGGCATCTTTACAAAATTTTAGGTTAAGTTTTTCAAATTATATTTTGTCAATTGGGCGAGATTAAACATGTTTTCCATTTTTATATATATTTCATAGAATACGTCTAGCAAAGTCAACGAAAAAAAAACTACTGATAAGTATTGTTGAATACACGTTTATATAAAATGTGTATGTATTTAAAATATATTTAATATATTTATGAAAAACCTCATTTGACCTTAAAATTTTGGCGTTTTGTAAAAAAAAAAGCTACGCTATATAAGGAGAAACGCACAAAGGTGCTTACTGTACTCTGGCTTAATAAAAGCACGCATTTTCTGTGGATTTACACTTAATTTATAATCAGCGTGTAGGTACATGGTATAGGTACTCTCTCAGCATGCGTGCAGGTAAATGCATACAGATGCATAAATAAATTTGCACACGCAAACTTGCATTGTGTTGACTAGCGTTGTTTAAGATGAATGAAAAGAGGATTTGGTATTCATTGAAAAATATGTACTCAAATACACAAAAGCGATTAGATTTCAAAATAACTCCTTAGATAGGTAACAAGTTTCATATTTATATTCTAGTGTTTTTTTATCTAATGATATAATATACTATTAAAATAATTCCAATGTAAAAAAAATATACGTTACACGTTGAGAAACTTTGTATATATTATACTTTAATATTACAATCAAATCGTAAACAGTATTTTATTTTGTTTATGTTTATATTAAGTAAATTGTAATATAGGACATTTATTTAAATTTTTCTCAGTGAGATCAATCTTCTTTAGCACTTTTTTTTCAACGAATCGACGTGACTATTTTCCGGTCGAAAAACATAGAAATTCTATGCAATAATGCTCAAAAAATAATATTTACATTTGTTAACCATATTATTCTAATAATAAGAGCTTCGAATACAATTTCGGCTTACGGTCGAATCTGTTGTGGATTATCTGTCATCTATTAACCGATTAATTATGTCATTATGTATAGGGCAGTAAAACGTCTTCTTTTAACAGTCGCATTTACCCAGCTTAACCTATTCATCTATCCTAGGTCAACCGGCTGTTTTTTTCTTCTTCTGATTTTCCAAATTCCAAAATAACATGCGTGGTTTATCAGTTATATTTGCTTTAACAACACTTATTACATACATCAAATTATGAACCCCTAATCTTGTTTTTTTATATAAATATCTGTTGTTTAATTTTAAAACCTAACCGATGAAACCGTTAAAGTTTTGTGTAAAATCAGTGTTTAAAATAAATTAATTCAACCTTTTATATTGTCAAATTCGTATTGAAGGAACGTAATCCATTCATGAAGATTTTTTTTGACCATTTCGAAATTATTTTGTTATAATACTATGAATCTTACTAAATTGAACTTCGGGTTAGAATTTTAATTTAACCTCTTTCAACACTTAACAAATAACATGTAGCTAATGTGCTAAGTTTTGCTAAGGTATTCTGCTTAATTGCTAGCCCATATGCTAGTTTAGTTAATTATTTTGTTAAGTTTAAAAATGCGGATCATTATTTGTGTTTATCAACCGTTTATAAATTTAAAGTATTTTCTTGCATTTTATCACTACCATATTTTTTGACAAAGGAAACAATACAATATGTTTAAAAGGTAAAATTAAAAATATGTTATTGAGTCCATGTGTTCGAGAATGTCAATAATATTTTTATTTTCCAATTCTATTTTATATGAAAATTAAAATTTTCATGAAGAATTCAAATATGTTAAGCCATGTTTAAATGCTAATTTAAAAATTACAAAATTTTATTGTTGGCGCATTTAAAAGTCGCAAATAGTGTGTGGACAACCTATGTTAAATATAGATTTTCAAGCCCTTAATACATATTTAAATTCGTATAAAAAATAAATAAATGACTTACACACGGCAACTGTCAAAAGATTCGATGGTTGAGATATTACCAATCTGATTTTATCTGCAAAATCTTCAAAGGGCCTGCTCTTAACACGTTAGCCGCGACCAAAGAGTTATCTGCCCGCTGAAAAGGTGTGTCTACAGCCTTAATTAAACCACCATAAAAAAGAACGGTATTTAAAATAAAAACAAGTAAAGCGAGAGTTCTCTAACTGTTGGCAATGAAATTTATATAGCAATTATGATTTAAGATATATGCCGATCGATGAACCCAAATGGAATCTAATTATACGAGGATGCGCATGCATGGGTTCAAAACTCCGAATAGATATATTCTACATTTAATACTTTTTAATGTCGATTTATGAATTGGTATCCAAACGTATGCATATCAGAATTACTTAAATATTTTTTCACTCTCAATTATTTTAACTGAAAACCGAGCACAGATAAGTGATTAGTTCAGTCCTTTGTATAGCCACCCTTGTATCCTTATGACGTACAACATATTTGAAAAGTGAGGTTAAGCAAATGATTTAAATCCATTTATCGCCAAACACTTTGTATTGAAATGACTTATTGTTCTGTTTTATTAATTACAATGGGAGTGAACATGATAAAGAAATTATTCATTTTACTATTATATGATATCTTCAAACGTGACGTCACACAAAATGTATGTAAAAAACGGGAAATATTTTTGGACCAAACAAAAGATGTTTCTTTCGTGTTTTGTAGTATATTCATTATCAAAAATACCATTTTGTTTTGAGTAAAAATTATCTAGGTACAAATAGTTTTATAATGATTCACTTGTCTGCAAATTTAGCAGACGAAAACTAGGTCGGGAGAATTAAAATATGAGGCTTTTGGACCTGGACCCGAATCCAACGGATAAATACTCCAATCTTAAGTTGAGTTGAAACCCCCGGGTTCAGGTATCTTGAATTTTAAGTTTTTTTTTACCATGTCAGCTCCCAATGTGGATTATATAAACTCTTAATAATGTTTATCTCAACAGAAGTGTTTTTATGAGAACTACTTGTTGTACTCAGCAGCTCAATCTCTTTTTAAAAAAAGATAATAGGGATAGAATGAGAACTAGAACAGAAATAGTGGTTAGCTAATCGCTCTTAATTTTTTATGAAAGAATGGGTGGGAGTGAATTCAAGGTGTAATCAACCAATGAATGCTTTGCCATAGCTTGCGGAAGATCACGTTTGAAATATACTTTGATTGGGTTTGTTGCTCTACGAAATGGGAATGTAGTTTTGCCAAATTATGTGTTACAATAAATCTTTTATAATTTTAAAACTCGGATGTTTTTAACATATTTGGACTCAACTCCAACCCGTACCACTAAGGTTTCCAAAATATTGGACCTGGAAAAACTCGAATTTTCAAAAACCATACTTGAATCCATCTACGGCACACGAGAACTCGACGGTCCGTCACGTAAAATTTTCCATTTTAAGCACTGACTGTTAAATATACATTATTGAAAATAAAATAATGTATAGCTTTAATTGAACAAAACGATAATATAAAATGCAATAAAAAATCGTTTAGTTCGTGCTCTCATTCCAGTGGCGTGTATTCCATGCTGAAATATTATATGCAAGTGATAACTAATCTTAGAGGTGTCACAAGTAACACATAGAAAAACTATTTAACTCTCCCACGTCAATAATATGCTTTATATCGACGCCTTCTATCTCACTGCAATGTGTGAAAGATTTATTTATTTCTTTTGCTAATTTGAATTCATTGCAAATTTATTGTGGCTCATGAATATTCAAGATGTTCTGCTACCCTGTTCCAAGTGTTTTCTATATATAATACGCTCCTGCAGATAGAAAAGGAAAAAGTGATACTGGTGTAATCGTATTTGATAAACTATTTACAAACGGATAGTTGTTTTTTTTTCGACATTTAACTTTGTCATAAATCAAGAAAGTTATTTCAAATGAACAAAAAGACTGAATAGGCGGAAAAAATAGCTAAACTATTATTGAGGGAATAAATGTATTCAATTTTATTTACCAAGAAAAATGTATGGATACATGTGGAGTTATAATGCTTAACGTACTATTTCCAAAATGAGCGATATTGAGTTAGGTATGCAGAAAGGGTACTTTAAGCCTAAGAAATCGACTGATCCTATTAGTTTTAATATAAAATGTCTACAAGACTGTCGTTTTCAAATTGAAAATCATATTTGTATGTTAATATTATTTTGTTTGTGTTATTCGTTATTGGATTTGACTCTAATGAAAAGTTTGAGTTTTGGAAGTACTTTTTGCATTATACTACACATAATTATTTAGAACTTACTTTTAATGTAATTAATTTTCTCAATAAAGTTTTATATTACAGTTTAAAATGGTAACAAGTCAAAATACGTAATATGTATTGAGATATTCACGTTTTAAAATTCGAATGACCGTATAAAATGTACTGAAAAGATAAAATTATACAAAAAAACTTCTGCGATATCTTGGCTACAATATTGAATAGAGTAATTGCTTTATTGAAAAATGTAAATCTTGACATGGCAAATCAAATGATGTTAATAGCTCAAAAGGTTGTTTTTTGGATTTGTACCCGTCTTAAACTAGTGTCATCTCTCGTTCATAAATCAGACAACTCCAAAGAATCAAAATTGAAATTATGCAGATATGTTTGCGCTTTATCGGATCAATAGGATTAACTTCTAAATAACTAAACACAATGTTGCAAATATTAATGTATGAGTAATTACATGAATATATCATAATGTCATTTTACTAAGCTCGACCTACTCTAAATGTGGAACATATTACAATGTATGACCTTCCAACGAAGGTATCTCAAAAGATGTTGCTTTACTGGAAATGCCTATATTAAACTTTTTTTTAGGTAGATAACGGAAAGAAATAAATCGTTAAGACAAGACTATTATTTAGATAGTTTTTTGCTAGTAATGATATGACTTATAGGTAAAACATGTCAATATATTTTAATTGTATGCACAGTAATTATTTTTATTGTCAATACTACATATAAAATATAAATAAATGTAGAACTAAATTAATATTTTTGATCTTATAATATTGGAAATCTACACCATTTTAAATAGGTTCATGCTATAAAAATAACAATTCATTTATAACGTATATTATTAGCTCAATTTGAAAACATTTTTTTTTGTTTTCAAATCCATTCTTGGTCCCGCTTCAGTATCAAATAATTCATTCAATGACGGGTCTAAGTCAAATTTTGGTCCTTCCTAACAATGTCCGTTGCGGTGCCTTCATCACAAGGACTCTTTCTGATACCTTCGCATGCGTCGTTTTGTTAACGAGCCAATCCTGTTCATTTGTCTTATCTTACGCAAGGCGATAAATAATTCCAGATTGTGCGACAATGATTAAGGATCTGAATAAACTAGCTGGGAAATAATTTTCCGATCACATGTCCTGGCTTGTAACAGTGTGCGTGTCTAAGGAATACGTGCTTTTGAATATTTCAGTGTGGATGAGAATGACGGTGATGGGAACTTTGCAATTAAAAGCTCAAAGTGGTTTTTCTACATGCTGTGGTGGGTTTCAACAAAGTTTATTATAATATTATTTATACAGTCTATTTTGACAGATGATATTCCGTATTGATTTAATCTTATAGAACGTTTTTTTACTCATCATATATTTTTAACAATAATTTTAATAATAACTCTATATTATTTTCTATCAATTAAAAGACCGCTATAGAAATATTAAACATATCAAAACGAATTCAAGTTATTTAAAATTTCTAATAGCTAATAGAAATATTTAATGAGGTAAATAAAAGCTAAAAATTAAATTTAAAACGCAGAGAATTCAAATCATTACTGATTTTTCTTGTATGTAAATTTTCTCTCCAAATGTGAAGCTACACTATTAAAAATCACTAAAGAAGATGTTTTACGAGAAGTAATTGTCAATTCAGTATAAAACCTTTCGATGATTTTTGAGAGAGGTAAGGATGATTATAATGATGCTAGGAAAGTACTTTTAGTAAGTTAATCGATCTATCTACATATGTACTAGAGGTCTGCACGGGCCCGGCCCGGCCCACCGGCCGGATTCGGGTGAGTAAGCGCAATTGAGATTTGAGCAAGGAATTTATTTATTCAGAAAAATATTTCAGACTATGTTCATATCATAAGTCAGCCATGATGATTTTTATTATTACCAGTTCTATATAAAATCTTAAACTGTTTTTTCGGGCTTATAATTATAATTCTGTGCTTCGGATCGGGTTTGGGTATAGTAGAATTTATATAAGCTTGCCGTTTTACTACATTGATACGCTTTGTGTATAATACACAGAACGTGTAAGTGTATTAGTATGTATTTCTTCTGTGATTGGTCAAAAGACGCAAGGGTCGCTTTTTTGCTCTCGAAAACAAGGGTGACCATAATATAATGTCAGAAGTAACGAAATTAGGACGAGGTAAAGCACTGTGCGGTTAGACTGAAGAAGTGGTTATAAATGTGTATAACTACATAAAAAAATACACAAAAATGTTGACTAGGTAAATATTCATTGATTAATTCATTTATTAATTCATTTATTAATATTTTTAGATAGTACTTACTTATTATGATCGAAATTTCTGTATACAGTGCATTTTTTTACATTACATAATAAATATATAGAATTCACATTCATTGTCGACGAAGTCGAAGTCACATACTGGAAAGGGAAATAAAGACCTAGGCTGTACTCACTCTAGCAAGAACTTTAGACAGGAAATCAGGTATCCGCTTCGCGGACCCCACATACAGTTTCAATAGAGAGTAGAGGTAAGAAAAAAAAAAATTCTTAAAGTTGTGAGCAAAACCGGCTACCATCTTATAAAGGAGAGTTTTAGTTTTTGAATATTGGACATTTGTCAATTATGCTATGCTACAATCCTAAATATTTTAATAAAAAAATGTGTGCAATTAATCGACACAATACATAAAAAAAATATTATTTATGTATTTTAGTTTAACTTAACATTAAATAATATTCTCTTGTATAAATATATATAGTTATAAATAAATGGATAATTTAATTATTAAAAAATATATATTAAATCATGGTCACCCTAAAGCCAGCCGGCAAGCTTATATTGTACGAAGCTTAACAAGTGTGGTATTAAACTCGGGCCCGGGCCGGGTCGGGTCTGAATCTTTCGGGCTCGGACCGGGTAATTTTGTAAAGACCGTGCAGACTTCTAATATGTTTACATAAATATACGGAGTATATGAAATACTTTCACATTCACACGGCATTCTAAAAGTGGAGTATCAAAATTGTTTTATGCAAATTCGTTCAAATATTTCGATACAAAGTAATACTTATTTAAATGTGTACAGTAAAAAAATAAATTGCTCTTTGATCGAGATTATTCTGATGTGTATGCATTATAATGTATTTACTTTGGTCGTATTTTAAAAGTTTGTCCCGTCATTATCTCGATTTCAAAATCAGGTTTTGAGTGTGTGTAAATTTGCATGGGTGTTGTTAAAAAAACTCATAGTTTGAATTCAGCACTTAACACGTACTGTGCAAATATTGTTTTACGAGCTTAATAATTATTTTATTAATTATTTACAGACAACTTAAAAAAATAATGAGTGCTAACAAAGAAATTATTTTTTTAATTGTTTATTGATTTTATATTACTTCTCTACACATAACCTAATCATTATCATATTTTTGCATTTTAATCTGTGTTTCTTTATTCATAAATATATGCTATTAAATTTTTATGTATTAAAACTTTTAATATGTTTTCTATAAGAAATGATGACTAAAAATTTAATCGGCATCGTTATTATTTCAACGATATTTGATATATGCATCGTTAAATTATTGAAGTCATTGAAACCACAAATAGTATTTTGTCTATTTTTTTAACAGTGATGTATGAGAATTTAATATGCATCATTTTGAATTTGCAGGCTTAACCTTTTGGTTGGCGTAGAAAAAGTACGCTTTTACCTAGTACGCCGGGTATAATTTTAAATAATTCAATTAATTAGTTATTGATGAGATAACTCGTCACTGGAGTACGAAAAACGGCTGTAGCAGCCATCGAGTTAAGGAGACAGCGGCATTCAAAAAATTCACACTGACATAAATAATATTATAATATTGAAATGAAGCACGCCAATGTCCTTTTTGCAACATTAAAATTGACAAATTTATATCAATCATGAACATTCACAAAGTTACCGCCGAATCCATGGAAGTCATATTTGCTTAGTCTAAAATGATTTTTTTCGGGTCCTATGGCGTAGCGGTTAGCGTCGTTGGCTTCCGTGCTGGATCTCACGAGCTAGAGTTCCAGTACGCACAGAATTTTTTCCCCCACCCTGCCGATCATTTAATTATTTGGCGTAGCGAGGGCGATAAGTTAATCACTAATCCTGTCTTAGCATTATCATTTTTCCCTGCTACTCTCTTTGAAAAAAAGAGAGGTCACAGACTGATTGAGTAACAAATAGTTCTCGTAAAAAAATTATGTTGAGAGTGTTGAGACACTTTCATTAGGAGAACATATGCTCCACATTGGTAGAGGACATAGATAAAAAAATTTGAATATCCAATATTGAAACAACTTGTATAAAAATAAAATATGAATTTGTCAATTCGGAATAAGAAGGGTTAAGGCGTAAGTTGCGTGCGCAGTAATCAAGCCGTGAATGCATTTTTTATGCACTTGACTCGGTGGCATTAACTGATGCACCCGCTCCGACTCGAGTCCAACTCCTGCTACAGGTGATACTGCATAACAAAACCGGTCTAAGGTCACCGGAGACACTATACAATTTTTACTACTTAACAAAATATCTTTAATAGAATCTGTGCTCCTGATAACACGCAACCATAAAATAAGTTTTTTAACTGAATGTCTTACAAGTTGCAGACAAATTGTTCCAGTAAATCACCAATAGGAGGGTTATAATACCGGAACACTTTATCCTGGATCTAGGTTTGCTGTAATACTGTTAAGGCAAACTTAATGAATATAGTTTTAGTTTTTGACGGTTGGTTTAACATAGATGTATTAAATGGGGCAATTTATTTTATTGTTATCATATAGTAATAATATATTTAGTTGTTTCGATCGATCTGTCAAACGCATATAATTTCATAGTCGACGGCATATTAAGATAAGAAAAACATAATTTTGTTTGACAATACAATTATCATTTTTTTAATATCAACCATCAAAAGCTAATACAAGAATCATGACCTTTGCCGTGGCGGTTTTGTGTATTTCAGCGCATTCAAAATAAGTTTCTAGATCCTTATGTACATGAAAACAGCCACGCTAAGATTCAAATCAAATAAAAATACATTTATATTATCACAAATGAACAGAAAATATCAGTGAAAAAATTCTATACAAATGGCATGATAATTTTTCTTATAAAAATGTTATTAATACTCTATATATTATGTTCAATACGATAACATAATAATGAATATAGGTTTTTCTTTTCAATAAGAATAACTTGACAATTCAATATCCATAAACAAAATCAATTACCGATTACCTCATAGGTAAAAAGTTTTTTAATTATTTATATGTATATGAGAATACTCATTTAAGGTTATGTTATATATTGATATATAAGCATAGAATTTTGCCAGTATTTAGGGAGAAGCAAGAGTGTTAAGCCAAGACGCGTTTTTTTAGCTCTTATTAAGACAAAGACAGTGGATAAACATATTTTAGATTAAATATAACATCATAATTATTTTCATGCAAATACATAATACGTTTATGTTATTGCATGAATGAGAAGAAAATTATAATTTAAGATTTCGACTGAAGGTGCTTGGTGGAATTTCAATATTAAATTTGAATCGTTCAAATTATGTACACTCCCACAGATTTTGTCACATAGCCTTCCGATTTTAAATAAAATATTAAACCTACCGAGATCTCCACTTCTATACCCTATACAAATATAATCATAAAACCTTTGCCGACAAACAAATAAATATAATTCTTAAAACCACTCACTACTCAAATCTTTGGGCATTACCATGGGCTTATCCTTTTCGCCAGCAATGGCTTTAGACTCAGTGATACATTTATTTATTATATAAACACGAAACACTCATTTGCTAAGCGTCAGTTTAAGTTCATCCGTGCACTTGAACGCCTGAAGATGCCGAAAGGCGAAACCCGG
The DNA here is from genome assembly GCA_031772345.1 of Himalopsyche anomala. Lineage (NCBI taxonomy): Eukaryota > Metazoa > Arthropoda > Insecta > Trichoptera > Rhyacophilidae > Himalopsyche > Himalopsyche anomala. Next base: position 19,817,281 of record CM062829.1, read on the forward strand.
GTCGTTAGTGACAAAATCTGTAGGAGTGTACATAATTTGAACGATTCAAATTTGAGAAGAAAATTGACAAAATGAAAGGCTATTATACACATTTGACGCTTTTCTAAATGAATTGTGTCCTATATTTGATGTTTATTTAAATTTAAAAAAACATGTGTGCAAATAATAATTAAAAATGTACACGTGTAAAATGTGTGCACCTTACATATATTCCTCGATCACAAAGCTACGTTGATGAATATGCATTTAGATTTATTCTCCATCTACGCAAAGTAGTACTTATTTAAGATTGTAAAGGAAGCTGTGTGACAGGTATTTCTGTCAGGCGTGAAATATATGCACAGTTCAATTTTATCAAAGCGAAATAAAATGAACGCGGGGAACGGATATTCTATACGTATAATATCTACACAAATTTTAATATTATTAAAACAGAGGCTTGTAACATGATACCACGGTATTCTGATTTATTTTATAATCATATTTTGACCAGTTATATCGTGAAGTAAAGTATTTTTTTAATGTCAAATCAATAAACATTTTTTTTAAACCTCAACTGAAGCTGAGTGGTTAAAGTCGTTGGTTTCGGATGTGATGTTCAAGGGTTGGAATCTATGTAAGGACAGTTTCATAAATTAATATTTCAATCGACTTATGAATTTATTTTCGAACGCATGCGTGTATGCGTATGTTATTTTTAAGATCTCATCCATTTATCTGATCCTAAGCAATGTGTAACAAGAGTGATTAGTTTACCACTAGACCTCTTTCATCTCTATGTGTATATTATTTCTTCCTCAGTAAAAGATTCGTTGAGCAATTTGGTAATTCAATTAGCAAACTTTTAAATTTGAATCGTTCAAACTATGTACATTCTCACAGATTTTGTCACCGGGTTTTGCCTTTCGGCATCTTCAGGCGTTCAAGTGCACAGATTAACTTGAACTGACGCTTAGTTAATTAATGTTTCGTGTTTATATAATAAATAAATGTATCATTGAGTTTAAAGCCATTGCTGGCGACAAGGGTAAGCATTTGGATAGAAAATCATAAATCAAGATTTCGAACCCTTGAAAACGCGACCAAGTCATAATAAAAGAAGAGCCAATAGCGTTCGTTGACCACTTGTCTATGTAACCGACATTGGAAAATAGTTCATAGAGTTCATGATATCATCTCATGAGTGTGTAATAATATATTCCATTATAAAAAAATAAAATGTTATTAAAAAAAGACTGATTGCATCGCTGCCTCTTGAGTGGTGTTAACGACCACTTTAATCATAATGGCTATAGTAACTATATTCCCACAGATTTGATTTGTAGAAAGTTGATTTTTTCCGGTTTATTTTGTTTACAATATATATAAAAAAAGCGATCTTTCAAAAAGTTTTTGAATATAAGAATGTCGTAAAAACGAACAGCGGAATTCCGCGCGACCAGATTTTTTTTTTATTTTTTTTTCCACCGCTGTAAACGTTTTTACAATAAAGAGAATTATAGTGGATAATAAATTTTGAGCACCTGACAGGTAATATGACTTCCTATTATTGGTATAACTTGTCTGGATAGGTTTTTAATTATACATTTTTACGATATAATTGTACGTTTCGATTCGTTGTTGCGGACGATTTGGTACAGAATGGTCAGAAAATATCTATAATTAAAAAATACGAATATTTATTTGCGATTTCTAAAACAAAATATTTTTTTTTTCATACAATTAAATATTATAATACGCATATCATTGTGAAATTCATAATAAAATCTTATTTTGAGAATTTCAATAAAATAAATTATTTCTTCGTGCGTCGGATATTAAGACTAGGGTATCCAATCCCGGAATTCGGGATCCCATCCAATTTTCAGAAATCCCATCAATTTTCAGAAATCCCGGGATTTTTTTTTTAAATCGAATAAAAGTACCAAATCGAAGATTTCAAATTCCTCGGTGAGCTAAAAAAAACGAGGTTTGGAGATAATCTGGGGAAAAATACTACCAAATCGAAGATTTCAAATTCCTCGGTGAGCTAAAAAAAAAAGAGGTTTGGAGATAATCCGGGAAAAATTATAGGGAATCGAGGATTTCAAATTCCTCGGTGATCTAATCAAATGGTTTGGAGATAATCTGGGTAAAAAGTAGGGTAAGGGATTGAAAATTAATCAATCCCGGATCTCAAAGAGGCTTTGGGATTAGATACCCTAATTCCTGGGTTTTTGGATTCGAAAGTAAGCAAATTGGACAAATGCCCCGGATTCATTTGCAAGAAATCTGGCAACCCTAGGTAGGTCACGGGCTCGGATCCCAGTACGGACAGTTTTTGTATATTGATTTTTCAATCGATTTATGGACTTCTGTCACACTCATTTTATCGCTTAAACGGGCGTAGCGATAGCGATTAACTAACCACTAGTTCTTTCATAGTCATATCCTTCTATTCCTACTTTCTTTGAAAAAGATGAGTTGAGCAATTGACTAACAAACAGTTCTCGTAGGAAAATTTATGTAAAAATACCTCCAGTGGGAGGCCATACGCTTTACACTGTGAGCGAACATGGATAAAATAAAAATGAATTGTTATCTAATATTTTTTAAAGTAATAGTCATTCATTTGAACTAGAAAGGTTGAATACATCAGAGCTTCCATGAGACGATAAATAAAAAAAAATATTAAAGCTAATATTTTGGTTCCTCATCGTATTTTTGTTTTCCTGTACCCGCTCCCAATGTAGTCCGAACGGACTCTATCACAACAAAAGTTTTTTTACGATAGCTGCTTCCTGCTCAGCTTCTTTTTCGAAGACAGTAAGGAAATAAGGATAAAGATGGCACATGACAAGTGATTAGCTTATCTTTCTCGCTACGCCCTGTTTTGAAAGACTGTATGGGTGGGAGTTAACTGTAGACATTACACTAACAACCATTCCTACTAGTAGAAATCCATTGATCTAGTAAAAAATACAACTACCTGAAGTCAATGACGTTGACCATATTACTTCGGTCCAGGCCGCTTTCCTAATAATTTCATACCCACTTTTTTTTTTACCATGTCCGCTCCCAATATGGAGCATATGGACTCCTAATGGAGTTTATCTCAACAGAAGTGTTTCTACGAGAACTGCTTGTTACTCAGTTGCTCAACCTCTCTTTTTCTAAAGTGAGTAGGAATAGAAGGAAAGGGCTAGGACAAGACTAGTGGTTAGCTAATCACTCTCAATACGCCCCGTTCATAGGATAGGATAAGGAGGGGGAAATAGCAGATGCAAAGGCAATTTTATTATGTATTTTCGTACTTATTTTGATAATGAATAATTAGGGACGGAATATTTTTATTTCACCGTAAATTAGTAGCAAAACTGTTTTCCACATTCTGTATTAAGAACTACGCTACTTTTTATTAAGGTTGGTAATAGTATCTAACCTTCATGAATAACACAACACAGAAGATACAGATATAATTGTTTTACTTCATTCGCAAGCACGCACATGTACTCGGGTAAATAATTATTACTTGCATCACTGTCAATGTAGTTATACAAGCCAATGAAAGATTCTAAATGCAATAATGCAAATCAAGATGTTTTGTCTAAATTTCATTATATTATTCATATAAAAAACGGTTTTTACAAATGTAATCACATACTGAAAATAGGCAATTCAATCAGATGTGTAAAGCACAACCATTTTCATGACAGCTCTAGCGTATCTTGTAGCATGTATTTTTTAATATATATAGCTCTTAGATTATTGCTTGAAATAAATTCATAACAAACAATTGCATAATTATTATTTTCCAACGTCCAGGGAAAAGTTAGCTAGTTCATTTACTGAATATTTACAATAATTTCTTTATTGCAGGAATTTCTCCGTAAAAAATATATAATTGTTGTGTATATATTTCAACGTTTTTAATTAATATTATTACTATTGAGAACTCTGGGAACAAAGACGACACTCTACATGTTTTTTTCGAAAATGAGTTAGGTATTTCATCGTGTAGAGGAGCTAGTAATTCCGAATATAGAATTAGTAAAATCAATTTTATAAAAATAAAAATCGATCGTGTACATCTATCTATAAAGAATATAAATCGAGTTTGTAACAAAATCGACAGTTTTTATAGTCCTGTATAGCAAACACGTCAGTTATTAAACGGAATTCACAAAACAATGTAAATCATATGAAAATAGTAGAATAATACTTTTTTCAAGCCGTTTTAGGTTCGTAATTGGACATTATATTTATTTTGTTTTTATTTTTAGACGGGCGAATTTGTTTTGAGTTACGTTACTTTGTAGTTTGTAGTTGCGGTTATAAAATTATTTAAAATTATACATAACACGTTTCACTTTCTTGCCAGTTGATTAATGATTCCATTTACATGTAGTAAACTCATCTGATAACATGAATTTAAAAATGAACTCCAATCAAGAAGTATCAGGACACGAGAACTCGTATGGAGGTCTTTTCTGTTCTACTCCGCCCCAATAGCCAAGCAATCAACTTGTAAAAGTCACCAGCTATCAATTTGGATAGAGATGCGCATGTTTTTAATTTACTGCTACAACGGTCTGTGCTCCTAGCAATAATAAAATGAAAGTTGAACATTGCATTTTGGTTATTATAAAAACATATTTCATCAAAAATAATTGTTTCGTAAGAATACATCAAAGAAAATTGAAAACAGTATATTTTATTTTAATAACGTAACACACATTTTTTAGTTCTTTATTTAATTACGTAAACACTTTATTTATTTTTCGAATTGATGGCAAGTCTTCGTCTTGATAAAACAATTCTATTTTTGAATTACTTTTGTTTTAAGAAACAAAAGCCGTGATCAATTATTATACTATCAGTGATATGACGTTTAAATTATATTCCTGTTTTAATTGTAAAACTTTACTGAATTAAATAATAAATTAAACGCTTAACACATTGATATTAAAATCGGTATCACATTTTGTAGCACAATAAGTGGAATAACAAAGTTAATTTTGAATTCACTATTTTAGTATTGTCAATGTTTTACAAGTTTATATGCGACAATATGCTCCACATTGGGATCGGACAGAACTAAAATGTTTATTTTCAATTGCTATGACAATCGAATAAAACGGCGGCGTCAATAAAGAAAATACAATAAACGCAGTGACGTGACACGTTTATTTAATAAAGGGGGCTAGTCTCACTCGGTTGTGATAATATAACGAACATTTTAGTTGAATTGCAGTTCTCCTTGCCCGAGGGCATGACTAAAGGGACCCGTTGACTTTTCCTTGTTACGCTCCTCTATGAAATATATTTAATTTAGGTGATTGTGCACTTTTGGTAACTTATTTCGCCTCGGGAAACAATTTGGCTTCGCTTGTTGCCTCCATTATCATTCCGAGCGGAACGTCTAACGAGAAAGCGCTTTGCAAAAGTTTTGTCAACTTTTCTACTCAGAACAATGTTCATGTTTCAAATTTGTTGTATTGTACCTCTGTAGCTATTTAATAAAATGCAGTTTATGGTATTAATATGAAAAAATATGAATTATATATTTATTATATTTTCAAAGATAATATAAGTAATTACTGACGACTAATAAAATGCTTTTTTATCTCATTGAAGCTTTAAGGACTTTAGGAGCCTTTTCAGACTTTTAATTAAAGAAATACTTTTTGTACTGATTCCGCATTTATTAAATATGACCAGAACCGGTTTCGGCCATAACAGGCATTTCCAACTGCTGAAAAATCTTGTCATCAGCGAAATTGGTTTTGACCGTATTACACAATACTTCTTTGTACTTATTTTCACTTTTATTTACCAAGATCATGACCGGTATCGCTCATGGCGAGTAGAACTGATAATAAATATAATTTAGCAGTGTTATTTATATAAAACAAATTGAATTTTATATAAATAACATTGTTAAATTCGATGTGTTATCAGTTGACAATGCTCGCCATGAGCGATACCGGTCCTAATCTTGGTAAAGAAAAGTTGAAATGCGATAAAAGAGTATTGTGTTTTTCTTAATATAATGCCTTTCCACCAAGTATTGTCAGTGAACACCATAAAAGATGAATTATTACAAAAGAGTATTTAGTTTTTTGATTGCCTTTCCACTAAGAAATGAAATGAAAGTTTTTAAAATTAACCATTAAATTCACATAACCACTTATGTGACATTGATAATTCTAAAAGATTTTTTTTTTGGCTGAATATATATTATTTTAAAAAGAAAAATGTTATAGTTAATTTAGTGACATATTGTCTGCCAAGAATAAAAACCTTATAACTATGTACATCAAGTATAGATATATGAAAGAGTGTAAGCACGTTATTATTTCATTTCTAATTTTACGAGCTAAAATTGTTTAAAGTATGTATCTTATTTGTTGTATTCAAGATTTAAATCATTTCTCAAATTACGCTCAACAATGAGTGCCCCCTATTAAACTGTTCATCAAAATTAATTAGCTTTATTTTCGACAGGTGTCTCGTTTGCACTTTACAAGGAAATGACGTGATCCATGAAAAATGTCACCATTTAAGAGCTTCGATGACCGATTAAAGGCATGGCTGCCTTATCGAGAACAACTCGGCCATTATCGATTATCAGAATGGCTTAAAAAAGCTCCAATTGAAAGCTCTATCGACAACAAGTGGCTGAGCTCAAGACAGCCGCTATTGGACACACCTAGCACGCTACGCCAGTACAGGCCTACAAAAGTTTTCAAAATGAATAACACGTACATTGCATTTAAAAACAAATCTTTACGTTGAATTTTTTTACACAATGAGTTCATGGTACTTATTCCTTAATTTTCTGTTAGAAGTAATCATAGTGAGCATTGAAACAGGCCTGCCTTCAAAATTTACTAGTGTGCGTTATATTATGATAAGTTTTCCACCACCATTCGTTGTGTATATGAAGCCAATGTTTAAAGTTCAATTTCCACGGAATTATCGTCAGAAAGCAGAGTCTACCCTTTTTATCCATGTCACTGGTTGTTCTACATGGTACTGATAATGTCCACGAAAAAAAATAAGAGAAAATAAATAGAAGGTATGGTTAAAAGTAATGATAAAATTTGTACATGCTGGATGATATATATAAAATTTATAGATGATTGATAACATCTTGCGATGAAAAAAAATGTAAAATTAATTATTTAATATTAAGCATATGTATATATTCCTTCCCCCTTCCACCCATCCTATCCTATGAACGGGGCGTATCGAGAGCGATTAGCCAATCACTAGTCCTGTCCTAGTCCTATCCTTCTATTCCTACTCTCTTTAGTAAAAGAGAGGTTGAGCAACTGAGTAACAAGCAGTTCTCGTAGTAACTCATCTGTTGAGATAAACTCCATTTGGAGTATGGACTCCAATGCTCCCATTGGGAGCGGACATGGTTTAAAAAATAAAAAATAAATATAGTCCTTTTAAAATAACATATTTTTTATACTTTAGGAACACGTAGTTTTAAGATGAACTATTTACGTAATTGTAAAAATTCTCGATTGTGAATATTGTGAAATAAGCGCACTTATTCAAATAATGGGAGAGTTTTCAGGTAAACGTAAGGATGACTATATAATTGATACGTTTGTTGATTCAAATATATATCTTTTGCGTTATAAACTTGAGCACTTCTGCCGTAGGTAACATTTTACGTATTGACCAAGGCCCGTCTTGAAGCCGGGAAGTTTTGATACAGCCGCCTATCTCTCAGTTCTGTAAAAGGAACCGACAAAGAACTGGTAAATTAGTATTTACAATTGTACTACCGCTCGCTTATTTCTAGGTTTGCTCGGACAACCACATACATACCACTGTATGGCATTGGTGTTTCAAGGGATGATAGCTCAGGGGCTAAAAAGCACAAATGTCATTTTTCTTTAATATTCTAAGACACATGATTTCACGCCAGAATATACAACAAAAACTCACGTATAGCAAATGCCTCCATTTAATTTACAGTTTTATCTCGACACGTTTCTGGAAGAAGTTGGTAAGTAACAGATTGATAGTTTCAGATTTAATGATAATGTCTCTAGCATCATTTTTTATGTTGGGTAGATAATTATAATATAGATACATTAATGTCGATTTGACACAGATAAGAGTTTAAAATGAATAGTCATGAAAAATCGCTTGCCTTTAATCAGCATCAATAATAATTTCCAGGGCTGTGGAGTCGTGTAAAAAAGAGACGACTCCGACTCTGACTCGGAGGAAATTTTTCAAATTTTTCATATTAACATATATATTTGTATACCATCAGATCATCTGTATTCAGCCAAGTATGACATGTCAACACTTTGTAATATTTTGTTTGAATACACTTTATTAAAAATATTTTTCAAAAAAAAATCGAGCTGCTCATTTTTCACGACTTCGACTCCGAATCCGGTCAAAATACCGCGACTCCGCGACTCCAACTCCGACTCCACAGAGCTGATTATTTCATATAAAAATAAATGCTTTTTAAAAAAAAAAAAATGTTCTTAATGCACCAACTGAGTTATTCCAGACAAAGAATTTATATCAAGGAATCTTTTTGTATATTTAAACATTTGAAGAATATGGCTTATATGTTCTTCAAGCTAACGGGGTGCCTTAAATCCTGAATTTGTAAGTTACATTGTATTCGATGTAGTACTTAAATTTTCTGGAAAGAAGAAATAATACTCAAAGACACCTGGTATTCTCGTAGGTACGACATGGTTGCTCACTTCAAGGTTAGGTCAACAAAAAAGTGTATCTCTGTTTAAAAATTAAGCAACCCTCTTAAGAAAAGATTTCTCGATCGCACTGCTGCGAAAACACGTGAGTAGTTTGCTTGGCAAGATTTAAGTTTTAAGTATCGTGTGTAATTATTGCTAATTTGAATTGATTTAAATGAATAGAACTCATGTCAAACTAATAAGCTGATCTTAGATAAATTTATAATTTATGCAGATCATGTATTCGCTCTTACTTACCAATCGGATGAATGAAATAAAAGTTTACACCTAACAAACAAGCTATATAATTAACTTGCTTGAAAATAATTGATTCATTTTGATATACGTAATGAGTTAAAGATTAAAATGAAGATACAATATACTTAGTTATAAATGTGTAGAGCTTTTTGCTTTCACTTCTCATGTTTTACAATTAAAGTTTTCAAAGTTTTGCTTAATTCCTTTTCAATAAAGTTATTTACAATTGTAGAAACTAAGCCTTTATCAATATTGTCCACTCTAAGTGAAGAGCATAAGAATTGTTTATGACGCATCTAAAAAAAATATACGAGATCTTGATGTAATAAATTTTGGGGAGGATTAACACGTGACTGTTGGACGGCTAAAAGTAAGCTTATTGATCTCCGTTTGAAGATTGGATGGGTTTACAAAATTTACTACTGATTTAATATTAATAAAAAATCATTGCATGGCGAAAATAATAATCATCTTAAAAAAATACTTTAACTGTCTGAAAAATAAATTCAGCATCTTCTTTGGAAAATGATCAATTGTTGAACACGCCCTTGTTTACGGATGTTAACGTGTTGTCAATGCTGACCCGGAAAAAATAAGGCAGGGAAGAGGTTCATATAAGCAAAGTTATTGTATTAAATAAAGCATTCTTCTTCTTTCTTTGGCCATGTTCGCTCCCTATGTGGAGCATATGGCCGCCGCGCGGCACCTCCATGTTTCCCTGTCTCCTGCCAATTGCTTTGCTTCCTCCCATGACATGCCAGCATCCCTCAGTTCCACCGAGTACATCCTATGGATAGTACCCGACGGACGTCCGGGACGCCGGAATCCCACCGGTCGAAAGAAAAGGCAGGCAGGATTGAGGCTTTCCGGAGGCATCCGCAGCACGTGACCCAGCCAGTTCCAACGTCTCTCCATAACCACTGCAAATATATTACGTTAAATCGTCGCACAATTGCAACATGCATAATAGAGGAAAATACTGGGAAAGTACAGTGTCAGTAAAAGAAAAAAAACTGGTGGGTGAAAAATGTAAGGTACTGTTTTCACCGCAACACTAAATATTGTAGTGCGTTTTCCTACAACAAGGGACCCAATTTATTTTTGTATGACTGAGCGTTAAGAACAAAAATTTCAATGCCTAAAGTCTCTTATATTGAAAGTGTTAACAGACCTACCTTTTTAGAAAATTTTGAAAGTAATACAACAAAATGTGCTTTATAACGTCGTTAGTATTATATGTAGGCACACAAGAAAATTGTTTTATAACGTAAGTATTAAACTTATGCGGAAAAGAATTTTGAAGGATATTATAATTTATTAATATCACAATACCAATCCTCGGCTAATGAACAATCCTATGAAATGGAAACAATCATATTAAATTGTAAATATTCTAATCAAAATACATGCTGACAGTTGATGCATTTGCGACTCCTATATTTTATTACAAGCACTACAATCAACAACCCATTGAGATAATAATGCCCCTAATACAAAAAAAATACAGAGTATTCATAAAGTATCAGTATACCAGTTTTTTCAAAATAAATATATGGTAACAACTTCATTAGTAAAAATGCGAATGAATACTTTTCGACATTGCTAAACATACTTATCCTGATAAAAAAGCTGCCATCATAGAACATTTTTTTTTAAATTTTAAAATCCATATTTTGTAAAAAAAAAAGGTCAATAACAATACTGCCCTGAAAAATACGTAGTGGTTAATAGCGAATATCGGTTAACTTTAATATGGGAAACTCAAAAAAAAACTTCTGTGACTACACTGTGACTTAGCGGTAATCAAATGATTTATCAACATAGCTGATATGATAATCTGATATGGAATAGTTTTTTTTTTATATTATAAGGCATTAATATTTCAATATCAGACATACCGAACGTTGGATTTCCCAAAAAATCACCGCAAGCCATTTAATATAAGCCTGTCATTACTATTTATGTTTAAAGATAATTAATAAATAAGATTTTCAAAATACCAACTATATATTAATAAGGGTGACGTAATAGTACAGTTGTTATTCTTAATCGTCTTTGAAAAAGCTATAAAATCAAGTCAATCTTCCCAAACCCAGTACAAAAATACTGGCGTGCGCAGATTACATTAGTAATATCGGAAGTTAAAAAAGTAATGTTGACAAAACTACTGTTACCTTGCAACAAGTAACATTCGATTAAAGATCAACGTTTAAAAATACCTAATATATGACAATCACAAAGCCGATGCTACGATTATATATCCCCATTCTCGATAAACGGTTGATGAGTTTATGTATCATAGATCTGTAGTCAATGTTTAGCATAGGTGTCAGCAAGGAAATCAAAAGAAGAATATTGTAAGCAGCAATAAATACTTTATAGACTGCTGGATGCCTAGTTTTAAGGACTTTCGGGAGTCACAAGTGTTTAAACGAAATATTTTCGGATATATCTGGAAGGATGGATGGCATCTGGTGATGTCGCCATAACCATAAGCTTAAGAACTTCTACGGTGAACCAGACATGATAAGATTTGTTGAAACTCAACGCATACGCTGTGCTGGACATACATTACGTATGGATGAGTGAAAGCTTACAAAAAGGCTTACATTTTTCAACCCTGGAGAGAAGATGAAAGTTGGGGGACTGCAACTTCGCTAGATGATTGGGGTGTCACGGGACTTGCGAGTGTTACGGGACAAACTACATATAGCGGCAAAAAGAAATTATAACCATAAATTTTATTTTATTTAAATTATCAAGCATAGAGATTTAATTGCAAACCAAATGTAGATCAATTAGCAATCTGTGATATTATTGTGGCCCATTTATAGAAAACTTTAGTACAAAAGTAGCATGGTTGTTTTTTGTAAACGAATAATCAATAATTATTTGAGATTATATAGTAAGAACGATAATTCGTTTATTTCCGAAATATGGGCTATTTTTTTAATGAATATCTACGCTCATTTGACTGGACGTGTAAGTAAAAAGTTTGCGCTTTTTTACTCACTTGTTTTAATATATAATAAAAGATATAATATTTACATATTAGTCAATAATATAAAATACGTCATTTTTCAAATAAAAGTATACTATGGACACATAAGCTTAAGTATTATTTATTTTATTTGAGATATTATTTAAATAAAAAGGTTCAATCAAATCTTTTCTGACAACAGTGTTCTCGTTGTTAACTTCAAAAGATCTGTCACAAAGAGGGGACCCCTGGTGTTATATTGATTGCCCTGTGACGCAGCACAGTGGCACAAATAGGGGAATCCCGTGTGCCCCGCGGACAGGGAATCAAGTGAACAACTGAGCCAAATTCACCGTGCTAATTTCCACGGCATTGTTTAATAGAATGTGGGAATTTGCAGAGGTGATTGAGATGAATGAATAGGGACAATTGGGAATGATAGGGAACAATATGTTGTATTGTATTACGTTGTCTATCAAAGATGCGTATAACTGTATATCAATATGATAAATTGGCAGAAGAAGCAAACCTATATTTTTGAGCTTGTATTGATATTAAATAATTACATAATAAAGGTGAATATTTACATTAGAAAAGGTTCAGGTGATAAGTAACGTTACGGGTGGATTTTTGGGGTAAAAATGCTGACAAAGCCGTGGTGAATAGTGCAAAGACAGAATTGAACGAAAAGATTAATTATTGTCGGCGAAATGTTCGATTAATTTTACGTATAAAACATATTTTTGTCCTCACCATTTTGTTCGCGTCACTCATGAGCGATGCTCCCTCTAAGACGAGAAGTTAGCTGCGCGGAAATTTCAAAGGCTGCGCGGGCCGATCAAATATTAATTGAATAACTGTCTTGTAGTGTGCGCCAACCCGGAATGAGTACGCGGGGGCTTGTCAACTGCTGCGCGGACGCGCGCGCGCGCAGCTTAGAGGGAACGTTGCTTATGAGTATCCCTTCGGATATACTTAAAATTAAAGGACGAGGCTAGGAAAGACTTAACTGTTATCTACACCCCCGTTTTTGAGATCGGATAGAAGATGGATGGAACGAAAGTAAAAGTTACGCTGATGATTGCGGAATCATTTTACGAAATTAAATATTCGAAGATTTGAGAAAATGTACTAGCAATCGATAAGGATAATCGTCTAAGATTATTTACTATTTGACTAAATTAGAGGCTCTGACCAAATAGAACAAGTGGTTTAATAACTAATGTTCTCTTTTAATTCTACAAGTGAATTTTTATCATGTTGTATCCAAATTATATTATGCATTACATAATATTAAAATATAATGTTTATGTACCGCCGTCGTAGATAAATAATATATGGCCAATTTAAAAGCCATGAAGATAAATGTTGTTCTTAATTTTTTATTCTTACTTTCATAATTAATTAATACTTTAAAATCAAAATTATTCTCTGATGTTACTCTAACTTGCATAATATTGCTTAATATACATAAAAAGTTGATTAAATAAATCACTGTGCTGATAATTTCATTATGATTCTGCCATATTAACTAACATTAAATAAACATTTATGTTTCCGGTAAAGCAAGAAGTAATAAAATACACTAAAAAAAGTAAATAATATTGAAATTCATTCACCTCTGGATATGATACCGATTAATATTGGAGGTTTTTTTTTATTTCAATAAGATTATATTTCTTTGATGATAATCTCAATAATCTAATTTCATAATACATTATAATTATATGTAAGTTGGTCTTGCAATAGATAAAAAAAAGCTGTCAGTCGATAAAAAACTGTTGTAAAAAACATTGCATTAAAGATAATATTTTTCATTATTATAATCATTAATCAAAAATGCTAAAGCTTATGATAATTCAGTTTCGCCATCTTTGATAATTAATTTATGTTTTTCATCCTGTTGGGAACTGGTAATATCATTTTTTTAAATATTGATATAATATTTTTTAAATCGTTGTTGCTTGGTAATTTAATGACGAAGCGAAATGAAATGAAAATATGCTTCAGCAAAAGGTGCTGAAGCATATATATATAGTTACCCCATAAGATCACTGCAAAAATTTGGCGTTGAAAAAATATTTCTGTTGATTTCCCGCTTGAAATTAAATTTTTATGATTATTGGTAACTGTAAAATCATGTAAATAAAGAGAGTTGTACAATGTAATCTAATTGCATGGCTAATTTAAAGCATATTTTCTTAAATCAAACATTATTCTAATTACCATATAAATATATTTTTTTCAAAGCGCTAATCTTAAATTTCAATTGAACTGTTGTCATGTCCTGTATAAACGGTTTTAAAAAAAAAACTACTATATTATTTACAATATTTAGAAATTAAAAAAACTTTCAAGTGTATACAGAACTTAATACAGTATGACCACTGCCTATGTGGATTATTTGTTCCAACTCGAAAAATACTTAAAAAATATTATATGAATGAATAAGAAAATGATTCTATTTAATATCGAAACCATCATTGAAATAAATCTCCGACAATTTTTATATTCTTGTATCCGATCTTAAGAAGCCTGTTTCTCGTACGATGTTTAAGTGGAAATTGTCTGCGATAAGGCTGATCGTAAAACGATGTCAGTTGATTTATGTCACAGTATACTCTGGTAGAAGTAATTATAAAATTATTATTCACTGATTTTAATGGCCACACGACTACCGAATGCACAAAAACTTGAATAATAATGAATCGAAATTTACGATATAGCTAAAATAAACATAAATAAATATTTTGTTTACTTAATAAAAAAAGTTTCGGTTTATCGTCACTACCACAACATCATCATCAGCTAATGTTTCATACGTCGAATTTTCATCTGATTATTTTTTATAAAATCTATACCCGTTCCCTATTTGGAGCATTTGGTCACCAATGGTTCTTCCAAGATGTTATGTCCCTCGAGAGACTCTGCTTCCTCCCAGGTTTGTCCAGGGTCCCGTTACTCTACCAAATACCCATCAGTAGTCTTCCACGATGACAGGATCCATCCAGTTAGTAAAAAGAAACAGGCGGGGTTCTGACCTTTTGGAATGGAATGTGTTAAATATATTGTACTCCTGAGACAACACTGCCACAAACCGAGAATGCCTATTTTAGCAGTAAATACCAAATTAACTGTCAGTTATTATGATAATCTAAAACTGTCATATATCTAGCTAGTAGTATTTGTAAGTTTATTAAATCAAAATTTATTAAGCAATACTCGGTTGAATTTTCTTGTTGATAATTTTTTACTTAAAAAAATTCAGGAATAGGTCATAACTTCACATTTGAAAAACTGTTTCTTATTTTTTTAGAGAAATACTTCTCCATACATTATAATTCGATTAGCGAAGTCGAGTACATAAGAAGCTTACAAGTTTTGTTTTATGCAACACTACCATGTAATATTATAATAACATTTAACAAAATATTATTCCTTGGCGAGATACTTATGTAAAATACGAATGAAAAGCTTTTATAAAATTTACGATGTTTTAGTAATTTCTTTTGTTAGCCTGTCATTTATGAATTAATTATTGGGTAATATCGGACCGACAAATGTATTGATACTTTTTAACGCTTTTTAGTAAAATATAAAATGAAAATGTAAATACATTCAGAGTCTTGCCTCTTATAGACCAACTGATTACGCCGATTATTGTGACAGCTAATAAATTTCTAAAATATATTGATATCAACGTATGGTTATATAAAAACAAATTACTTCTAAATAAAAAGAAATCGTCACCTTAACTTTAAATGTGATTTGCAAAATAGTGCATATGGAGTTCCCGTGAACTTCTCATCTCTGTAGTGATCACACCCTTCCGTCTGCAACGATGTTAAGGGGATACAATTTACAATTTTTCAAAAACTTTATCGATGAAGGAGACTAAAAGAAGCTTGACGCTAGCGCGTCCTGGTACTTAAAGCTCCATAAATTTGATATCCCAAAAAAAACATTATATGTAAATTATTTTGCAAAAAATTCTCAGATTATAATTACATTCAAATATATCGTTAGTCTCCACTTTAACTTAATTATTCTTTGATGTGTTTTTAAATTATTTTTAAGAGGTAATAAACGTCTTAATAACAGTCAATTGTATGCCGCTTATTCATATTCTGTACCCTTATTTGTAAGTTACACCATTATAATTTTATTTTGTTTAGTATAAATAACACTAGTTGATTATGCTCGTAATGAGCAAAACTGGTCATGATTGTCTTAAATAAATGTAGAATCAGCACAAATGAGTAATTTATTTTTTGCATAGCAATATAATGTCCGCTCTGTGAATAATCCCATCAAAACCAACATTTTTTACCACTCGGTTATAAGCCCAAGTGTTTTTAACTTTTCCGGTTTTAAGCTTAAGAAATGCGACCCCAATACCCACATTTTCTTAAATATCTATTTTAATATGGGTGATACAATGTTTATAATTAAGGTACTCTTATATCATAAGGTTTTTTGAACCTTTTGTAGTTTATATAAATACGCGATAACGAGATAAGCGCCCGCGATAAGCGATCGTTCGTAAGATAGCTGGGCTAAACGCGTCAGTTGCAATTTAATATGTGTGCTGGGATGACGTCTTTTTTACGCGCAACTTAAAATATGATTATTTATTAAAAAAAAAAACACGGATTTTTATAAAAAAAAATGTATGAGGAATGATGCAGAGAGATATTTTAAAGCCCTTAGACTATTTTCTTTTTGAAATTCATAAGAATAAGGCCAATAATGAGGAAACCACTGGGGTCCCTAATCGACCCCCCATCGGCAGAGAAGTATTTTCCTAGTCTCCGAGCCGCGAGAGTTAAAAACGTTCCGAGTTAGTTAGAATTTAATGAAAGTACCATAGAAAGTACTTTAGTCGAATTTCGTATGTATGGTACATTTGTTTATCTCTAGTTTATGCTTAGCAAACACCACTTCTCGATGCAATTTGCAAAGCGAAGGGTATTCGTTGTGATCCTATTCGACAGTTTGTGGTTTTCACAGCCAGTTAGCCGCGGTTAGTAAGTCGTTAGTTGGCAAAAACAACTGCCGGCAACCGCAATAATACATTTACACTGCGGATAACTAGGTTCATTCTGTACAGTTAATCATACTTAAGTGGGAAATTCACACGGAAATTTATCTTGTTTCCTTTAGCCGCGGAAGAAATTAAACATACCTTGAAGAGAAGGGAAGCGATTTGCAAGGTACACTATTAAAAAGGTACAAATTCTGTGGTCTAGATTAGCTTAGCTGAAAACTACTTTATGATTTCAATGCCACGATAATTATGACCCGAGGCAGTATTTTTACTGAATGAAGCATTTCAATTTCATCTAGCTATCATTATATTAATTTTGTTTGGAAATTTTTTATCACGCAAAGTCTATTAGTATAATTGTTAATGACATATTTAAAACATACAAAACTGGGATTGAACTATATCGAAGCATACCCAATAACCAATTAGACGAAGGAAAAGATATTTAATTCAAGAAAAGCGTACTTTTTTATTTAAGATTTTTTTCTCCAATCATTACTGTCATACTGAAATTGCTTGCAATCTGCTAAGAGGGCTTTCAGTTTTCTGCATATTTTTATATTAAAAGTTGATACAGAATACAGCCGTGGTATTTATATCAATAATTACGAAAAACCTTTTACTAATAATTATTGTGAGTGTTCTCAATAAGCATCATTCTAAGTAATGTTTTATTAGCTATCATGCACTCATGGGGTTATAACATATTTCAAGCAAGTTTTCGTTAACACATTTTAACTTAAGTGGAAACACAATACTTTTTTGTCATATGATTTTTTAAGTTGTTATAAAACAAAACAATTTGAAAATTAGGTTGAAGCTCAATATTTTATTCAATGATTTTTAACAGTTCAAATTTAATCAAATCAGGTATCTTTTATATCTTGCTTTATAAGTTAAGTGAGCGATAACACAAAGATAAAGATAAGAATCTACGGAACAATTATTGAGGGCCATTGTTTGTATAGGCACATTTAATGTATTTTTTAAATTGTGAGCATAATTCCTATATATTATCTACATACATTGTATTATAAAGATATGACATATTTATATTCGTGTTAATTTATTCAACCAGAATAGTTCATCACGAATAAAAATTATACCGGTATTTCTTTCACACTCCAAAATTAATTTTGCGAATACTTTGTCGATAAGAAAAAAATCAATTCACTATCAATTTGCGAGTGCTAAAATATTTTTGCATTATTTCGTAATCACGTACATTACGGAGTATTGGTTGCAAAAAAGCGAGCTACCGTCCGCGAAATGGTCGATTTCATGTAATCGCCGATGCACGCACGCCACTGTATACAATGCAATTATTATCTGCAGCACGCATGTCCTATCGAAGGTTGCCGGAAACATTTTAAATATAGTAAAATGCATTTCTTTATATTGTATATTCTTATTCTATGTATTTGTAACATGATGCTTTCAGAAAGCGTTTAACGAAATAATATAACGTATTTGTATTTTGTACAGTACACTGGCATCATTCTTTATATCTTTACTACCCCAACTAAACTTAGACGAGAGAAGCTTATTTCCTTTTCCATAATAATATATTCAGTCAGGCTAAGAATCTTCATTCTGTTACCTGAAGGTTCCTTGTTGGAAAAACAGGAGGTCTTATCAAGAATTTCTGGTGACTATGTTTTAAGCTTATTGCTGGTATATTGTACGTTCAAATCCAAAGCAAGATACAGTATGAAATTCTATGCTTTTATACTTACGTAGTTGCTTATTGAGAATTTTCCAAAGACAATACAATATTATTTTTCTTTCCTAAAAGTCTGAACGCCATAATTTATGTTGTGTTCATAAGCTGCAGCACTTTATGATGTAAAGAAAATGATCTTGAAATGTAGTATTACAACGCAATGCATTTTAAACAAAAATGCTAAGTCAGTCTTCCATCCCCCTTTCATGGTGGTGTAAAAATAAAACGGGACAGATTGTTGGGTCCAAGGTGCAGTACTCAACTTCGTTGGCTTCAGGATCTCACAGGTTTAAGCCCCAGTACGAACAGCAATATTTCAATCAAAAGTATGGGTGTTTATGATGTCTAGAAAGATGTCTCTTCCACCCTTCAAATCATACAAGCGATTAGTTTACCACTAGTCCTGTCCTGACCTTATTCTACTGTGCTTAAAAAAGAAAAATCAAGTAACTGGTTAGAAAATATTCTATAAAAAAGTATGGTTTACATTGGAAGTCGATATGAATCAAAAGGGGATAAAACAATAGTCATGAAAAAAATCCATGTATTTGGATACAAACTAATATTAAACATATATGTATAATTAATTCGGACACTAGAACTTATCATAGTACAACCAGGTATAACTAAATAGTAGTCAATAAATAATTAATAAAGATTTTCTATATTTATATTTATGGTAAAAAAGGAAAATGGTCTTATTACGTTAATGTACCATGATTTAAAGAAACAGATAAAAAACAAACAATTCAGAAAGAATTTTGGGAAAAATATATGTCACGTTTCAATTAATAAAAATATTATGACTTTATTCATTAAGCTCATACAGTAATCAATATTGAATTGTTTTTAATAATTAATAGTTTGAATATATTTTGCTAAAGGTTTTGCCTAACTGAACAAACTGAATGTAAATGTATATTTAAATACCCGCTGAACACTTTACCTGATGCAAAGATGCTGCTGAGTTCAATCATCTGAAAATTCTTTACGCCAGGGATGTTTTCTTTAATAAGTTTACTTTAAATTCACTAAACCATTTTAATTTACATATATTAAAAACCAGAACGAACAAGCAAGACTATTTCATTCGAAGTATTTTTTCTCATATCAAATTTATACATTAAATAGTATTTAAAATTACTTAAGCACCTCTTTGATCACGCTTATGTCTGAAATTGGAAGTATAAAAAAATGCGATCCTTGAAACAATTAAAATAAATCAATAATTAAAGTTAATAGTTGTCTGATCTCAATAACAGTAAATACAATTATAAAGATGAAATAAAATAAAGTATTAATCATTTTTTTTGTGTTTGCTTATTTTTTCAGTTGCTTAATAGTCAATTTTTTGAGGTTTCTTTTTAAAATACAAGATCTGCTGTCACGTTTATTTCAATCTATTGAATTTGAAATGAGATTACAATTATATTGAAAACGATGCAAATACACTCTTCCTGTTGGTCAATTATAAAATATGTCTTCGGAAAAATTAGCCAACGATGATGCAACAGAGTCCACTAGTGCAAAATCTCAAAATTGCTACACTTGCAGTAATTAATATTTTTGTAAATGTATTACTTTAATAGTCCTGCTGAATAATAATACGTTTGTAGCCTACATATACTAAATTTACCGTTTTGCATAATATTTTATTGACATCATAAAAAATACTATTTTCTTGTCACTAAATAGAGGTAAAGTTACTAAGCTATATACCTATTTTACAGTAATACAATACGTTAATATTTTCGAAAAAGATGATGAATAATCCTGTAAGTAAGTTTGTATAACTAAACATACATTTCTTCCATTCTTCAGAAGTAGACAACCATCTGAGATAGATGTGTTACCATATTTGTTTCTAAAAAAATTAGCACACATCATTGTTTTTTTCCATTTTTTTTGTTGCAAAAACTTTTTATGTAGGTACAATACGAGCAAAAAAAATTATAATCAAATTGTACTCACAGGGTTTCGTTGGTGATTAAGTATTCATGACATGATAAAAATTTACACTATTTTTATTTGATGTTTATCCACTTGTTATAACAAATCAATCTACTTTAACATAAGCTGTTCTTCGAGAACTGCTTGTTACTTAGTCGGCAGAACTAATGGTAAGCTAATTGCTTTCGTTACTTCTTGTTTTTAAGATCGGATGGAAGAGAAAAACTTGACACATCACAGACTTTTTTTTTAAATCCATGTCCGCTCCCAATATGGAGCATATGGCCTTCTTCTGAAAAAAAACATACTTATGCATATGCATTAATGTGGATAAAAATTTCCGATCGCTTCCACAGGGCCTCTTTGCATAAAGTAGGACTACTTCATCTCACACGCAAGCGACATTAACAGCGAAATATTATATGTTTACCGCAAAACAAAAGCAAAATAAGACAAATATGTATTATAAAACAAAGCCTGAGGCAGATACAAGACTCGACCGGCGGCAAATCACTCGGTAAGCAGTGACATTTCTCATTTACTGGTCGGAATTACGCGGCCAGGTAGCTGCACTTAACAGCTTTTGCTTGTAGTCTTGAAATAATCCTATGATGCAAAAATGTTATATTTTGCCAGGAGTGTTTCTTTCTTGACGATGAATCTTATTAATTCATTGCAATATAATAACAGCTTGATTGCTAGATAACTCTAGCTGATTTATAAAACAAATAAACAAAAACTTTATAATATGATAATTGAAAAATCTGTTTATCTTGATAATGTAAATCACGAGAATTTATAAAATGTTGTACTTAAATAATGACACAAAAAATTTCTAGGTTTTTAACAATACTATTTAACACATATATGTACGTTTTTGTTGTTTTCGGGGCTGTGGAGTCGGAGTCGCGGTATTTTGGCCGGAGTTGGAGTCGTGAAAAATGAGCGGCTCGAAATTTGTTTGAAAAATATATTAAATGATGTGTATCCACACAGAATAGACAAAAGTGTTGACATTTTATGCTTAGCTGACTAAAGTATACATTTATATAAGTTAAAATGAAATTATTAAAAAATTTGCTCGGAGTCGGAGTCGTCTTTTTTTGCACGACTCCACAGCCCTGGTTGTTTTCGTCTCATACTACCTAGTCTGGAAAATGGCTTGTAGATAGTGTTTTACTGAAGTCTTAGTTGTTATTCTCTTAAAACATATAAATACTACTTAAAACCAATAAAGATTAAAACGTTATTGTAAAAAGTCACGTTTCAATGTGCAATGCAAAAAATAGTTTGAAAAACATATTTTTATATATATACTGAGTTCACAGTATTGTAAAGTGAGTACAGAGCAGTTTATATTTGTGTAATGAAATATATACCGTTACGATAATTACGTTTTTTCTTAATGTAAAAGTCGGAAAGACTGGTTTCGATATTTTTTTTCTTGAAAAATAGAGCTGTCAGAAATTGCTTTGCGTTGATACGCATTTTTGGACGCATAAAACATGAAAATTCCAAAATAAAGGATATAACAATGAGTAAAGTCCATTTACCTTAAATAATTTGGGAAAGATACAGAACGTATTATTTTTTGATCATTTACAGAAATTTGACAATCATATCTTATTATATTTTATTTTCAACAGTATTTCTGAATTAAATGATTGACGTACTTAGCAACGTTCCCTCTAATTTTTCTATTGTGTGTGCGGACCATCAACTTCTGTGAGCAGTAAATTTTCAGCCAAATAAAAAGTGTGCGCAAATATAAAAATTTGGTGAAACAATTTTAACAAACTTATTTTTACAATATTTCTGTGTGCGGCCTTGTGCGGGGATGGAAAAATGTGTGCGGGCACATTTTGGGAGGTGTGCACGCGCACACGCGCACACCTTAGCGGGAACATTGGTACCTAGCTTAAATTCCGTCCTGTCATTTTACCCTCATGAGAATAAATCAATTGAAAATAATATATTAAGCGTTGTTTTCCAGCGGAACAAAATTGAAATGAAATTATTTCAATTACGTGCAGTTGAAGGAAATATATAATTTTATTGAAATCGTAAATAAACATCTATCATCTCATAGATTTTACTTTGAAGATAAAAAAAACCCATGCATTTTGTATATTAGAAAGGGTTTTAAAAGATGTAGCTTTGGATAAATATGTGTACGCTACCCCAGTATAATTAAACAATTACCTTCACAATCATTTGAATACTCTTCAGATTATTCAAAATAAATCATTGGTACAAATTTATTGTAATCCTCCGTGGTGTGTGGGCAATTTTCAGCTACATAGAAAATAAAAAGTACTTAATATTCGCAAGTCGTTTTTATCCAGTAATTCACAGTGATATAAGCCAACAATATTTTCTAATGATAATCGTACTTTTAATGTTGAGAAAATACTTACACAACGTGTCAGATCAATACCAAATATGCTCGATAACACCTTTACAATGAAAAAATAATGATACCCAGTAAGAAACACTGTCTTGACGTAACTTCATTAAAAATGTCTTTTTGAGTATGTCATTCCTGAATTACTCACCTCTAAGATGTCATTTTTAATTTTTGTCAACAATAAGCAGATAAGATAATACATATTAATACGTCCGTCGATTTGGATCTCTATCAAGTGGATATAAAAAAAGTCACATTGACATTATCTTCTTAGAAGATAAAGATTAACAATGTGTTTTGTAAACAAAATTGTAATTACCTATAAACACTGAAAATATGAAATTAAATTTAATTGCTTTGTTATTTATTCTACAGGTTGTGCTACAAATTATAAAATGTGTTTTACATTTTTTAGAAGCATCATCGAACAAACTATCTTTAAATTATGTGCAACTTGATTAAACATCGATTCATATTTTAAACTTACAAATAAAATCACATGTCACAATTTATTACTCAGCCTGAGTAATAACGATGTTGTTAAATTAAATTTTATATTAAAAATGAACGCTCACAAAGTTACCACCGAGCCCATCGAAAATATTAATCCTGCCAAATAAAATATATATTTTGTATCTTTCTCAACTTCGCATGACTTGAGAGAGTAAAACTCATCCAACAACAGGTCTGAGATATATAAAAAATAACATAAAATAAAAAATAAAGCAAGTGCACAAGAAACAAAGACCCGGGCTAATGAACACGTATCGCTTTCAGATAATATTATACCCTGAGCGGGACGCAAAAGGGAACCCGTTCCATGCATGCGAGATGCACTTTGCGTCCAGCAACTGTGTATAAGTGCGCAAACAAATAACAATAATTATTATTAATTTAATTGTACCGCATTTTAAATCACATTGTGGGTCACCATGGTATTGCAAAAGCATTTTTTCATCGGAACGTAACATTTTAGATTCTTCCCTTTTTTGCTGCCTAATAGAAAAATATAAACTACCATGCAACGAATCGCTACAATAAAGCAACAGTGAGCTTAAGTGAAAAATATCGATTTTAAGATAAGTATGCCAATAGATTGCTGAAAAGTAAACCTTTATAGTGAAACTGTGAAATATTTTAATTTAAAAAGAAAATGCCACAAAAAGAATCTTACATTTACAATTATTGTTATTGCCCAGTAACTTTAAAGCATTAGCGACATTAGTAAAATAACTAGATACAGATAATAGTTAAAAACTACTATTATTTTGTATCATAAACCGTAAAATAAACTAAATAAAACCATCATTGACAGCACAAACCTTAAGCCTTTCAATTATCTCGAAACTAGTATTTTCGAGTAATCACACTGTTGCTTTAGGGTAGCAAAATGTCAATATAACTTTGATGGAAAGAAACAGATTTTTGGTTTCAGTGATGAATTATTAATGAAAAATAATATTAAGTGATATTTTTACAAGATAAAACGTGTAATGATAGAACAATTCTAAAATTTCGAAAACGTCTTGATTCATTAATTAAGATATTCCATGTGAAACTATATGAAGAAAAGGCTGCTGGCAGCGTTATTTTTTTAATGAATCAGTTTATTTCAACTAAAATGTCTTAATTATTCTAATTCGAAAACCATACAAAAGAAAAAAATATATCACAAGGAATATCCTTCAGAAAATAATTATTATAACATTATAAAGAGAAAATTTATGATATTATGAAGTGTTTCCAAAAATAAAATATACAAACTGAAAGTATTATCATTATTCAGACACTTAAAAATTCAGCGTCCGTGGTGCAGTGAAACGTCGTTGGCTTACGTGGAGAATCACGCGGGTTCAAATCCCCAGTACGAACAACTTACTCTTTCATCCTTCTAATCCTTAGAATAACAGAGCGTTGCGAGAACCATAACTTACCACTCGTTCTATCCTACCATGATCCTTTCTCTCTTTGATGAAAAGAGATGTTCAGCTACTAAGTAACACGCAATTTTCGTAGAAATACTTATGTTAATAAACCTCTGTTAGAAGGCTGTATGTTTTATATTATGTGCATACATGGATCAAAAAAAAATATTTAATACCTAAAAATTATAATTTGATAAAATTAATCTGGTAGTTACAAACTGGTTGTTTCTACGTTAAGATTTGTATTTTCTTATAATAATGTTAAACTTAAAATGTATTGATTTATTGTGTTCATTCTAAGAATTGTAAACATATTTCATGATGTAGCGTTAAATAATCTTTCATTACAATTTTTTTGAATAACCTCAATATAAAAAAATATAACATCTATAAAATTCATAAATAATTGTATACAAGTAATGGTTTTTTTGTTTCATTATTAATATTTCAGGCTCATACTTTGTTATAGCGAAGAATATCACCGCTAAAAGGTTCTATAAAAATTAATATAAATTGATAAACTTATTTAATAGTCCGTAGTCCAAGAAAATCTGTACAGGCTTATAGAAAATCATAAAAATATTAGACACATTATAAGCATAAAACTTATAAGATCACATTTTCTAGCCATACGTGGATTCATTTGATACGCCAAGCTAGCAGTATTAGGTGGCTTTAATTATATTTTTTTCAAGGTTGGGTTCTCAACTTTTTCTCTCTTTTAGACCAATCTGGGATAATTTTACGATTCCTTGTCACTCGCCAATAGCATTCCCATGTCATACCAGCAACATTCAGTTTAGTAATCTGACGGTAGTTCAAGACGCCGGAATTTCGCCGGTCGGAAAAAGACAAGAAAGCCTGAGGCTCTGCATAGGCATACATTTAAATCAATGTGAACTGTCTAGAATCTAGATTCTAGAATACCCACCTTTAAACAATTTGTATAATACTTGTGTTCTATTTATGCTAATTTCCAGTAGCGAATCATGTTTCTTAAAGAAGACTTGACGATTATTAAGTGGACCAGGGAGGTCTCTACTACGTCAGTGATTTTCGAATGACGTTGGATCTAGCTGGGTCACATCAAGCTGCGGATTCTGAAAAAGGTGACATGATTTAATGAAAAAAATTGTACGATTTTTTGTACAAATATACCTAAGTGTAATTGAATAAATTAGATAAAATATACTTAGATAGAATTCAGGTTATTACATAAAATATTATTTTACTTGAGATAGAAACGCTAATTTCATGTGAAGCTTGATGTGCAATTCGATACACGATGTCTGATACTAAATGACTTTCGGCGAGTATTTTTAAACGAAAACATCTATTTAAACTTCCATCACATGATCGATGCTAGTTAAATAGTCGGATTGTGTCGAATACTTTAAGAAAATACCATTAATTATTTCTCTGTATATATATTCATTGGGTGATCGTTTTAAATAAAGCAATCAATACTCTCTTTTTTGTCTTTTTTGTTAATGCATAGTTACTTTTCATGTCGTTGTTTGCAAATGGTATTGCGTGCCGTCGAAGAACGATTTATTCCTCATATAACCTCTCAGATAAGTGGCTTGCTATATGCAAAAGTGCATTCTGATTAAGGAATATTTATCGATGCGTATTTCGCGTAGACTGGTAGCAGGTTGCAGAATCGTCGAGTGGGTGTACACTCCTCCAAAGTGGCATTGACTAATGGGGTAAGCAATTGAATGCGCGTAATCTAGTGGCTTTTAAATGAGACACAAGTTTTGCCGAGCTGATTTAAAAAAAAATGTCGCATAAAACAGGAAAATTGGCTTAGAGCACGTAGTAAAGTAGCCACTGGAAATTGATAATTAAAATATATCTATTCCACATTTACGATACTCATCAATAATTCAACAATCACTCAAAACTTGAATCATAGCTTGTGTGGCGGTGTCACAATTTTGTAAGTGTTTCGTTAATAGATAGTAATTTTTTATACCATTTTGTACACAGAATGCCGCATTTTCACATTTCTTTAAAACAGCACATTTTTACTGCCAATGTCAATTACCAACACTTCAGCGATGAAAGAGACTCGTAGAACTTTGACTTTAACGCGCCTAGGACTTACAGCTCTTTTTATTTGATATAAAAAAGTCATTGTTGGTAAACAATTCGAATACTAAATTTATATTCCCCATAATTTCAATTACTTAAAATACTTCGTGCAAATTGTAGTGCTCTTTATCATCGTGATAAGTTATTGTTTTTCAATATTAATTAACATATACGAAATTATTTTAACTTGTAATGTCCTGCCGGAGAAGTATAATACAATATTAATGTATAAGGTACAGATATAAGTTGCCATTTTTTAAAATATCATAAATACTGTTAAAACGATACATTTTTTTAAATGTTTGACTTTAGATGAAAAATCATTTTATTACGTTCAATACAACACAATTCAAACATTGAGTGGTTTTTCACCAACCAATTGTATTAATAAAATTTTAAAATCTATTATTTTAGACAAGAAATTAGATAGTTTACACACAATCGTATGATTTAAAATAAAATTTAAAAAAGAATACATTGTCAAATAATTACACTTCCTTTTCTTAATAAAAACAAAACTGAAATATAGTATCTTCAATAATATGAAAGAAAATAGCACTTAAGTTTATATGATATAACAAAAAAAAATATTCCAATTGGATATGCTTGATGTACAGCTGCCCTTGCTTAATTTAACCATCACGAGTGTAAATATAATAAATACATTTAAGCTCGCTTTAATTAATCATTAAACATTCCTATTATAACACTCCACATAAATTCATTTAGAGTGGGTGTATCCTTAAAAGCACAACAGTAATCGAATGACATGGCTGATGTCTTACTTTAGTCCTTTGCAGAGTCCTTAATGTGGGAACAAACATATCTGATGGCTTACAAAAGATGATCGCTTTATAGCCCTCAGAACAGAGCTTTATTTTTACTTATAACCTACGAGGCTTTATCTCATTATTGTATTCAGCAAAATGATTAGTATATAATACTTCATATGTTTAAATAAATTTTAGTTGAATATTTAATTTTAAAAATTTTGGTCTGTATTTGTATTTTAAATTTAAATTTATTAGATATAAATTCTTATTATGCCATGAATATTTTATCGTTAATATTTAAAAAATCTTTGATGTATTTTATTTAGGAAACAAATTAAATGGTCAGTTTAAGATTTCGAGTGAAGGTGCTTGGTGGAATTTCAATATTAAATTTGATAAACTCTTAATTTTTTCAATTAAGTGTATCGGAAACAAACTTTTGTCAATAAAATAAATAAATCAGTTGTTTTAAAACTGATACTAGAAATATTCACTTCAACTGTATTATTGTATCCAATGACCCATAAAAAGGTGTTGCTTTGTATTTCATTTCAAATAATTCGCATTACAGCTAGTGGTAGAATTACGAAGACTGTATGCAGTGGCATCCAGAAAAAATAATTGACCCGGCAGATAAGAAAGGCTGATGACTCAACAGTAGCAAGTTTTTGTATGATAAGACCACTTGAAAAAATTCGACAGAGTTACCAATAAAAGCTTTAATCGTCAAGATTTTGTTTCAATATTAAGCTTTACGTTTTCATATAAAAGCTTAAGTACAAAATGCGCGACTGCAATATTATAATACATTTTACTTTTTTCAACAGCGGTAATCGTACATATATTAATAGAAATAAACAGAGCGCAATTGAACAGTCTTTGTAAAATATATTGTTTGAATGCCTTTACTGAAAAAAATGTCTGAGATGTTCAGATAATTGATTATATTAAATAACAGGGTTCATTTCGATGACTGAAAGCGAAATCAAATTTTAATAATATTTTAAAGGTTTTTTTTCAAATGTTACCATTTAATTGTGATTGACATGTTGTAGTATTTAACATACATTTACTAGAAACCAATAATATCCAACGCAAGTGATTTTTCCAGAACGTTGGCCACATATTATTAAGTTGAGAATTTTCTAATACGACATGATATGTTTAATGTTTCCATAGATACGTTACGCTGCAAAGAAATATTGTTATTTATACTCTAAATACTGTATAATATTGTCTTTAAAATAAATATTCGTTCAATTGCACCTGAGGCATAAAATAATAGCTAAAGAAGAATCACAATCACACTTAGCAACAACTAGTTCTATCATTCGATATATCGTATTAGTTAAGATAAAGGATCGTTCACAAGCAAATTTTACATTAAAAATACTATCATTAATACACCCAAAAAAACCTTAATAAACAGCAATTCGATTGCAAACTCGTTCACATGACACTAAATTAATAAGATTTCTAAACTATATATATTATTACGCTTTCGAAAAGAATCGCTACTGTGTAATATAATTTTCATGCATGTGTTTTGTTGAATAAACTGTCAAAAATGCTTGTTACTATTTTAACTACATAATTCCTATTTTTATTATAATAAAAATAGTTTGATTTTTGTTTTATAATTTTTCATTTGGACTATTAAATCCTTCTTATATATTATAACAAAATTAAATTAAGAACATTGTTGTTCCACTGTTTGTGTTTATATATGTGAAATTAACGACATTAACTACTAACTAATTTCCAACTATCGGTAAGCTTATTATGATTATGATAATAAGTAACTTATGAATAACAATCTCCTGATGGAGACTAGATACGAACAATTAAAGTATGTACTAATTACAATATTACTCGCATTTGGAGCAGCGGTGGGCTGCCAATACATAAACAAAAGGCTCGCTTAATCTTGAACCAATTCTTTGTGTTCTGAGGAAGGAGTGAATTTTTTTATCACTCCTGTACAATTATATGCAATACTTAAAAATGCAATCAATTGTTACTTAATACACTTGTAATATATATAAATGGCTAAAAATGTACTACTGTGTATACTGAAGCTGTCGTAGATAATATAAGTCTACTAATTTGATCTGAGAATATTATTTTCTTTAAAATTAACAAGGGGCTCGCCGGCCTTAGTAAAATTTAACAATGGGCTCGCGCGAGACCCTCCTAGCCCCCTCCAGCCCATCCCTGATTTGGGGGGGGGGAGCAAAAATCAATGGGGAATATAAACAATAGCAAGGACCCACCCATCTCTTTTTAAAATGTCAATTACTAATAATTGCTAACTGTTAAGACTTTTATTAATTTCTTAAGACTCTCAACTAATCATTTTGTATTTGTCAATTATGTTATTAGCTCGCTGAAGTACTTTACATTATAAATTTTATTAAAAAAATTCATGTATTAGATAAGTTCAAGTCCGATCATCTTTCCAAACTAATAATTTGTACATACCAGCAATGTTCCCTCTAAGCTGCGCGCGTGCGCGGCCGCGCAGCAGTTGGGAAGCACCCGCGCACTCATTCCGGGTTGGCTCTCATACAATTATTTTCGACGGTCTGAAATACTCAACTTTTGATTGAGTTGAATATTTAAGACAACGTTGAAAATAGTTAATAATATCGCAATAGCATCGTTGCTATTGAAAATTGCACCGTCATACATCGATGGAAAAATAGACAAAGAATAAAGATATGGCTTGCGAGTAGTGAGGGTATTTATATTCATGTCAATATGTATTTGTATATCCGTTTATTTACCGTCCAATTGTTCACTCAATCGGTATTCATAATTTATAAAAAACAGCAATGGAAATCAGGACTGCTGTGTGAACAAACCTTTCCGGGAATCCGGCGAGCATAAGTCAGAAGTGCGTATTACTCCAGGCCGCAGAAGCGACCAAACGCTACCGTTTTACATATAAACGCACTGGCCGCAATGTCCCCGACCGCCTTGTTAATCGATGTGAGTGGATCTATAAATTCAAATTGGTTCAGAGATGCAATCTTCTTATTGTGCTGGTATCCTGGTACTCCAAGTAAAATACAGAGCAAAGTCATAATAATATTGTGGGTAACATCAACATTCAGGAGCGTATTGAGAAGATACAATGTAACAAAACATACAAATGCTTAAATCATGCTACAATTTTTATGAATATTTGTCGCAAAGCAGTCAGTCAATCTATTCATGGAAAGCAGAGGTTATTTATGCATAAATCACGTCGGTTTGATGTATCAAAAAAGTGTTTATAATTAAAATTAAAATAATACTAATAAAAAAAACTTTATAAAAGTTGAAAAATAATTATTCCACGTGCGAAGAATTATATACTACACTGATGAAGAGATAAAAACATCAAAGTCTTCCATGCCTTAAAATTCAAATCCAAAATAAAATTTAAAAAAAAACTCAATATACGAAAATGATAACTCAAGGGTCCATGACATTAAAAGCTTATTTGCGACAATGTTTTTGATTCTGAAGTGTCTACAATAACGAAATATGAAAATAATATATACCTGATACGCAAACAAAATTTTCATTACGTACCATTATCCATTGTATCAAGTATTAGCTCTAACTCAAGAGTGGGGATTCGTTTTTTCTTATTTCAGAATGTCTCACACATTTATTTGTAATGTAAATAAGGTCGCATTTAAAAAACTTCAATCATATAATATATAAAAAGTTTAAAGTATACGTATAATACAATGCAATAAAAAAAAATTAAAAATGGTCACAGGATTACCCATTCTGTACAAGGTATTTTTCTGGACATTTTGGTTATAATTGATAACATTGTTAATTGGAAAAACACTGTCGAATAGTTCTTCTCGAAATTTGTCGATCTATGGTAAACCGGTGTGATTATTTAATCTTGTAAGTGTTTATATTTATTTTAAGTGTCGCATATAAATGGTAATATCACTTTGAAGTTGTGACCGTTTTTAAGTTTGTAAAATGCAAATGATGTGATAGTGCTATCGTTTATGTTGAAAAACTTTATGATGCCTGCGAAAATACTTATTCGTTATTCCATAAGGTTTACCTGTATATACCGGTGTAACGTGCAAAATAACTAAGCTATTCATTTTAATTTTATGTTGAAAATTAACTTCCACAAAACTACCGCCCAATTCACGATATCGAACATGTGAAATTGTGTTATCAGTGATATTTATATTCTTGTTTATTTCAGGTTGCCATGTCAACGACTAACAACACTACAATAGTTTCCGTCGCTATTGTGACAACACAAATGTCACAGAAATCAAATATCAAATGTTACAAATAGTAATACAATGCATAGTATTTCTTATATACTTGCTGTCATTTGACAGTAGTCTTCAAATCCATGAATTCCAAGCATGAATTTGATAACCAATAACATATTAACATTTCTTAGGCTTTTTGTATGCTGAGACGTAGGCGACACAGCGCAAAGCAGCGCAGAATTGACAGACGAAGCAGACATGTTGTGATTACTACGCAGCGCAAATTACATAGCGGAATGACACAGCAACACTCACAATAACTCCTTTAATCTGAAAAAAGTAGTACCGTTTAAGCAAAGATCAATTCACACTATTTCAATTAACTTCTCGGTTATTTTCACAAATAAACTGGCACGTATCACGCAGGAATCTGTGCCGGCAATACAACGGAGTGCATCGCAAGATAGATGCATGCGCAGGTCTGGACTTATTAATCTAATAAAAAAATGTGCTACCTTAAGCTGCGTTCAGTCTGAGAGATGATGTTCATTGATCCAGTAGGGCGCAGTACCTGACATCTAGTACTGCATTAAAGATCATGGCCATCTTACTCTTTCTTCGGCCCTGGTTTTATTACCATGGTTACCTATGCATAGGAATGTGTGATAGTCGTTAATAGAATGAGCATAATAAATCAATATCGTAAAATGCTAAACGGGTACGAAATAAAATAAAATACTATAGTTGACTTTGTGTAATATTTATTAAATTTGTACTGCGATATAAATTTTAAAACGTTTGATATTGCCGGCCAAACAATTTAAGTAAATTAAGAATGATTACGTGAATCTTTATTATTTATCGTTGATTAAGACGTATGATTTATTTTAGATAATTGCGTAAAATATCAAAGAAGCATTCTTGAACCACATTGTTGTTTTTTGGTACTTTGAAATACTATTCGTACACAAATTATTTACGTACTCTACAAAGCTTTTATATCATATCATTATTAGTTAAAGCAGGGTTTCTCAACGGTGGGCCATGTGGCCCCCCAGGGGGCCACAGCGTGTTGTAAGGGGGCCACAGAGATTTACTTTTGTTTTGGGGAGCCACAGCACAGCTTAGGAGGGCCACGGGGATTAATAAAACGATACAGGGAAGAGCATAATGGCGGACGTCGCGCAGCTATTTTTTGGCATTCTATATTCGAAAATCTCGGAAGAGCTATAAAAAAAGGGGGTTTTTGAAATTATCATTTTTATGGGAAGACAAAACAATGGTATGGGGGCCACAGAAAAATAAAGACACTCAAAAGGGGCCATGCTCTCAAAATGATTAAGAAACACTGAATTAAAGCAATACCTACTTGTAGATAATATAATAAAAACAATTTATGTTACTAAAATGCAACCCGTGTCCAATAAAACTATATTTTTATTATGATTCTGCCGAGTAAAATGCCAAGAGAGAATTCAGCTGAATACAAAACAATTTGAACGTGACGTACAGTACTCGGACAAGTGAGTCCACGAGTGAAATGAGCAAGTGAGTCAATACAAACCGTTTCTATTTCCTGATCCGAGGGGTACCACCCGAGTCATTTCGTAATATCGATTTTCTGGTTCAGATAAGCTCTCTTCGAGTTTTCAATTCATCTGCCAGTAGCTCTGTCATCGTAGGAATAATTCTATTGACATATATAAATACGACAATTATTCATGTTGCAATCTTGTATAATAAAACGAAGCACACGTAAAAATGACTTGCTAAAAAACTTGTAAGTATTTGATTCATCCATCCAAGTTGCTTAGACATCATTTTGATTGCGATTAAAGTATGTTATGTTCTTAAATGGATTACAGTAGTTTTATATGGAATCTCTCTTCTGTAAAACATGTTTTTTCATGCAGATAGTTGCCATAAAATAAAAGAATACATATAAAAAAAAACAGAATGCGTCGCGTGCAGGTGGTCATCGAATGTTGAATAAAGCATCTGAAACACGATCAATTCTTGGTTTAGTATTGCTTAACAAATATTGGATAAATAATAGGTATTCAATTTGTATCGAAGTACAAATGAACAACACTTAAAGCCTATTATTTATTTAGTAAAACCTAATTAATCAATGCTTTTCTATTACAAATTAACACAAAATACCTTTTGTCTTACAATAAATGAGGCTAATGCATACATATTAAACTAACATAATTTATTTTTAAAGACATCTTAGTTGTGTGCAAAATATTCTATATACACCTATTCCTCGATTTACGTGGTAAATAAGTTCCATGAGATATCTCGTAAACCGAGACCGCGTAAATCTAGACTTCGAGTTCATACAAAAACGGAAGATAGGTTCCAAAAAATAAAAATCCGCGTAAATCGAGACATTGTGTATACACATTATCTGCATAAAAAAAGAGAATTTTATTAAGAAATAGATTTAATAGCTCGACATAAATTTATAACATTTTCATAGTTAAAAGAATAATTACATAATTGTAATTTTATTATTCCGCCTCCTCACTACTATATTCTAAAATTCAACCAAGGTTTTTAAATAAAAATTTCGGAGAACAAAAGCAAACAAAGAAGGCAAATCATTTTATTTAAAAAAAAATTTTTACAATATTTCAATATATAATGTGAGGTGGGATGGTTCATTAAAAAAACCAACCTCATTATTGTGATTTTAATCAATTAATATATACTACGTATAACCGCCGTACAATTTGTTAGTAATGGTTGGGATTTCACGGACCGCTCATAATTTGCTGATTTTCTACAGCACTGCTTGGAACTTAAGACTGATATAAACATACGCTTTAGTGTGTTTTTTCTGACCGCGTAAAAGTGAAACAGCGTAAAATGGGTACCGCGTAAGTCGAGGGATGAGTGTATACGATTTGATGGCAAGTATTTGAACAAATAATTGTAAAGTGGTATGATCATTTAAATTTGTTTGGTCACACAGTAGTATTTCAAAAATACGATATAGTAAAAAGCTTTATGATAAAATTAATTAATGTAAGCATCCCTTTATCGTTATCGTTTTCCTCATTGCTTTAAAAACATGCAAGACTTTACTTGTGCATATGATAAAGATAAAAAGAAAATATATGTCGCCAGATATTGCTACATGAAAACAAACAGTGTGAAAATTTAAAATTGTTAGATACTTTTGATCAGTGTATCTCAACCTTTTTGGGAGCGTGGCCCCCTTTGAGTGTCTTTATTTTTCTGTGGTCCCCATACCATTGTTTTGTCTTCCCATGAAAATTATAATTTCAAAAACCCACCTTCTTTTATAGCTCTTCCGAGATTTTAGAATCTAGAATGCCGGTAATTTATTTTATTTACGGATTTACAAAAAATAGCTGCGCGACGTCCGCCATTATGCTCTTCCCTGTATCGTTTTATAAATGCCCGTGGCCCCCCTAAGCTGTGTTGTGGCTCCCTAAAACAAAAATAGAATAGGCCCCCTTAGAACATGCTGTGACCCCCTGGGGGGCCACATGACCCACCGTTGAGAAACCCTGCTTTAGATGAGCCTGAACACAACTCATTTCTTCATCTTACCAACTGGATTTCATTTCGGAAGGTCGCTGACGAAAACATTGATTTATTTTTAATGTATTCAACATTGCTACTATTATAGTTCAAAATAAAAACGTAATGATATGAAATCAACATGAAAATAATAGACACTTCATTGTACTCCAAGACTCATTTCCATACAACGTAACTTTCTAATAGCACTAAATTGGAGTACAGACTTGTATTCATTACAAACAATACACCTTATAATATACGATCTAATAAAAAATGCCGTGTATCAATGTATTAAAATGCCGGTCAAATTATGATAAAGGTAGTGGTTACTGGTCAGAGCGCCCGCGTACCTTGACAGGAAATTATTTCCAGCGTTTTATGAAGCCCCCAGGGAAAATGGCGTGAAATGATGTTCAAAGTTCCTCTGGGGAAGGCAGCCTACTAGACGTTATCTCTTCGCATTAATCTTCATCTTCTGAAACATACTCACTACTGGTTAGGTAGCGCCATACTACTGGACAATGAGGTGTGTATTATCAAAATCAGACTACTTTTTATGGCATACACTATCCAATAACAATTTTATGAACATTTTTATGTTCCACTGTTCGTTCTACAACGTATTTTCAATTCAGAAAATAATAATAATGACTATTTGATAATAAACATCAATTAATCTATGCGATTGAATACATTAACGAGATTCTAACTGTCAAGTGTTAAACAAATTGTGGAATTTTGTTTTTTTTCACAGAAAGAATATATTTTCAAAAAGAGAACAAAACAGTTTTTATTTTTTATTTTGTTTATTCTGCGTAGAAAATTTAAAACGTTATGGATAGGAAATTGACGGTTAAATTCAATATTTTATATTAGTTATCTGTAAAATTTGAGTACACTGTCACTTCATACACTTTTATTAAAATGTTGCTTTCATAATCAATTTAAAAAATCCTACATAATTTAGTGATGTATAATTTTTCAAAACTCCGCTTGTATTAGCAAATCAATATCAAATGAGTTTTTAAAAAAAATAAAAGTATATTTTCTATTAAAAATAAATCTTATTCTAATAAGAGATTTATAAAATAGTTATTGATAGTTTCATGCTTTCAATTGCATAACTTTCCACAGATCAAGTGCCAGTACGAAAACATATTTTTTTCAATAGATATGTCGATTTCTGTCCAAAAACATGGATGCTTGTGATGTCTAAAAATTCCTTACCACCCTCTTCCAATCCAAAAATAGCAATGCAACGATAACGTTTCGTTAATCACTTTTCCTGTTCTACTCTAATCAATCTTACAACTTTTCTTGTAGAACTAAATATGTATATCTCATTTCAACAAAATTCTATCAATAGAAAATACAATTCAATCAATGTATAACTCTGTGTTTTTAAATATACATACAAAAATATTTTATTAAAATAAAAATATTTACTATTGAAATTGTTTGTACGTAATATTTATTTATTAATATTTTATACGTAAAAAAAATAGCAAAAGGCTACCTAAATGCCCCAAGACAAAGGTAATTTACTTACCGGTTCTCGCCAAGCCTCTGTTAGAACATAGCATGTTATCTTTCAAATATTGTTTGCCTGGTCTCATAATAAAGCGATGCTAATGTCGATAATCGATTTTTCTCTTTATAATTTTCAGAATACGACAAAATCAGTTTGTTGTACGTGACTTACTTATAACAGGTTACAATGTCCAAATATGTAGAGGCCTCGGAGCATTTTGGTATTAAATTATAATATATCTGGTTTATAAGTACGTTACGGTATTGTATTAAAGTGATTTACATATTATTATGCTTACGTGAAAGTGTAGGCTTTGTGAGTTAAAGGTAGACAGTATGACTGACTACAAATTTTGCTTTAAATAATATAAATTCGTTGAAAAAGTGTTTTAGATAACACTTTTATAAAGCTATTGAACTGGTAATTTTAAAAACCCAATAACGAACAAAATAAAATTAATATTCCAGAAACGATAGAGAGCTTTGTAAGTGTTTTTTTTTTTGATAAATAAACTAACTTAACACTTCTTTACATCTTTAAATTGAGTTACATATTCACAATGGCAATGTTTTCAACAAGAATGATCACAAAACCATTTCTCATTTTTGTCGTGTTTTATAACATTTATTTCAATTGAAGAATTTCATATATGTAGAAAAAGCCATGAATATTCGAAAAATTAATGTGTTTTTTAGTTGACAAAGGTTGATGTTTCTCAAAGAGGTAAAGCAAGTGTCACCTAGGAACACAACGAGTGGAATAACGAATATTAATGTAATGTTAAATCAACACATGTTTTTTTTTAATATAAACTATGACCTATTATTATTCTCTTTTACACGACTCTTAGGGAAAAGGCATGAACGACTTTATTGTTTGCATCTATTCAACAACCCTATATCGGATCCTAAAAATAGGCCAAAGAGAGAAAGTTTAGCTGAACTATAGTCCTATTAATAATTTATCATTATTTTCTTACACTCTGCGAATTAAAAAAGTTGATCGACTGGCTTAGAGGTGATGTAAAGATGATTGTTTTGAAATCTATAATAAATCATATCACGTTAAACGATCAGCTATTTGTTATTGAAGGAAATCAGTTGTCATCAATTTAAATTGGAAGATTTAAAATTTTATGGTTTTACTATTCGATTTCAACTAACCGAATATTTGTTTCTTGTAGCTTTCCTATATATGTAAAAACCAAATGCATGTATACTAGTATTTATTCGCAACATAAATAATAATAAAGGCATTGTATGAACCTTATTACACAAAGAAACAATACCTGAGTGATGGAATATAATTCAATGAAAATAATAAATTTATATTCATTTGCAAAGCTTCTTCATTTGGTATTCAACCCGTAGTGTGGTGAATGCATTTTATTGTATTGTTTTTGATTTGAATACATCAGGTTTTATCATAGCAAGAGAGAAAAGCTGCAGCAAGAACAAGCGGCTGTCGGTCCATTATAAAGAGCATTATCGCATTGTCCCTCACAGGAGAAGTGCATTTCCGGTGCATCAGCTAACAGCCAATCGTTGATCAGTGCATGTCCGTGGAGACACGTCGCCTGTTTCAGATTGGTTTGTCAAATAGATCATTCTCAGTCTTACTATAAAATTGCTGATTTATTAAAAGATAACAGAATCTATCATCTAAGCATTTTTGAAGAAAGTTTCATTTCATTGTAGTTTTGTAAAAAAACATTGTAAGAGATACAGGGTTAAAACAACGCGTGTCTGTGGTAAAAGGCGGAACAATTTTTACAAAGATGAAATAGCAAAACTATAGATACTTTAAAGAAGAATGTTAGAAGCCTATTAAGTAATATTTACGAAAAATCACGTTTGTGTTATATTTATATATCTATCTCTTATGGACAGTTTAGCGGTCATGGGATTTTGGAAAGCTCACTATCAAAAACCATGTCAAATTTATCTTTGCACATTGTTGAAATTGTCAGAGATCAGAGAAAATAATAATAATGATAAATATGAATGACAAAACGCTACTCTTTTTCTTCTTGAAAATCTTTTAGATGTCCATACAATGCAGCTCTGTAGGAAATTCAATAATAAATAGGAAAATGATAATTTTCTAACGGAAATAAGTAAAGCCCATATTGTATGTAAAATACCAAATAGAACTTCTTAGATCATTACATAGAGAAAATATTTTTTAGTTCACATACAGAATCAGTTTTCTTGATAACAATGTTTTATTTAAATATTCCTATCCGCAATATATTTTTCTAGAGAACTGCATTATTTTTCGTGGCGATTAGTCAATTATTTGGGAGAAAAAAAGTAGCATGTTGTAAAGCATATATACAGTAATAATTTATTGAAACGTCATGTCGATATTGCACTCTTCTGCACTGGTATTGCAAGTTTGCCCCGATGCATCATTCATGCAATCATACGATGAGACGAGGCCGCAAAAGGTCCGATATGATGAAATGCATTCGTGTTGCAGATAACCTGATAATGCGCCACCGGATTAAACGACTTAATGCGAATTGTTTCACACGGGGCTTTCAATGAGCGCCGAGAATCTATTTCCAATATCTGACACCGCTCAATGAGTTTGAACTTTAACAAGATTAACAAAAGAGCTTAAGATATATTGAAAGCAATATACTTACGTAAACAATAATATGTGAAATAATGATTTTAACAAAACGATTTTATCAACAATACAAATGACAAATAATGAAAAAGTGTGAGTGTTTAGTTCAACAATAATTGCGTAATTTATTTTAGTTATTTGGGCATCATTCAGTCAAAAATAGATATTTATTGCGTGATGGCAAGCTCGCTATGAATTGTATTTTTTTCTTATTACAATTACATTTAATGGAGATCTACCAAGGAGATCGTAATCATCATATACAGCAGTGAGCTGCCAATACGTTGACAAGGAGCTCGCTTATTCTCAAAGTAATTTTTGGTGTTCTGGGGAAGGAGCTATTTTTTTTGATCAGGTTTTGATCTAAGTGTTCAGGGGACAGTTAAAACTGAATATTTCAACTTACAGAGACGAATTTTTATACCTTTATTTTGTGAAGTAAAATGTTTTACAATTTCCACCATTGTAACCGGACATGGATTTAAATTTTCAAAAATCCTCCAGTTTTCAGAATCTTTAGTACGACATTAGTTAGTACAAGAGAAATTGAAAGTCTTTACAAACCATAACACATATGAAAATGAGACTCTGTTCTGCAAATTATACATTGTTTCAGTAGTTTTATATAAGTAAGTTTTATCGCCTGCTGTAGCCCAGTTGGTTAGAGCTTGCTTTTCCGATCACGCAGGTCTGGGTTCGATTCCCGGTCAGATCACAGTGAATTTGGGATTTATTCAATTAAAAAATTGTGATCGAAGACTGGGTGTTTGTGATGTAAATCCACATTATTTCCTCTCCTCCTTCTGATCCTTTAATAACTGGGTGTAGCGATAGCAATTAGTCAACCACTAATCCTGTTCTAGCCTTATCCTTCTTTCCCTACTACTCACTTTGATAAAAGTGAGGTTGAGCGACTGAGTAACAAACAGTTTTCGTAGAAAAAATCTGTTGAAATACCTCCATTAGGAGGCCGTATGCTCCACATCGGGAGCGGACATGGATAAAAAAAAGATATAACTGACCAAATAATTCACTTAAAATAACAGAAATCATTATATTTGCATACATATACGTGTTTATAATATTGCTTTCGAAATGTAAGGCAATTAAAGTTTCTCGAGTCTAAAGATTGTGCATATATATATTTTTCATTGGCAAAACACGGCCGAGATTCCGTTTTATTGAAGATATAACTCGGTTATTTAAAACCTAGGTGCTAATCTGACGTTTATAAGTATGCGATTTCTCAGTGCAATGCTATCTCAGTAAATAATTAAAACCGTATGGCACAATATGGTATGAGAAATTTCTATTTTATTGATAACACTGCAGTTAAATCTACCAGTAATACTTATGCTTTATTATCTCCGGTTTACATATCGACTTTGGAAAGGAAAAAGGACGTAACCCACAGTTTTTTCATAACAGATTTTTTTCGATAATCACAATGTATCAAACTTGATACACGTTCTATAAAAAAGGATGTAAGCTGCAAATGCCGAATTAGTATCTCAATTCAGCTTTTATGTTTAAAAAAGATGAGCTTGTGAAAATTCAAACCAAGAAAAAAGACTGAAATAAAAGTTTGTCCTACACAATTTCTTAAATTAAAATTAGATTATGTACATTTTATTAATAAAAACGCAATATTCCTTTGTACTTTATTTACACTTTATTTTAAAAGGTCAGGAAAGGTTTCGCTCATGGCTAGCATTGTCAACTAATCAGTTGACAATGTTCGCCATGAGCGAAACTGGTCCTGACCTTTTTAAATAAAGTACAAAGGAATATTCTGTTTTCACTAATATATTTTAAATATCATATTTTTTTTACACCTTTCTGTAAATATATTTCAAGCACATTTTTTACATTGGTCAATTAATAGACACGTACCTGCTGGGTAAGTGGTCAATGAGTGATGTTGGAACTTCAACCCTACTTGCCTTATCTTCTGACTGGTGGGATTGTATTGAGGGATGATGACGCGTCATAAGAAAAAGTAAATCGATTGGT
Source organism: Himalopsyche anomala (assembly GCA_031772345.1). Classification (NCBI taxonomy): domain Eukaryota; kingdom Metazoa; phylum Arthropoda; class Insecta; order Trichoptera; family Rhyacophilidae; genus Himalopsyche; species Himalopsyche anomala. The sequence goes on from CM062829.1 coordinate 19,859,144, forward strand.
AGGAGACAGGTAGCAAATCGCGGTGGCGTCCCGACCATATGCTCCACCAAAGAAGCGAGTATGTTCAAAGAAGAAGAACTCAATCAAGGCTGGTCATACCATAAATATAATATCAACTTAATAACTGGATTCCAGCTATACAAAGTGTCTAGAGTAAGACAAAAAAACAAAGTTATGTTAACTAGATAAGCAACACAATGAGCTACCAAAGTCATTGTTTGAAACATATTCAGCCGGTCATAAATCAAATAAAATTCGTTCCTCGATGGCAATAGCAACCCACACTGCCTTCCGATTCGATCGAATTCGTCTCACGTACTCGAAGATATTTAACATTAATAAAAAAAAATCTTATTACAGTCTGTAACAATATTATCTCCCGATCGGAGAGCAATTTGATAACAATACATCATAAAAATATAACCAATAAATTTCATAATTCTCGTACAGGAGACTGTCTTATCTCCCAAAGTAGTTAGGGTAAGTTATAAATAAAACATAGTATTATTATAAATCGAAGCGCCATTTTGACTTGAAGAACTTAATCGCCGCTGGCAAAATAGGGACTCGAACAGAGTACACTTCGGTGGTAGTTCAAATTCAAAACTAAAATAATCAAATAACTACCGGATAATAAATAATATTATCGTAAATATTTCTTACTCAACTAAATATACAGAGAGCCGTAGTCTTGTAGTAATGAGAGTCTGTTTAATTTTTTTATGACTATTTGTATAATATTATGAAATCGGTAATGTTCTTATGTGAGTTTTAATGAAGGGGAACCTTTTCTTCTCTAAAGGCCGCATTCATTTTTCTGATTCGACATAAGGCCATAGTAAACATTGACTAAGGAATCTTTGGCCGGAGACAGGAATTTACGGTCAGAACATGTCAGAAATTTACAAAAAAATACAGAATGAAAGAACGAGCCAGAAGGCCGCACCAGAGTAGCCAAAAGGCCGCAGGTTCTCCACGCCTGGTTCAGTGCCTATAAATATCCATGTAAGTATTTGAAGCATTTTTGTTTGAATCGCAATTTTTTGACAGCCGGAAAAATTATGTATTCTCCTGTAAACTTGCATCAGACTATGAGATTTTTCAATCTAGGCTTTTTAAGATCCCGGGACTCGTGACATTAAACTGTCTTGTCCCAGGAAAAGTTTGCTTTCCGACATCGTAGTACTTTAGTAGTTTTAAAATGTAAAAATATTTAAACGAGTACTTTCATGCACCAACTCAAAGTTCATGCAAACTTATTTTGTATTATAAATATTTATATAGCTTTTTATTACATATTATTTGAGGGATCCGTTTGATTTTCTGAAACCATTTCATTTGCATAATAAAACATTAGGTTATTATTTTTACAGTTATTATAGTTATATATTAACTTAGATTTGTCACACGTATGTACAACGGTAAGATATAAGTTTTTGAAATTTACTTCCTTTTTTATTGCCTTCCAAAATAAACACAGGTTATCAAGGTGCATAATTTTTCAAAGTATGTTTGTATTGAATAAATAAAATGTACTTTCTGAAAAATTTATTAAATATTTAGAGTGACAGTTTTTTGACCATGTCCCATATTATAATATTAAAAAAAAAATACTACAGGATTTGTCCGTAAGATTCTCTGAGATTTCATACATACCTCATAATTCTGATTCAGAACTTTTATCTCATAATTTCCTCAAGGTGTGAAATAATATTAAAGAGTGCCGTTTTAAAAAGGCGTATCTCTGAAGTGACAAAATTTTAGGCATTCGAAAAACACTGCGTTGGAAATATATCATTTTGTACGTAACATGTATTTTCATTGTAATTTTTGAAAAAAAAATAGCCTTTTTATCAATGTATTGTGTCACAACAATATACGCTTCATTGTCAATTTTAGAACGAACTTAGCATCACGAAAATGACTCTTTGTTTAAAAACAATTTGTATACTGTATGTGTGTATGTATGTATGCGCATGTGTGTGTACATGTACGGATATAGTATGGAGGAAGCATATGGAATGTGATTTGCAAAATAATGCATATGGAGTTCCCGTGAACTTCTTATCTCTGTAGTGATCGCGCCCTTCCGTCTGCAAACGACGGTAAGGGGATGCAATTTACAATTTTTCAAAATCTTTATCGATGAAGGAGACTGGAAGAACCTTGATGCGTCCTGGTACTTGAAGCTCCATAAATTTGATATCCAAAAAAAAAATGATAATACTATCAAAATGTGTTTTAGAGTCAAAAATGGAAATTAGTTATTTTAAAAAAATACTTCTCAATTTACTTAAGCCGAGATTTTCTTTTGGTTAAAAAAATGACGCTGTTATAAGTGCATTATAATCGTTCAAGTAGGTAAGGATATCTTATATAATTAAAACTAAAAAAAATAACATCTAATCAAACTTGAACGCCTCTTATCTAAAGTTTGATCTCAAAATAAGTCTCACCCACGTGGCTACCTCAAAGAGATAATGCAGTGGCCAGCTACCTCAGAAGAACTATACGGCAATCAAATAAATGACCATAATGAATTTGATCGCGATGATATAAATTTCTCGCCAATTTGCTTTAAGTGTATCGATAAAAATACAAAGTGCCGATCATTTCAAATTCTTTAAAACGATATGAGTAACTTCACTATAAATATTATTTTTTTCGAGTCTGCGGTCGAGTAATCAACATTGTTTAACACAGTGCCGGAGTCCATAAGTTCAAATCCCAATACTGACAGATTTTTCAATCAATTTATGGACTTTTGTATGTAGGCACTAGGCATGGATACTTGAAATTCCCTCCCACCACATATTCTATATAGTAGATCAGCTGACCACTAGTTCGTTCACAGCCGTATTGTCTCTCTCTACTGTATTTGAAAAACAATGTTGAGCAACTGAGTAATAAGCAGTTCTCGTAGAAAAACATCGGTTTAGATAAACTTCATTCGGAGTCTACATTCTCAACATTTAAGAGCGACCATGTGAAAAAAATGTGACGTGAAAAGATTGACTATGCCAGGCATTGGCAACCTTTTTTGGCTGCTAGTAAAAGTAAAAAAATGTGACTATTATGAAGACTATTCGGGTCAGTAGGTATTTTCATATCATATTTTATAATCACTTAAAATCATCGAATGGGTCACTTGGTGACCCGCGGGTCGTAGGTTGCCGAAACCTGGACTATGCATTTACATACCACAGACATGCATAACCAACTCTATCTTGATACCAAGCCTACCTATCCAGTTGCATTTTCAAAATATAATTTATTTCAGTAAGTAATTTTTTTTTCCATATCCGCTCCCTATACGGAGCATATGGTCACCACGAAGTTCCTACATGACTCTCTATCTCCAGCCAGTCTCCTTGCTTCCTCCCAGATCATCCCAGCGTCCCGCAACTCCGCTGAGTACATCCTGAGAATGGTCATCAGTGGCCTTCCACGACGCCGGTATCCATCCGGTTGGAAGAAGAGACAGGCAGGGTTCAGGCTCTCTTGAGGCATCCTTAACACGTGTCCAAGCCAGGACCACCGCCGCTTCTTTATTTTGGACGTAATAAGAGGCTGGTTAGTCCGCTCTCTAATCTCCGTATTCCTGACAAAGTCAGACCATTTCACTCCAAGCATTCGCCGCAGGCATCTGTTTTCGAAACACAGTATACGGTTACTCTGCGCTTTCGTAATGTGCCATGATTCGCAACCGTAAAGCAGCACTGTCAAGATACATGCGTTGAACAGGAGGCACTTGGTTCTGACCGAGTACAGCCGTGAATCCCAGACTTTCCGCATTGAGTTAAAGGTTGCTCCAGCTATCCCTAATCGGATCGCGAGCTCTTAAAGTAAATATTTAATAATTAATAAATAAAAATGTAGCACAAAAAAAGAGCACGCCATTTGCCTAGGAATGGCCAAAACTGTTCTTGCAATATACGTATATTCTTGCTGTCATCTTATCCAGAATTCTAAAATATTTTTTTTATGAATTTCTATAAATTTTCGCGGACCCCCAACGACCCACGACTCTCAGATTGGGAAGCACTGGTAAAAAATATGTAAATTGGACGTTAAATTTAATAAACAATAACGCAATAAATAAAAAATATAATATATAACCGAATCGTCACCGTGTAAATCAAATGAAATCCAAATAATAATATGAATATTATTTTAATTTATTGACAGTGAGTGCTACGCCAAAACTTTGTAAATCGTTGTTCAGTATCGTTTTTATTAATAACCAAGTTAATGAGTGCCACCATGTTGATGTTAATTAATATTCTTAGTAAAACATTGGTACAATGTAAAATCAAAATCATCTTCAGTCGATATATTACAATAGACCAGTTTTTTGGTGGGTTTAACCCACTTATTTTAATAACAGCCGGTAGAGGAGTTTTTGATTGCAAAATAATAATGAAGCTATGGTGATAAATCTTACATATAATTTACGCCTCCAGTCTTTTATATCAAAACGTGTATAATGATGCCTAAATATTTTTGAATTGCCTATTCTGTTATCTGTCGGTGAATGACCATTTTGAATGATAAAAATATTAACTGCTACCGTGATGAATTCTACAGTAAAAATGGTACATTACAGCATAGACATAATATTATAATTTATTTATAACAATAGAGGATTTTAAGAGCAGTTTAAACTCTCTTTTCGTAGAGGATATTGATACGAAGGATCATGTGCTCTTTCTGCGTCATGTGAAAAGTTTCCACAGAAACCCATTAATTCATTGAAAATACAATAAACAGAACTGTACTATTGAAATTTGAGCTGCTTTCCAGTTGATCATAGCTCAAGCTTGTTTTCTTTTAACATCGTTTTAATCAATTTTTGATAGCTGAAAAAATAAGTTAATATACTACAATCAAAGCTAAGAGAAAAATGACTTGTAGAACTTGCCTGCGGGTGATTTTAATCGCTGATCAATATCGATTTACGTTTAACTTATAATAAAATTATGATTTTAAAATATGCTATAATCAATGAATATCAGAATTTATTATATACAATTCATAAATTCTTCATGAATCCACATGCTTCTCATATCTTATGAAAAGATAAATAATTGTACAGTGTTACTAAAAACTGACTTACCTACTTCTATTGTTTCATCAAAAGTTAGTTAGTTAACTAGATTTAATAATCCTTTTTTTAAATATTTTATTGATACACCACCAAAACCTTAATATTAAAAGTCCGTTGGCTTAATTCAGTGATATGAAAATAATATATCACAATAATAGTACTTATATATTACAACCTCCGATTATATGCATTTAATACTAGCACCAAGCAAAATAAATAATGTATATTATAATGTCATAATAACTATAACATCTTATCTGAATCGATGTAATATTTTTCTACTATCTTATCTTTCTAATCACTAAGAGTCTCAACATTTGGTGTATTCAGATGAACTCAAACTAAAAATATTGAAATTGTATTCTTTCTTATGTAGTTGTTAACCTTGTTTTACTTCAATGTAAATGGTATAACACCTGATTTTAACGACAACTTGTTCTAAGTAAGTTGCTTTTACTATATTCGGAGAGGATATTTTGCAAGGTGGAAAAGGAACTAGCTGTTGGTTAATAGTTCTCTCACGATCCGTTTTATAAAAATCCAAAAACCAAAAATTGAAAACTTAATATTTTAGTGTTTATATTAGAGAATTCAACATTGTTTGTACAACTCGTCAAACATTGGTTTTTTAATTTAATTGTATTTCTTTTTTGATTGAAAATTTTGTGTTGTGTTTTGGAATACATTGTAGTTGATTTATCGTACATGGCCATCGGCCCACACGGGCGAGCCAATCACTACGCTTTTGTTACAAAATTGCTCCTTTTCTTTTCGATTCTGGGTACACAGGAAACCATACAGCGACGCTACGTAAGATAGGTAGGTGGGTATCCAAGGAAACACCTGTTATTATCTTCACAAGTAAATTGTTCTCAGAAATAATCCACCATTGACGCTGTTTTCAAATAATATATATCAGGTGGTCGTCATTGACAACCGTTCTAATCCACTTTTGCAATTTTAGATTCGAATCCTTAATCGAAAAACTTCGTGGACTGATAATTAATCAATTGATGTATCACCAATGACTGAAGCCAAATAGAAAAAAAAATATATTGACATTGCATGGACTTGAACCCATCTGACCGCTAGAATACAGCTTCTACCACTAAACTACACTGCCGAAATTGTGTTGAATACGCGATGGAAAATTTGTTTTAATATATTTAGTAGTTTATTTAGATTTTAAAGCTATTTTAGTATCATACTTTCCTCAGAATCATATCGAATAAGATTTTTACTTACTCAATTTCAATCAAACAACCAACTACAATTACAAAATTATTTTGGAATCATTTTATAGTTTCGCAACTGTTTTTTCTTAATCCACGTCCGCTTCCAACGTGAAGTATATAGCCTCCTTATGGAGATATCCAGATATTTTTTTTGCGAGAGCTGCTTGTTACTCAGTTGCTTGACCTCTTTGTTTTGGAGAGATTAGGGATGTAAGGATAAACCTTAGACTGGACTAGTGGTTACTGGCTAACAAGTTATTTTAAATTGAAAGGGTTGAAGGTAATCTTTAGAGATCACAAACATCGATTAATGAAAAAATGTTACTCGTACTTAGACTCTATCCAACTAATATCTGCATTATGAAATTATATATATGCGAATATTTGTTAATTAATTAATTATTATAACTGCGTTTAATTTAGATTAATATATATGTATATCATTAATTATTGTTTTTTTATTAAGTCTACGCAAAGTGAATTATTATAATAACACTTTAGTTGCCAACCACCTTTGATACATTATGTGACCTAAACGCCGGTCTTCCATACAAGAGGTAGCGCGCTTGCCTTACCAACTATGCTATTATTACAAATTACAATCAGATACCAACGGTAGCAGTGTTCAATACCTCAGTATCAAATAGTGCAAACTAAATGTATAACCGTACAGTATTTTGTGTTGTCTGTTACCAATATCGAAGTCGATCAATGATCGGTGCAGTAACTTCTCCAAGCACTCATAAATATATCAAAACATAGCATTTTTCTTATGACTATAATTTATAGATATAATGCATGAAAGTTTGACGACTCGACTCCATGGCTTAGTTGAAACATATTTTTCATTGAAATCGTAAAAAAATAAAACACTTTGTTGTCACTAATACTGTCATTATTTTTAAGTTGGATATTAAAACACTTGGCAATACAAGTCTTAAAAAATATAAAAAAATACCCAGAGTAATTATTTGATACCACTTGATTGAATTGGCAGCTACTTGGCAAAGCTTCATAATAAAAGCGATAAGCTTTTGATGAGCGAGTTAATTCTGACTTAATTTGTTTTTCTTTTTGTATAAATTGAATATTTAAATCGTAGCTACACACAAGAATTTATATTTATTTTTATTCGCATACGAATCAAACTGGAAAAATATGATTTATTATTTTAAGACTACACAACATTTGAAAGCACGTACGTGGCCATACTCTTCAAATACCGAGTGCAGCCGAGTCGTCAATGTCGTTGGCTTCGGTTGTGGAGTTTATGGGATCGAGTCCTAATTCCGACAATTTTAAAAAAATATTTTTCAATTCTTCAAAAGCAGGGATGCCTGAGATGTCTGCTCAACCTCTAACCTACATGATCTTGAACCACAGCGATAAGGTAACTAAAAGACTTTTCGTAGCCCCATCCATTTTGAATCATTCTGAAAAAGAAATTTAACTCACTGAGGCAGTTCCGGAGCTATTTTTACGGCCGCCTTTATAACGCAATAATGGTCAAGAAAAGAAATGAATTTATTCCTCATATGTTTGGCCCGATAAAGAACTGCACGGGATCTTTATTTTAAACAGGTTTTATTAATAAAATTTTAACTTCGACTGAAAATTCTTGATGGAATTTCAATATTATATTTAAATAGTTCAAATTATGTACATTTTGCGTGTGAACGCCTGAAGATTCCGAAATGCGAAATACGGGTTCTTAGTGACAAAACTTGTGTGAATGTACATAATTTAAACGATTTTAATCCATTGTTGAGTTTAAAAATGAAGATATAAAGAAAAGCAGTGTCTGACAAACTTTTTTACTTCGCGGCACACTGGTAAATGGGATTTATTCCAGGGCACACCAAATAAAAATGCTTTAAAAAACGGAAATGTGGAAAATGTGTCGAGTTGACTAATATATGTATATTTTCATATTTATATGCGAACGTGACAAATATTTACATAAATACGTAGATGTTGAATTAATTTAAAATTTAAGTGAATAGGCGTTATTAAAAATGAAAATTTTCGAGGCGTCTTCCTCCGCGGCACGCCTTAGACTTCTTGTGGCACACAGTTTGGCAGACACTGATGTAGAGAGACACAAAAAGAAAATGAAATGCGACTAGCACACCCAATTTTAAATTAAATACATTGTGTTTTCCGTATACTGGGAATCCGTCATGATAGTAGAATTAAATATATTCCGCGTTTGATAACTTCACCAGAGACGTTTTCAATGTACAAAAACTGCTTTCCATCTGATTCAATTATGAATCATATCGTTTCATGAACACATTAACATGTATCTATCACATTTATGGATATTAAGATTTTATAACTTTTAATAATTTAATTCGATTTTTTTTATGGTTTCGCAAAAAATTAAGCCAAGACGAAATTAAGCCTCCAGTAATAATGAATCGATGCTGCATTCTGGACCGACGATTTCATTGTTTCCAGACTTACAATAGGTCGTTACGTGAATACCTACATGTAAAGTTCCTGATTGTTTATCGATGTAACTTGCAAAGTTAATTAGTTTTTGTAATTAACATTACTGTTTTTAATCATGAATATTCGCCAATAGGTTATTTAACCCCTGTTTTGTTGAGCCGTGTGAAATTTATTATTTTAAGGGATCGTTTAATATTAAAAGAAATATTTATCGAGCCGAGTTTTATTACGCCTCGGTTAGCGTTGTTTGCTTATGTGTCGGATCTTACAGGTTTGAGTCCCATTACTAACAGAATTTTTTCGATGTAATGATGTCTAAAAAATCCCTCCCACCTTTCCAATCCTCCAACAACTGGCCGTAGTGAGAGTGATTAGTTAGCCACTTGTCCTGTTCTATCCTTATTATTCTATCACCACTACTCTTTTTGGAAAAAAGGGGTTGAGTGACAGAGTAATAAACATTTCTTGTAGAAAAAATTATGTTGAGATACCTCGATTAGGAGGCCATATGCTCCAGATTGGGAGCAGACATGGATTAAAAAAATGTAATTAATCAACATGATTCGTGGCTTAAAAGATTTAATTTAGATACGTAACCACCCAATTTTTTAATAACGACATAATAGAGACATTCTGTCAACTAAATTTAGTAACCTGTTTATTGATATTTGGAAATTGACAATTCTGGATGTTTCTTGGTGATAATACGCTATCTATTTATACATGTAGTGTTTGGTCATTTAAGATTTCTTCAAGTAAGAGAATCTAGAAGAATATTTCAATGCGTAGTTTTTCCAACAATACATTCTCCACATTAATATATATCACATCGTATAAATTTTGTTTTTCCCTACCTTTGCTGCCCTACTGCAACTATAGGAAAAAATAATCCACTAAACAGACTCTTAGATTCTTGACTGCTAAATTTACTAAAGTAGGAATAAACTAAGTCATTGTTAGACGCTAGCTTAATAATTTTTAAAAGATTCTGTCTGCTAAATGCGCAAATAAAACACATGTAATTAGTGATTATTTAACATACTAAAATAATGGCGTTGTGAACCTTAAAAGCTTAGTCGATTTTATTACTCACTTGGTGCCTTGTATGAGTTACTTTAAATTACATGATTATAAGTATAACTATAAACTGACAAAGCTAGTAAAATATCTTTTCATCAAGTCATCTTAAAAAAATATTTACTTACATTGTATTATCAATAATAATAATCCCTAAAACGAAAAATTTTGGTCACCCATGGTAAAACTCATGTCTGAACTAATAGTAATGGCCTTTACGATTTGTCTCTATTTGATCTGATTATTGGGCTTGATTGAGCAATCTCATGATTTATTTGATATTTACGTTTTGCTCTTTGAATAGTAGTTATAAAGAAAATTCTAGCACTTTCATAATGTTTGATCGGATAAAATTTATGTCTATGAAATATTATGATGATTATAGTAGAAATAGCGTCTCGCGGAACACCGATATTAAGATGGCTATCTCAAAACTTGGCACGAGTGTTTCTATACGCGATGAAAAAAATTCCCTAGGATATAATCAAATCGTCAGTTATGACCGCTCAGCGGTTGACGTGTTGGACTTCTGAACGGGAGAGTGGGCGCTCGAATCGGACGGTAGCAATCGCGATTACTGTAGCGATATTTTCTAGGAAAGGGCGTTTCTGCAAAGATTTCTGCAGTTTGATACTAAAATTATAATCTTTTTCTTTCAATTATGTGCACAGGTGAAAAATAACTCTTTGGGGAACATGCTTTTACAAATTTCAAGCTTATTATTAAATGTTTATTATCGCTTTGTTCTAGATAATAAAACTCTAGTTTTAAAAAAATAATACGTTATTTTTATTTTTTATTTTGTAAACTTATTCATTTTTAATGAGTAAATGTAACTAATAACTTCTTTTCGTGACATTCAAAGAATGAATGTAATATGATTTGTAAAATACCTCTTTATATTTTGCTGCATGTTCCATTAAATAATAAATTATATTATGTTATCAAGCTTTTTAATATTTAAATTAAATTTGCCTTTTATCTGAATTTATTAAAGAAATTTTATTGTCTGTCTACGCTCTTATCCTTCAATCATACGAGTCCAGCACAGTATTTAGATAAATTTATCAAAACTAGATGCATAGATCTCAATTTCTGAGAAGCTTAGCTTTTCTGCTACTATTTATTTTTTTACTTACCTTGATCTCAAACACGCTATAAACAACATTAATATCATTTTTTTTAACCAAATTGTTATAAGTTTAATTGAAATAACATAGAAAAGAAAACAAGACGTATTATTTCAAGTAAATAAACAAAAAGAAAACAAAAAACTTTTGGATTCAATAATTTGAATGTTAATGTCTTATTAAACAATAAATAATGGAATAACCCAGCAATCAAACCTACAGATAAAAAAGTATTTTAATGATTTCAACAATATACATTGGAACAATGCTTACTTATAATAAGGTAAACAAATGTATTTTAGTTACTAACTTATTAACTTGAATAGTTCTGCTTATGCCTCAGAACTGGTTCTGATGATGGCACAAGCCAAAAAACCTATCAACTATATGATATTTTAAAAATAAGCTACTTTGATATTTTTTCATCTTATTCTACTTCTATCAATACTTGGTTAATCGGAACGAGAAAAGCTGTGTACCCTTAATTTAAATTGTTAATATACTTGGTTGGTCATGAAAGGTATAATGCTAAAAAAACATTTATTATGCTTCCAATTTTATTTGCTTAAGGCGTTACGGTAGCATATTAAATTAAAGTAAAATGCATATAATTTTATCATGTTAAAATTACTTTACCGTAGTATAAAGTCAGTGCATCGAGTCTTGCATTAAATAATTATTTAATAAGTTGGCATTTACTGGATTTAATTCATTACGTAGTTGGTAAATGCCGATCACCGTGACCGAGTGGAAGCGTTCTAGCTTACTATGCTGTTATATAACTTTGATTATCAGTTAAAAAAAAGAGACATATTCCATGTTCGTATTTTCTATCTTTAATATTTATTAAAAGAAAGGTTGGACGATTGGCTCAGAACTGAAAATCTATTGATTAGAAATATGAATCGAACTTTGATTTGCTATAGAACCATTGTCGATACTTATAAAGGTAAATAATTGAGAATAATTTCGTATAGCTGTACTCAAAATTTGTTTTTTTTCTACTCCTCCATTGTGATAGAAAAAATAATTATCATCATTATATTTTTGTTCAAACCATTACAGGTCCTAACCAAGGTGATTTAATGTAGTTTTTTATATTGTTTTTTTTATGTAACCAACTGAAAGAAAGACGTTATTTCACAACTTTATTATAATTGGAATCGGGATTGGTTTCGCTTGGTAAGAGAGAATTTTCACCGATATTAATATCAGTAACTTATAATAAAAATTATATATTTTTACAAAGACTTGACAGTCTACACTTGACTGCAGATTGACTCTAAAATGTTTTGAAGATATTTCTCATCATAGCTAAAACTATAACTTTTAAAACAAAACAACATTTTCGGAGCTAGTATTTTGAAATATAATACCAATGGATAGAACATCAACACTAATATATGTCAAAAATTGTATTAAAACAAAATGTACCCAATGTACTTTACTTCCAATGTACAGATGGTACAGAATTTACACTGTTGTATATGATATGTAGAAATGTATATTTTTACAATGATTAAAAGAAAAATTGCAATTTACCTTTTTCTAATACTCTTCCGGACGTACAATTCGGGGATGACATTCATCCCCTCAATCAATCACCGGCATTCCACTACATACTTTATTGTAATTTACTTGGCCAATTGCACTCGCAAGATTTGTAACCAGGACTATGGAGTCGTGTAAAACAGACCACTTCGACTCTGACTCCAGTTTTAAAATAAAAAACCAGTCCGACTCCAAAGAAATTGTTAAACTTATATTTTTTAAAAAACAAAATCTTTTTTTTTTTTAATATTTAGTGTTGATTTGTTTTTTATTGCTAGCAATGCTAACTCCCAATGTTAAACATATTATGTTATCCTAGTTAAGCTTTTATTAGCAAGAATTTTACTACGAGATTTTTTGTAAACTATACTTGGTTAGTTAACCACTTGTGCATTATCATTTGTTTTTAAATGAGATATTTGGGAGAGAATTAAGGCATCACAGGTGTCCATGCCTACAAGCACAAATCAATTAATAAAACTATCATCACAACAAACTCCAATATACGAACCGTCAAGAGGTGAACTGAGTCAAGTAGTATACAAGTAAAACTTTTCTATAGGACTTTAAGTACAATGATGACTTTATTCGATGTTTTGATTAATTGTATATTTTTTTATATCAGAGAGATAATACTATTGCATTATGTATTTACTGAGCTCATTTACCTTTTACGTTATTTAAGACATTTTGAATATTATAACGCATTCAATTTAATTTTTCCTAAAATACCACTTGGCTTACTTTATCTTTCATGGGCTCATATGATATATAGTTTGAAACAAGTTAACTTTTGAAAACAATTTACTCAATCCATCTCTGACAACTCCGTTTGTCAATAGTAACATCTTCATCGGTCATATACATCATTAATAACTTACCCTGACGTGTAAATTATGCCTAATCCAAGCTTTGTTCTCATACACTGCATTGTAATAAGCAATTCATACAATCATATTATTATCGGAATTTCGGACACAAGACAATACTGTTATTCGAAGCATTTGGTACATAGGCGAAGTAAAGTTTGGCCAAATCATCTATTTTATGATTACTTTCAGTGCTTTTTAATAATAATCACTGTGTAAGTTTAATACCAGCAACACATCAACCAGATGTATTTGTACTTACTGCTTATTTTGATTATTTTTATCGTTATAAGTAGCGTAACCCTAAAATACAGTGAAATAAAATATATTCATGCAACTTTTTTAACGTCAATGTATATATATATAACATTGGCAAAATATGTTAAAAGTATCAATGCAATAAAATTACAAATCAAAGTAGTATATGATTTACTTTATCAAATGAGCAAATAACAATTAAATAAGGCTCATATTTTTCTGGTCAGGATTTATATTAAATGGTCATAACATATCGGTCAGAATAAATAGTCATGCAATGAAAAAAAAACTTAAGCTAACCAAAATTGTTATAAAATGTTCTAACCGCATAATATGTTTATTCTGACCAAAAATTGATTTAAAATCTGACCATTTAATTTGTTCCCATTAAATAATACTATTTCAATACAATAACATTTATAACTGTTATTCTAAAATAATAAAAAATACATACCTTGAAAAAATCAATACAATTTGATAACTTTTGGGTTTGCTATTTGCTCTGAGAAAAATACGTTGTCCATTTAAAGTCTTGATTTAATACAGTAACAAGTCTAACCAATAATATAACCTTAAATCATATTATGTCCTAAGTTTATCAATACATTATTTGATTGTTTGATAAAAACTAAAACAAAAATACCGTTGTAAGTTAATTTTAGGCTCTTGTATCATCAAATGTTGTTCAAGTGATTAATGTTAATATCCAAATTTTTTAAAATATTTATCTCAAAAAAACAGTGTTTCCACTTCTTACTGCATACTGGAGTTACTTGAGATAACACAACGGTTACATCGTAAAACATTTAAGAATTTTTAAAAAGCTGTATATAAATGTATAATGTCATATTTTTCATTGATTTACAAAATTCTGTGTCAACATATTTAAGTAAGTGTGTATTTTTCTTGTTTTGTGGTATTCTAAATGTATGAGTTGTAAATTAATCCCAACTAATTCAAGTTGAAAGCGTTATTATTGTCTATCCTTTTGAAGATATGTCTTTTAAAAATAAAGATAAACTGGAAAAAAGGTTAATAAATAGTTTTTACACTTGGCTTTTCAATCACAAGACCGTACTTGAAATCCAAAAAAGAGACAGATAACTTTGGTCTTAACTATACTAATATAAAAAATACTATAAATTCCGTTTTATGATAATAAATTTCAATACTTGTCTTCATAATTCCTTCACGTTAGACATAATTCGTTTCGTAATAATTTTTTATGCATTTAAAATGTAGAAGCTAGCAATTTTATAAACCGTTTTATATTTTATATCTTTATTTATACGCATATATGAACTCTTATTATGCATTTAACAAAACACACAGCGCTATTATTTTTATCTAACAATGTGGACAAATCGCTCGAGGATAGAACGAGTAACGTCAAATTAGAAAATATTTTAATAAATTTAATAATACGCTACCTACCCGAACAGGTTCCTGCCGATAAGTTTCCTTTTTATAAGTATGCAATATCGCAGTTTAAAATCTGCGTAAACACAATGCTACAATGAAAATATTATGTATTATAAAATAAGATAGTAATCACTTACCTTATTATCTTTTATTGGCGGATACTGTGATTGCGATTTTGTACGCAAATAGATCAATTGGATCAAAGTTTTTCAAAGTGTTATGTAATATTTTGTTGTATAATTTATTAATTTTATGAAAAGACTATTGACATCCTTTCAGAATGTTAAAATACCAGGACTGTTGACTTTTGTGTATACTGATTGCTACAGTCAAAAATGTTACCACTTCATGCTACTAATCTCTAAAATAATATTATAAGTGTGAATTTCAAGCCCATTAAAAACAAATAAACTATTTATTGACTTAGCATTTACTTGGTAGAACTCTATTATAATAGGTTAAAAATAGCAACGTATTTAGTTCTACAGTTTATATTTATTATTTGATAGCTATTTCGGCTTTCGCCATCGTCAAAAATATGATTAAGCTTACATTTTTCTCAGTTGTATATACTGGCTCCGAAGAGATACACAATGCATCATGTTATTCCCTCTAACATCCTAATTTAAATTACAATTATAATATAACACTTATTAAATATGATTCTAGTGTTTCAAAGAACGATAAGCAATCCGGGGTTTTTACACGTTAATAGTGTTAACAAAAAATTATGGAAGAATTTTTCAGTTCCTTCTCGAGATAATTAGATAAAATACTAAAAATAATGAAGAATTCACAGTTCGCCTAGGAAGTGGTTATCCGTAAGTGATTACAGTATTATTAAGGAAAATATATTCTAAAATTATATTATTTATTAAAAAGAAAGTAAATTAAGCTACACTATTTTTTATTTCGAATTTGGAGATTGAGCATTTTTTTATTTAACGTCGTAGTTGGAGTCATTTTTTTTAACAACCCCATAGCCTTTAGTAAAATAAAGAATACGAACGGAAAAGTTTGGTCACTCGAACCTGTTGGTCTCAGAACATGCCGGCGTGTTTGTTTTCAATAAATATTACAAATAATTTAAAGAATTCACGTGGAATTCATATCGTCTGTGGAAAGGAAAAAGGACGTAACCCACACATATCAAATTTTACAGGAGGCGCTAAAAACGTGTTTTGATGATTTTGTGACATATGCAAATTATGAATTATACACAACCTTGAAGTGCACGGATACTTCTAAAGTGGTGTTTAATTGACATAACCTAATATTAAATTAAGAAATTGTCTCGGAAAAACCTTTATTTCAGTGTTTTTTCTTGATTTTATTTTTTTACAAGGTCATCTTTTTTAAACTTAAAAGCTAATTTTATAGTTTACTAGCTGTAAGCCCGTTGACCTCAACGGAGGGATTTTTGTTGCATTTTTAAGTAGTCAGAAAAGTTACTGGCGTGAAAAATAAATTACTAACCTATTTATTGAATAATCCAGAAATTCTGATAGTAAAAGAAATATCTCGGGGCGTATATCGACAGCCCTGCCCTGCAGTATTTAAATTGTAAATTATTTATTTTTGGAATAATGTTCTAGTTTGCTAACAACTATTTTTCGTAATAGCAGAAATTTCGTAAGTTATTGAATTTTTGGAATAATGTTTAAGTTTGCTAACAATCATTTTTCCTAGAAGCAGAAATTTTGTAAATTATTTAATCTTTGGAATAATGTTTATGTTTGCTAACAACCATTTTTCTTAGAAGCAGAAATTTCGTAAATTATTTTATTTTTGGTATAATTTTTAAGTTTGCTAACAATTATTTTTCCTATTAGCAGAAATAGACCTCGTAAATTATTGAATTTTTGGAATAATGTTTAAGTTTGCTAACAACCATTTTTCATAGTAGCAAAAATAGTCCTTGTAAATTACTTAATTTTTGGAATAATGTTTAAGTTTGCTAACAATTATTTTTCCTATTAGCAGAAATAGACCTCGTAAATTATTTAATTTTTGGAATAATGTTTAAGTTTGCTAACAATTATTTTTCCTATTAGCAGAAATAGACCTCGTAAATTATTTAATTTTTGGAATAATGTTTAAGTTTGCTAACAACCATTTTTCATAGTAGCAAAAATAGTCTTTGTAAATTACTTAATTTTTGGAATAATGTTTAAGTTTGCTAACAATTATTTTTCCTATTAGCAGAAATAGACCTCGTAAATTATTGAATTTTTGGAATAATGTTTAAGTTTGCTAACAACCATTTTTCATAGTAGCAAAAATAGTCCTTGTAAATTACTTAATTTTTGGAATAATGTTTAAGTTTGCTAACAATTATTTTTCCTATTAGCAGAAATAGACCTCGTAAATTATTTAATTTTTGGAATAATGTTTAAGTTTGCTAACAACCATTTTTCATAGTAGCAAAAATAGTCCTTGTAAATTACTTAATTTTTGGATTAATGTTTAAGTTTGCTAACAATTATTTTTCCTATTAGCAGAAATAGACCTCGTAAATTATTTAATTTTTGGAATAATGTTTAAGTTTGCTAACAACCATTTTTCATAGTAGCAAAAATAGTCCTTGTAAATTACTTAATTTTTGGAATAATGTTTAAGTTTGCTAACAATTATTTTTCCTATTAGCAGAAATAGACCTCGTAAATTATTGAATTTTTGGAATAATGTTTAAGTTTGCTAACAACCATTTTTCATAGTAGCAAAAATAGTCCTTGTAAATTACTTAATTTTTGGAATAATGTTTAAGTTTGCTAACAATTATTTTTCCTATTAGCAGAAATAGACCTCGTAAATTATTGAATTTTTGGAATAATGTTTAAGTTTGCTAACAACCATTTTTCATAGTAGCAAAAATAGTCCTTGTAAATTACTTAATTTTTGGAACAATGTTTAAGTTTGCTAACAACCATTTTTCTTAGAAGCAGAAATTTCGTAAATTATTTTATTTTTGGTATAATTTTTAAGTTTGCTAACAATTATTTTTCATAGTAGCAAAAATAGTCCTTGTAAATTACTTAATTTTTGGTATAATGTTTAAGTTTGCTAACAATTATTTTTCCTATTAGCAGAAATAGACCTCGTAAATTATTGAATTTTTGGAATAATGTTTAAGTTTGCTAACAACCATTTTTCATAGTAGCAAAAATAGACCTCGTAAATTATTTAATTTTTGGAATAATGTTTAAGTTTGCTAACAACCATTTTTCATAGTAGCAAAAATAGTCAACGAATAATTCAACTGTTTATGTATGCATGTGAAGTATGCGTATTTTGGAATTTTTAGAATAATTTAAATGTGTGCTTAATATATAATATTTAAATTAGATCGATTTTGACAGTTGTGTGTTTGCCCGAGCGGTAACGATCTCAACTCATAATCTACAGGCGATGGTTCGATCGACGGTCGTGGAGTTTTTTTGTATGAAATTTTTTCAGCGATTTGTTTCGTCAAATAATAAACAGTGTATTGGGAAAATATGTCTTTAGTATGAATAAAAATATTGCGTCAGCGGAGCTGGTGAGGAGGGAGGGGGTAGGAAGGGGCAGGGGGAGGGGAAAAACGCGGACAATCATGCAATCATTCGGACATTATCGAGTATTAATATATAGATACTTATTCGGCATTTTCAACTTCTATCCCTTTGATAGAATGTGTGTCAAGTTGTATACATTGTGATTATCGAAAAAAAGCTGTTTTGGAAAATTGACGGTTACGTCCTTTTTCCTTTCCACAGTCGATATGGAGAGCGAATAAAACTAAATATTAACCAAGTCTTAAATCATTTTCTTGGCAAAAAATGATTTCACTGAACTAAGGGTTCAAAGGGTAATGTGAAAAGCTACGTCAAATAAATGATGTAACATTGCAGCGGATATAACGTTGAGAGTATAGTAGGAGATATATATTCCAAAGATGATGATTATAATATTTTTCATTCGCGAATAAAATATATATAAAAATGTTTTAAATTAAAAACGCACAAAAAATATATAAATCTTGTTAAAATGTCTCGAAAAATAACAATTTTCCCTTCATTTCGTTGTTTTATTTTCATGTTGAGAAACATGATAGCTAGTGGGACGAGTCGAGGTAATGGTGTGGCAAGTCAATCACTCGTCTGCCTTCCAGCGGAGTGGGTTTCCGTCCATCGCCGAGTGGGAGTCGAGACACTTCATTAGCCACTTGTCACTCGCCGAGGAGAGAAAGTCGCCTGATTCAAGTAGTTGGAAGCTAGTGGCTTTAGATGACTACTTGGAATGTTATAATTTATTTTTATTATGAGACTTTCATTGAAAACAATTTATTTGCAAATAACCACTTTTATTTTTACTTAGAGAATAATATTTAAAACGATGGATTAAAGTTTTATGTTTCTTTGTAAATTATTTTGATCTTTGACCCAGAAATAAATAAATAATTAAACACGAATACACGTCATTGAAAAAAATCTATAACAGTTTTTATATCATCTTTTATCAGGAATTCACAAAAACACTTATTTTAAATTAACGTAGGTACATTCTGATTAAGAGGGACATAAATAAAAAAAATCATCTTTCATACAATATCACTATTTTTTAATGTAAGTACTTAATAATAATAATGATACTTGTGTGTAACCGCCTCCCCGCGTCCAACGGGAAAAAAAATATATCCATTTTGACATTTATTAGTTGATAATTAAAATCTATGACTAAGTGCATTTTAAATAAAAACCTTACCATATAGTCAGTCTGAAGATGATTTTCACTGAGAAATATGTGTGACTTTTAACAATACAACTAGTGTTATAACAGCGTGACATATAAATTTTATTTTATATTAAAAATAAGTTTCCACGACGTAACCGTATAATCCATCTAAAATAGATACGACCTGACTAGGGTCTCCAATCCAGGAATCACGTCCAATTTTCTTGGGACAAGAACTGAAAAATTCTCGAAAAATTTTTGAAACCAGTCAACCGTGCATTTTTTTTTAAAATCCGGCAGCGAGCTAAAAAAAAGCTCCCATATTTTTCATTTAGAGAATTCCGCAAATTCCTGAGTTTTTAAAATCATCTACTAACTAAAATTTAAAAAAGTTCAATCCCAGTATCCGAAAAAATGTGAATTCAAAAACTCCTGTATAACAAAAAAGGGTTGGGATTGGATGCCTTAGTACTGACCGCTTATGAATTTAATTACTGACCAAATAACAGTTTCACATATTAAACAAGTATCTTTATATACAGTGTTTCCTACAGATATATTTAAATAATATTTGAACTAGTATTACTAATAGGTGACTGCTACAGAATTTCAAATAAGTGAATAGAGGAATATTGAGCCCACAGCCCATTATCAATCTAAAAGTAAATCTATTTCATGATATTAAAAAAATCAATTAATACGTTGACTGTCAAGTGCGGCTGTAACCCCTCATTGTGAATTATCTCCTAATTAGTACAAGACGGCTTTTAAAGTCGGAAATCAAAAGAAGTTTTTTATTCGTATTGTGTAAATAGCATAGTTAATAGCCTGGGGAAAGTTTCATTCATATTAAAATATTTTAGTTACATTGTCTGATGATAAGTAAACTTGATTAACAGCGAATGACAGAAAATGAACGCGTTTTTTTTATTAAATATAAATAAATTTCATCACTGTATGTATACACTCAAATGAAAATAATCATTAATACATTACCAAGAAAGAACTATTGCCATATTTAATGCATTTCCATTTTATGATAATACGGTTATAATTTTTTTTAAACATTTTTCTTTTTGTGAATATGTCAACGATATTTTTTTTGAGTTACTAATTACACATATTATATTTCATATATAATAGGAGTTCATATCGATGGCTTAGTGCAGGGTTCGGCAAACTTTTTTTAGAAACGGCCAGATTGCAAATTTTTTAGACTCGGCGGGGCAGGTACCAAACTGGAAGATGTTTGTGTACATGACTAATTTTATTAAAAAATAGGTTCAACATACATACTTTTATTTAGAAGTGATATATGTACATAATATTTATACAATTTATCTTAAGCAATAAATTATGAATATAGAAAAAACGAATATTTTTTTCCAATTGTTAATAAACGTAATAATAAATAATATTTAATTTAATTTTGTATTAATGCAATGATAATATTTCATCATATTGAAGTTCAAAATTAGTTCATACTATCATTTAAAAAAATTGTTAATGGACATATGTTAATAATGATCAGTATTGCGATTTACATGCTTTTCAAAAAAACAAATATAAATCCCCATACATCTGATTTTAATTGATCTTATTCATCTTCCGAAAAATATTTATGGAATTGTATTTGATCCATTTCTTTCAACATAATTTTTTACTTATCATTTTGGGTTGCACGGAAGTTGTTAAATAGATGTACAGTTAAATAGATTTTGAAATAAGGAGATGTCTTTTACACTTGCGTAGAGATAAATCCACGGGCCGTAGTTTTCCGACCCCTGATCTAGTTAATTAGCCGAAAAACTTCTGAAACGTTAAATAAGTTTTAAATATTTAGTTGTCTTTCAAATTTTGCGCTCTATCGGGTCCAGTATAAGTATAATTTAAAAAAAACGAGACGAAAAAATACTAATGCCAATAAGCTTTTAAGGAATTCAGCAAAACTTTGTTATTTCATTTTTTTAATAAGGTTATTTGGAGCTGTCTGACTAGTGAACAAGGGAATCGATTTTTAATAAATATATTTTTTTCAATATTTCAAGTAGTTGATAATACAATAAATGTTTAATTAGGTTGTTAGTCGCTCACGTTCGATTAACCACCCCAAGATTACTAAAGTTGATAGGCTGAGTGGACAACTTGTCAATCGTGTGACGCAACAAATTACACTTGTACAACGATAATAATAATAATAATAATTGTTGTATTCCTAACCTGTATTTTATAAAATACAAAATAATCAGGTAGGCGTGTTTGTGTTGAAACGTTTCTACAAAACACAAATAACGAACATAGCTAACAACTTCAATCAAATAAAAAATCCACTTGAATAAGCGATATGTAATTATTTATGACAAAAGAATTCGACATTTTTATCATAAAATACTTTAAGCAACACTAGTATTCAACGTATTTAAGTCGTAAACATCTTTTATTATATCCGAATAAGCTAAAACCCCCTTCATTAGTTTGAATCGTTTTATTTTTGTACCCCCTCCCCTACCTTAATCTATGTTGCTAAGGGGTCTGGGTACTGCCGTTTTATTTAATTACTTAAAGGTTCTTTTTCCAAAATTCTAAGTTTTTAATAACGAATAATGTACTCTTTCTCTCAAATCTCTACGAATCAAATAATTTTAAAACCCGTCTTATATATCAATTTCGTAACTATCAACGATAATTTGTTGCTTAAAAGCTTCATTTTTACGATGTTGTGTACGTAAAATTTTCATTGAAGGTAAAGAAGGAGATAAGATTGTTGATAAAAAAATTATGGCTAGTTGTTAAGTGATTTACTTTCTTTAAGTAAACAAGAACGCATGTAGAGAGGAATGAAAATATCGATGTCGTAACAATCAAAAGCGCTGATGTATCTATCCGATAGAGACATCAGCGCTATAGAGCACGATAGAGTCTATCGAGCGACTTTAAATTAAAACATGACACTAATTTCGGTTTACGACAATAGTATAAATTGTGTTTTTCCTCCTTGATTAAGGTCTTTAATCATTTATCTTCCTCCAAAGTTTTTAATAATTGATCAATGAATTATTCACCAATCAACAGGACGAAAAGGCTTAATTTCGAATATATTCCTAGGTGAATGAGGTGTGAGTTTTTTCATATCAGTTTTCTATCTTATAGTCATTATCTCGATAAAGAATTATTCATTCCTGATTTTTTATAATCTTAGAAAACACATTTTTTTATCGAGTTGTTTAATTTTTTTAATGGGTTTGGAGCTCTAATATTTTTTAAGTTTAGTAGCATGCAGTGGCGTCACTTTTGGCTGGAGCATTGTATACACAAAAAAAAAGAGTGGGAATTGTGCCTCGTTTTTTGGAGAAAAATGAGTGGAAGAGAGCTTAGGACACCACATGCATCCATGTCTTCGTACATAACTTCAGGGTGGGAAATCAAGGATGTTTATAACTCAACCACAGCGATTGTGTTTCTAAGATATATTTAATGACGTAGGAATTCCAGCAATATCTATTAACGGTGTTTAATCACCAAAAAATATTGATCAATATGAGATTTCCCAAACCGTCAGATTATTAGGATGGATTATCTAGTGCTATATATGACAAAATAAAAAGATAACGAGCTTATTACTATAACTATAACATTACTATGACATTTGACAAATTTGTTTGATATCATCGATTGTAAAATTATTGTTTCAAACAACTGTGATCATGAAATATGTTTTTGATGTGGCAACTCACTCGTAACTAAAAAGAGTGGTACTTAAAACACATTACCCGCATGACCTGGCCCCCTCGACAAATTATTTATGAATGGGCAGAAGTACTAATTGTTTTCGCCTCAAACTGAATTCGAAAAGTGCCTAATAGACCCCGTGATGCAGTAATTGTTTCCCCGCCCACAAACTTTAACGCAAAGAAGTAGTGTTCTGTTTTAAAAGTCACACCTGTAAGCGAAATTGATTGATGGGCGATTGTTTTCTTTGTGGGCGGGCGCACTGTTCGCTTGACCGGCCGATTTCTACAATAACGCCAGTCGGGGCGCCAACAGTTTGCCCATGTTTAGTTCAACTAATTTACCTTTTAATTGTAAACTGATGAATATTTGTTTCTTTCTTTAATCCATATCCGCACTCAATGTGGAGCAAGTAGCCTCTTATTGGAGAAAAGTTTTTGTGCTATTTGTAACGTTGTCGCTTAAATTATATAGAAGAATACGGACCACAGGAAAAGTAGTTAACCAAAGCTATCGCTATTCCCGATTATTTTTAGGATTGGAGGGGTTGGGAGGGAATTTTTAAACATCACAAACAACCATGGGAATATATTAATTTCCTCGAAAAATTCTGTTCGTTCTGGAACTTGAGCCTGTGAGATTCGTCATGGAAGACAACGTTTACCATGGACCCGATATCAAATCTGAGATGCAGGCGACGCAGCACAGGGCAGCACAGATTGACATATACAGGCAAGCGAATCAGAATTGTACGATCAGTGTATGCTTGTGATAGCTGTGTCATATATGAATGACACATAATGGCATAATTTGAAAATTTGATTTTAAATTTGGAAGCGCTTAAACGAGTCACGCTGGTATTTTGGGCAAGTCGGTAAATTCGTGGGTTTTGAGATTTTTAAATTCTCGGAAGAGGAAAAAAAAACGAGTCACGCTCACATTTCGAACAAATCGGCAAATTCCTGGGTTTTTGAATACTTTGAAAAATTTCATGACACCAAAAGTTTTCTCAATTTATATAGTATTTCATGTTGAGTACCCAATCTCGGGAACCCGGGGTTGAAAATTAGTCAATCCCGAAATCCTGAGATCATAAAAAGGCTCCGGGATTAGATACCCTACACTTGAGAGCAAGCATATCGGTATGTTAAGACTGTATTGAAAATTTTCACATAGGTGAGAACTTTAAAACATAGCTTGAATATTATTATATGTTAGTATGAAATATTATAAGAACTGTGGTCGAATTGTTAGGTCTTGTATGTATTTTCGAGAACAATAATAATAATTGGTGGTAGATGGGCGGGAATGGTCCAAGCCGCCCAAATGGTTTTTAATTAAAATCACCTTCCGTTTGGTATACCTAGCTTCAGGCAACGAGGTTACGACTGCTTGAGCATTCTAAACTTCTAACCTATTGTAATATTATTTCTGTAAACCGGTAAATAAGGTGAAGTGAAAAGTTCGGTGAAAATATTGATTATTTTGATAACGTTAGATTGTCTTAAGAAAAAAATGGATATATAAACGAAATCTTTTAAAATTAATTATTCGTTTAAATTCAAGGATCGTGATGCTAAATGGAAAATTTCAAGAATCAGACTAATCAATAATTTCAAAAAATATTGACCACTTTTTGTACAATTTTTGATTATTTAGAAACCATAGGAAAAATTGAGATTGTAACAAAGTGGCAAGCTACTGAATTTCACGTAACGTAATGTCGATGAGATGACTATAATGTATTATTTTTCTTGACATGTTGTTGTTGACTAAAGACTATTTCACTGTATAATTGCAGGGCTACGAAGTCGTGTAAAAAATACTACTCTGACTCTGACTCCAAAGAAATTTTTCAATCATTCCATTTTAATTTTTAAATATGTATACCATCAAATCATCAAAAGTCAGCCTAACATGCAGTAGTAACAATATGGACTTTAGTGGTTTGAATACACATCATTAAATATATTTTTTTTTTTAATGGGTCCGAGCAGTAAGATTTTTCCAACTCCGACTCCGGAAAAAATCCTCAACTACACGACTCCCGACTCCGACTCTACAGCCTTGTCCAACTACTGGAAGAAAACTAGAAAACTTTTTTTATCCATGTCCGTGCCCAATGTAAAGTATATGGCTTCCTAATAGAGGTATCTCAACAGATTTTTTCTACGAAAACTTTTTGTTAGTCAGTCGCTCAACCTCTGTTTTCTAAAGAGAGAAGTGGGGATAGAAAGATAAGGCTAAAACAGGACTAGTGGTTGACTAATCGCTTTCGGTACGCTCAGTTATTGAAGGATGGGAAAGGTGGGAGGGAAATTAAGACATCACAAACACCTATTCCTTCGAACAGAAATCGAAAAAATGCTGTTCATACTGGGACTTGAATCCATAAGATCCGGCACGGAAGCCAGGAGCCCTTATCGATGCGCCATAGTACCTGACATTTTTGAAGTTTTAACTTTGTTAAAATTAGACCCTTCCGAAAGGAAATTATACAAATGGGTTTGATTGTCCAGGTGGAGAGAAAAAAATGGGGAACAGGAATAAGGGATAATCATTGTTCAAATGACTATATACTTGTTTGAAACTTCCTTTACGGTGCTAAAAATACTTCCGATATGTTGATGACCCTTAAAAACCAAGTTAAAAAACATGTTTTAACACTTAACGCCTTTTGATGGACGTTCAAAACGTATATTAAAAAAAAAAAACATATTTTTCATTTGGTTCCTTATAGGCCAGCAACGTATCGAAAGTATCTCATAGCACCGTAGGGGAAGTGTTAACATACTACGTCAAGTAAATCAATTCTATATAATATTTACTAAATTGACGAATTGTATGACGTCCGCCTCAGAGAGAGTTCTTATGAATTTTTTAAATAATTTATTCTGATATATTAAAATATTAATTTACATAATAATTTTGACCACCACATTAAAAGTAAGCAAACTCTATCTCTAATATATAATTATGTTACTCTGCCCGTAAAATAACACTACAATGTCGCGAGAAATATCACTTATTTAAATTATTATAGTAATTATGGGTGATTTATACGTTCGAAACTAAGCTTATTATATTTTTGATGTTTATTAAACGCCTATCGATTTAATGCTTTTATAAAATGAAATAAAAATGTATTTTTATTAAATTGTTTGTAAACGAATGAATTAATATTAAATATTCGAACACGTTCAACGACCGAATCGATCGTGATCCTCTTATCAGATACTTATATCACGAATAAGTCACCGATTTAACACCAAAGTGACGGAACTTTTTATCGTAATGTTGTATGAATTAAAATTCCCATTGAAACCATTGATGGTAGCTTTCAAAAGCTTACAATAGATCCTCAGTTTGCACCTACAATAAATTTATGTGAGTCGTATCATAATAAATTGCTAATCACTATTGTACCGGCTCATTTCCGAAATACCGTTATATGCCTCAATGATCTTTTCTTTCAAGTCAATTAACTATATATTAGTTACAGTATATTATATAGGTTTGGTTTTTTATTATAGTTATTATTATTTGTATATGTTATGGTAATCAAATTATATTATACAATAAGTACTAGTCTTTTACATATGAGCCCTTGAGAGGACAAGTGAGCCTACTAGTAAAATGGTGAAACTGATGTTTTGGTGGATTGCATACTTTTATTTTACGGAGATAACCCTATTGCAATGTTTATTAAGTGAAGTGACTTCACTTTTACGATACTTTAAATGATTTGTAGAATATTACAATGCGTCTAACTGTTTTTTTTTCTAAAATACCACTTCACTTTATCTCTAATGGGCATCCATACATAGTATTCAAAAAATACAATATTCATTAGTACTACTTCCACTTTTATTTATAAAGATCTGGACCGATTTTTCACATGATATTTTTAAATAAAAATGGAAGTAGTACAAATTAATATTGTATTTTTTTAATGTAATGCCTTTTTGCAAAGAATTGACAGTTAACACCCTAAAAGTAATATTTATATATTTTTTTTTGTTATCTGTCTAAGAAAGTGTTTTATTATAAAATTGTTGAAGTGCATTTATTATTATTTGAAAACTGTTATGCTGTATGATATCAGCCTTACATACAAGATACAAGTCTATTTTCTTAGTTTGTATTAAAACTACATATAATCAAAAGTTTAATAACATAACGGTGTATCTATATTTTTGAAGTTATTAGATATCGTAGTATTACTAGAATGTACATCTTTGGGGACAAGTATTTTTTTCAAAGAAAAAAGAATAGTAATATCTCATAAATGCAAAAATTTAAATTTGCCTATATGTTACTAAGCAAACTAAATGTATAAAATAATCTTGTTTATCATATTAGAGATTGATATTCGTTTAATAAGATACAAAAATAAAAAACGTTAAAAATAAGTTTTGGTAACTTTGGGGTTAAGTTAAACATCTTATTTAAGCGGAGGCATATTTCACCCGAAGCTAAAAACTATAATGATATCAAATATGTTAACTGCGGATAAAAAATTATATCTTTATCTCACAATAGAGTGCGGTAGCTTTTATCTAAAATGTCTCGATTATAAATTATACCCTAGATAAGTGTTATTGTTATTATCAAAAGCTTTTAATAGACAGCTATAAACTGAATGATTTTTCGAAAGCTTTCTAGGATCGTAAAATTAAATAAGTGTTTATTTTATTCGATGTCAATAACTGTAAACTTTACTGTTTTTAAAGGCTCTTTATTTGTAAAATATATTTTTCCTTATAATGATTTCGTTTTTCTCGATATATCATATCAGTAAATACTTAGATTATAATAAATACGTTCATATGGTTGTGGTTAGTTAACTTCATTTAATGAGCAATTATTCTAGAATCTAGACATCGAAAGATATTTGGGAGGAAAGTCTATAATTAAAAAATTTACTCGAGCAGTTTACCTAATCTTTTCAGCAGACCAGTTTTCTTAATTGAATTGACATTTCCTTTTTTTTTTACTCCATTCTATAATAATAAGGTTAACAAATAGAAATGTATTTTAGTTCTAAATTTTTTTTTTTTATATATATATAGTTAATAGCTATTTCGGCGTATGCCTTCATCAGAACTATCTAAGGTATACGCCGAAATAGCTATCAACTATGTATATAAACAAATAACATTTTCAGAACTAAAATACTTTGCTATTTCTTTACCTTATAGGCTGGTTTTAGTTTTAATATGTTCACGTTTCTCATCGCTTAAAAACGTATAAATTGAAACGATTTTCACCATGTATGTTTTATCAAACACAATATTAATAAAGTTTTTTTAAATTTAATTTTTGCCAAAATTTACTTCGGGCTTTGTAGGTCACAAAAAATGTAAATAATTTTTTTTAATAAATTTTATATATTATATGTTATAATATTTTATAAAATATTGAATTGAGAAATATGACGTTTGGTTGAGAATAAACCTATAGAAATTCTCAATTATCTAAGGACTCTTTTCCCTTTCTTACTTCTATATACACATATCCGCTGATAGTGTTCATTAAAATATATACTTCATATAGAACATATCAACCAACGGGTGACACTAATCGAAAAAAAATGTCGAATTTAGAAGTGAAACTTCTCTTAGTATAAATGAAGTTAACCGATCTCTCATAAGTGGTTCGTAAGTCGCAATCAGATCACTGAAAAGTGGAAAAAGTCACTGATATCCATGCATACTTCTCATAACATATCCATTAAAGTCCACCCGGGAAATCGAACCGTTGATTGTATCACTAAGCAAGACATAAACGCTCTCAGATAAACACAGCATAAAATTCTTTTAAAATATTTTATGATAGAAAAATCTGTCGTTGTATGGTTTAATAACATTTAATTTCAAACTCTTCCGTGTGATACAAAAATAAAGCTTCTGGCTTTGTTAAAAGGTGACTGGCAACCAAATAAATTTATTAGTATTCGTGCATAGGTTTTTATTTACTTTTTTTGTTATGATTAAAAAAAAGGAATTAAATAATACATCCTCTATAAATTAAATAAATACCGACATAACTTCTTCTTATGACAAACAATATAAAACTTTTGAGAACAATTTTTTATTTCGTTTATTGTTACTACTTGAGAATTGTTAATTTTTTAAAATTGTCTGTTTTCAACAATACGCCAGACTGAATTATTTTTTAAAGTTTTATCATTTAAATTTTAAGATTTCGTATCCATAGACATTTTTGTGTTTGCTTATAGCCTAACCAATCATGAACTTAAAAGTAGAGAGACGGTTGATATTACAATGCAACTTATTACCTAAACATCAATTATTTTTAATTGATTGATACAAATGAACACATTGCAAAAATAGACACGTGGAAGAAAAAGAGCATTGTTATGTTGTAAAGATCAGGCTTCATTTAAACATTGGCTAATAGTTTAACATTAATAATCCGAATACTTTTAAGAATATTAACTACCAAACTACAAAGTTTTTTTATGTAACTTATCTAAAAGAAGCTTGAAACACTCGTTGAAAATCATTAACAGTATTGAAACACACCTTATGATATTGATAGTTTATTAGAATGAGACTTAACAAAAGGTTTAAAAAACAATAAAGCAGATCTTTGTGACATAGCTGTAAATTATGAACAGCTGGTGGCAATGTCACCTGTCACGCGATTCGCTTAATGCAAACTGTGTGTGTTGAGCTAGATAAGAGTGTTTACTGATCTAGAAAAACAAATAAATCAAGACATATATTATATTTTCAATGGATTCAGCTGTAAATTTGTGTAAGTTCATTTTTATTATAAAACCAAATTTGATAAGTTTGTTACTACACTTGCTGTGTTGTAAATTGTGACACGTCTTTCGTATATTTAAGAAGCGTCATCAAATAGAGTATCGCAAGGTCAACGAAATAAAAGTCGGGCTTTTTTTCTTTTCTACTGGACACAGGAAGAAGGTACAAAAATTTATGGTAGTTATTACAAAGTAATTACTTATATTAGGAACGGTTAGCCTGAATTCTACCCTCTTTGGAAAATACAGGTTGAGCGACTGGCTAATAAACAGCTCTCATAGAAAAAAATCAGTTGAGATACCTCCATTAGGAGGCCATATGATCCACATTGGGAGCAGACATGGAAAACAGTCCTAATTCAAATAACAATTTCAACAATGGTGAGACACCTGTAATATTTAAAATGTAATTTACTAATGTTTCATTAATATTAATGAGTATGTCAATTTCCTAAATATTCAAGCTATTCATTTTTAACCCGTTATTAAGACTAAATGAATATTTTAAAAATATGTGTTAAAAATGTGTTTTGTTTACAAAATTGTAGTAACGCAGAATAATAACCTGTAACGCAGAATAATAACTAAAAATATTTCACAGTTTGAGTAAAAACGTGGCACGTGCTTCGCTTATTATCGACGAATTTTCCGAATTTTTCGGATATTTATGACTAAGCTAATCATTGGTTCTCAATCATAACTTATGTTATGTTTTTACACAACCTATGGTTATAAATTTTTGTTTATCATAAGAATAAACTTCCATAAAATTACCGTCAAATCCATCGAAAATACTTGTATTGTCGTGTATTTTTATATCATTTATTAATCATTACCAAAACAACATAGTAAAATACTTTCGCATTGTGTGGAATAAGACACGACTAGTGAAGGATGTATTAATATTTCGCGCAATAACCATTGTTATTATTATCTCATTACCTTCTCACATAAATAATATATATATGAGATTATAATTTTAAAGTATTAACTTTAACAGTTTTAACGCATGAATGCAATTTCCATTCTCACAATGGCAAAACAGCAACCTGTAATTTCGCATTCCCCTTTTAATAACTCAACTACCCGGCTCGTCTCTTAGCCTCATTTCATTTCAACTCTCGTACAACAAAAAACTTTTTCTTCTTGCTGTTGTTTTTCTTCCGGCGTATCTTGACGCCCTTCTTTCGCGAAACGGTTTGCGGAATATGTATTATTAAAAAAATTCGTCACCGCATTGATGTATATCTGAGACTCAAAAAAATAGATCTATTACATATAATAATATAACAACTGCTTTAATGTAATGATGAGCTGTACATAAGAAAAACAAGACGTGCTATTACTACGCTCACACACTTACATATTTTAGATTGGCTGAAATATTCAACATGTGATTGTGTTGGGTAGTATGTGCATACGAGTATACTTAAAACGTGAATATGTTTATTTTTTAAGTATTTAACTCTCGCGGCTCGGAGACTAGAAAAATACTTCTCTGCCGATGAGGATCGTTTTTTTGGTTTCCTCATTATTGGCCTTATTCTTATGAATTTCAACAAAAAAAAAAATAGTCTAAACGCTTTAAAATATTGCTCTGCATCATTCCTCATACATTTTTTTTTATAAAAATCCGTGGTTTTTAATAAATAATCATATTTTAAGTTGCGCGTAGAAAAGACGTCATTCCAGTGCAAATATGCATTTGCAACTGACGCGTTCAGCCTAGTTATCTTACGAACGATCGCTGATAAGCGGGCGCTTATCTCGTTATCGCATTATCGCGTTATCGCGTATTTATATAAACTACAAAATGTCCAAAAAACTATGACATAGGAATACCTTAATTATAAACATTGTATCACCCATATTAAAACAGATATTTAAGAAAATGTTGGTATTGGGGTTGCATTTCTTGAGCTTAGAACCGATAAAGTTAATACCGTTAAAACTAAGTATTTTTCACGCGGGAAAAGTGTCGCTGCTATTAAGATTTGTACCGTCAATAATCAATGGAAAAATATACAAACAATAAAGAAATAGCGTGCGATTAGTAAAGATAATTTTCGGCAATACGGGCCCATTAGAGGTGAAGTGAGGCCAAGTGATTATTCAGAAATAAATAGCTTAGATGCGTTGTAATATTCTACACGTCGTAAAGTATCGTAAATGTGAAGTAACTTTGGATAATACATATTACAATAGTGTTATCTCGGTAAAATAAAAATATGCAATCCACCATAACACCAAGAAAAAACGTGATTGTTCTAACAAATGTACCCAAATAAAAGGTATAACCATTTTACTAGTAGGCTCACTTCGCATCTCAAGGTCTGATATATAAAAAACTTGTACGTATTTTATATTTTTTTTCTATAATATATACAAATAATAATAATCATATTAAATAAATGAATAATAAAAAAAAACAAAACCTGTATAATAGACTATAACTATTATTATTTATTTTTTTAAACCATGTCTGCTCCCAATGTGGAGCATATGGACTTCTAATGGAGTTTATCTCAACAGAAGTATTTCTACGAGAACGTAACGAGTTTGTTACTCAGTTGCTGAACCTCTCTTTTTCCAAAGAGATTAGGGATAGAAGGATAGAGCTAGGGCAAAACTAGTGGTAAGCTAATCACCTCGTTCATATGACAGGATGGGTGAGAGGGAAATTCAAGACATCACATACATCAGTGCCTTCGAACAGAAATTCATAAATGAAAATTCAATTTATAAAACTTTCCATACTGGGATTCGAACTCGTGACCTCCATAGCCGAAGCCAACAACGCTGACCACTCGACCACACAAGTGGCATAATATACTGAAAGAAAAGATCATCGAGGCATATAATGGTATTTCGGAAATAAACCAGTAAATTAATAATGACACTACGTATGTGTTTTAATCTAATTTTTAACATAAAACAATAGCTGACAAGCAATTAACTATAACACGACTCCCAGAAATTCCCCTTTTTGAAAACTTCGATTATATTGTAAGCTTTTCAATGGTTTCAATGAAAATTTTAATCAATACAACATTACGATAGAAAATCCCTAAGGATTGAATTACCATTTGAGTATATCAATATTTGTATTTCAGTACAGTGGAACCCCGATCTACCGTTCTCGCATTGTTCGTTTTCCCGCATGGATCGTTTATTTTTCATAGTCCCGGCCAAACACCCATAAGAACAATGTAAAAGAATCCCGCATTAATCGTTCCCCGATTTACCGTTTTCTTCGATCTATCGTTTAAGTATTTTGGTTCCGAACGAATATTATCCCGATTGACCGTTTTCGTTGAATATTTTTCATAAATAGTTTTGCCTCACATTTCGTTTCGCGGTTTTTTTCAGTGGAACCCCGATCTACCGTTCTCGCTATCTTCGTTTTTTTTTGCATGGATCGTTTATTTTTTACTCGACCAAGTAATAACAATATTTCATAATTCCTAGTTGATCATTCGCCGATTTACTGATTTCCTCGATCCAATAGTTTTTTTTCGCCCAAATAGTTTTACATCGCATTTAGTAACATAAATAAATATTTTTTTTGAAAATTAAACATTCTTTTGGTATTATTTGAAGATTTCCCGCATTATTCGTTCATTTATTACGGTTCCTTGAAAAACTTAGAATCGAGGTTCCACTGTATTTCATATTAAGTTCCGGCAAAGCCCATATCAAAACCGTTTCAGTCGTACCGATATTACGATTATTAACAACAAACAGCAACTGAATCATTCATGTTGATTTCACAACCCTGGAATTACCAATTGAAACCATTTTTTTTTTATACATATGTATTTTTGCATTTATCCACTATTTATCAACACCATTGCACATTACGACGACGAACTAACTGTAAATGAAAGTAAGCAGAGTCGGAGCAGGCATCAATCATATAAGAATTGACGGCAGCATTTTAAAATGCATTAATCTCCTTCTCTCACTTTGCTTCCTCCACCGTGCACATCGTTTTACTTACTAACTCATTGTTTTTTCATTAGCCGCTAAGGTGCCTGTGCCTCAAGTTTTAACCCTTTATTGCTTTCTGTATGTATTTATCTTTACAACCCCCCAAGTCAACAAAACCACATTAATCATTATAAAAAGCACATAGCTAAATTTCGATTTTTTTTAAATAATTTACTGTCATAAATTTTTCATAATACCCACATTTATCCGCATATTGTAACAAAAAATCTTGTTCTCTTTATCTTAATAACAGAATAATACAAAAAAAATATTATTTTGAATTATATTCCACGACCGGCTTCGTTTTGACGAGCCAACTGATAAGATAATACAACATTACAGTGTTTTTTTTATACAAAACGAAAGAAAATTGATGGGGTGTAACAGACAATAATTGGTAATGAAAGGATTTACAAATAATGGTACGAAATATGAATAAGTGACAATAAGTTGACTAAAATAAAATGTTTATAACCTCTTTAAAATAATTAAGAAACACAGTGGAGTATACATATTCTTTGATGAGTTTTTAAATTAATTCAAGAGGTAATTAATACGCATGTTAATTTTAGTCAACTTAGTGTCACTTATTCAATTTTTGTACCTTTATTTGTAAATTATTTCCAATACCAATTTCTTATTACACAATATTTTTTTGTATTAATGGTACTGTGATATTATAATTTCTATCAGTTGATAGTCATGAGTAAGTTTAATCGGTCCTGATAATATCAAACACTCAAAAATTGATTTTGAATCTTATTTTTCCTTGCGCTGTGCATTACTTGAATTTCTCGAAATAAAAGTCTAGTTTACATAGTAGTATTTTTCAATATTTAAATTTATTTAATGTGTAAACTATGGAAAAAATGATATATTATCTATGACTTATCATCTGATTATATCTTAAAACATTAAAATTAATACAGTTTAAAGATAAAAGGGTAAGAATTTAAAAACTATCTATCCAAGTTAATTCTCACTTAGACCCATAATTTCAGCTAAATTTCTTAACAAAGTTTTTATATGATTTTTTTTAACTTTTAATATAAATATTAGAATATGAATAAAAGAGCAACATTCTATTGTATAATATTATTGATAACTGATTTTCAATGTACATATCATAAACTGTATTTGATTGAGCTAATACTAACTTCACGTAAGAGATTAGTCAATTTAAAACATCGTACGCTTTATGCCGAAATGGTCATTGTTGGTATCATTAGTAAATTGTTTTCTACAATGTTTTTTTTAATCAAATATTTCACAGTAGCTAGGTGATTAGCGGTTCTAACACTTTTTCGTCGACAGCAGACTACTATCGTTATTTTAAATTAAAAAAACTCACATGATCGCAATATCGTTCTTAGCAACATTACTTTCGTAGAATTATTCGTTTCTAAATATTATCTCTGATAATCTAAGCGTTTCATAGTTTTTTGAAGACCTAATTATTCCCAAATTGTTAGTTTACCACTAGTCTTGTCCTAGCAGTATTCTTCTATCCCTACTACTCTCTTTGGAAAAGAGAGGTTGAGCGACTGAATAACAAACATTTCTCGTAGAAAAAGCTTCTTTTGAGATACTTCCATATGAAGGCCATATGCTCCACATTAAAATACAAAAAAAAATGGTTCCAACCTATACAATAATAAAAATCAAAAATTACTGTTATTTAACAATTATTTTGTAATTAAAAAATGTTTTAATTCATTATATTGAGACATTATTAACTTACACTCAATTTTCCTGTTACGAAAGATTCTAGTTATAATTATTATATAAGAAA
Organism: Himalopsyche anomala; assembly: GCA_031772345.1. NCBI lineage: Eukaryota > Metazoa > Arthropoda > Insecta > Trichoptera > Rhyacophilidae > Himalopsyche > Himalopsyche anomala. Next base: position 19,895,264 of record CM062829.1, read on the forward strand.
CATACAAATTATATTTATAATACATCGGGTACCTGCAACTTAAGTTAAAAATTTCATAATCGTTCGTTAGTTAGAATACTCGATATTTATGCGGATTACGCATAGGAATGTCAGTCTAAGTCGTGTCTGTTCAAAACAACACTAATGATTCGCTTAGGAAAATGCACTAACAGTATCTCCGTAAAGCGCAAAGTGCTTAAAAGGATAGCGCTTGGAATAACATTAAATAAATTGATTTATATTCTAACGAACTATCAGTATATTGAAAGCCTTTGGTGTATTAAGCAATTGATATGATATTACAAGATATAATCCGTGGGTGTGTATTCAGAAAAGTAACAAAACATTGAAATTGAAGTTACAAAAAATCATAGGTCATAGGTACTGAGAAGGTGTATTTTCAGTATAAACATATTTTTAAGTTGAAAGGGTGCACAAACTATGCTCATTATTTTAGTTTTTCTGACTCCATCCTATATTTAAATTCGACGACAGAAATAAGTATATTTGTAATTTGACACTAAATTTAAAGCATTTGTGTATTCTCAAATTTATAAGGATCATAACACAAGGTAAGAGTGTCTTCAATACTTAACACGATTTTTTTGTACAGTTTGTGCGGTTGGTATAAAAAAATGTAATGATTGCGACTATGTTCACTATTGTTATAGTCGAATCTTTGTGTTTTTTCGACCAATAAAAAGAGTGCGTTCGACAGTTTATTTTTAAAAACCTGTCAAAATTTACTCTTTTATATCAAAGGGCTTCTTACAAATATAGCGGATAAACATATTTCATTAGAATTTAAAAAAAATGAGAGGAATAACACAACATCATGTTAATCATTTCGTTTGACAGATCGACTATAACAACAATGAATATAGCCGAAATTATTTATTTAAAGAATACTAACCGTAAAAACGGCATACAAAAATCATTTTGAGTATTGGAGACCCCCCCTTAATTAGTGTAAAGACTCTAATGAATTTACGAATAGCTACTAGTTTTCTGAGAGAAGTACCATATTGGTATTTCATAAGTATTGATTGTTGATCATGCATAATACGTATTTGATAATGATACTAGATATGAAATAAGTTTTTCTACAGGTCATTCAGAATGGCCGCTTAAAATTTTTGTCTCGCCAACAGTAATAAATTGAATGATTTTGTCAAACTCTGAAACAAGCAAAATAATGTTGAATATTCAATAAAGAAAAAATAAATTAACGTTTTAATATGATAACATCGTTGGTTTAGAGATCGTATTCACAATGGTCGGATCTTTCCTTTTTAGTTTCATTTTATTTGAACTATGATATTATTTATTGTGTCTAAATGAGGACCTAAGGATAAAAAATGACCAGATTCACTTTTTCCTGAACAGAGAAAAACACACTTTTCTAATGAAAATGTTTAGTTAAAAATATTTTTTGTTATTTTGGATACATAGCGATATCTCATTTTTTCTCAAAACTGAATTTGAGCGTGTTTCACGCCAAGCTCCTCATTTTTTTTTAAATATTAAACATTAACAAGAAAAATACACTTTTAAAATTATATCGCCTTTGTCTTTAATATAAATTTTGTCAAAATGTCTAAATTGACAATTTATGTACTATATAATTTGTTTATAAATTGGATTCATTGATTTTGGACAAATAATGTTCTGCTGATTTTACGATAATTCAAGTTTGAGAATTCTCTTTGGCATATGGTTGCTGATAATTAAACTTTGTTACAGCGATTACAATATAATATTCCAGTTTTTATACAAAGGCAGAATAAATCTTGTATGAAGACAGTTAACAATAATCAGATCTGGGTTACACGGAATGGTTAATTACAAGGAAAACATCGCATCGCAGATGGTACGGCACTGATTCGATTATATTATTTTATATCTCAAGCCACTATAGAAGAGTTACGTTTATATTGCACATCAAAAGAGCATCTTATTTTATATTATCATAATAATAAAACTTTCTGCATGGTTACTTCTTAATGGTACACATTAAAATAATTAATATATGTTTATATCACTTTATAATTAATAAAAAAATAAGGAAAAAACAAATTAAATCTTACAAAATAAATAATTTGATTGGAGAAAATAGTGCCTACATTTAAACACTAATATAACAGAAAAAAATTCCAGTCAGTTGCAAACATTTAGTTAAGCAAAATTACATGTTAAATTTAACATAATAATAATTCGACTGTGTATGAAATATATATATCCTTAAAGTGCACGGAGACTTATAAAGTTGTGTTGAATCGACTTCAACTAATAAAAATAATAAAAGATTTTTAGTACTTTTTCCACTTAAAATTTATTTGATCAGGGCCGGTTTCGCTTCTCACGAGCATTATCAACTGATCCGTGAGGAACGAAACCGGTCCTGATCAAATAAATTTTAAGTGGAAAAAGTACTAAAAATCTTTTATTATTTTTATTATAATGCCATTCCACCAAGTATTGACAGCGAACACATTAAAAGACTAATTTTAATTTTAAACATTGTTGAAGAAAAACCTTTATTTAAGTCCTTTTTCTTGGTTGAAATTTTATAGGCTTTTCTTTTTTCAATATAAAAAGCTAAATAAAGTTACAAAATATGAATAATAGTTTTGCTTGGTTTGGTATAAATATTAATGTAATAAGGTGAATTCGTATTAGTTGAAAATGCTCATCGTCGCCGAAACCGACCCAGATTCTATTAAATAAATAAATGTGAAGTTAGTACAAAAGGGTGTTTTATTTTGGAATTATATTGCCTTTTCACACGGTATTGGTAGTTAGCACCTTAAAGTTGGTCAATAAAATCATTAATTTACTACTTTTCTTTGTAGACCGTACTCAACAGTCATGAATTAAGTTATTTAATACAACAATATTGTTCTCATATATTCATAGTGCGTTCGTTAATGATCGTATCTCATATTTAAAAAAAAGAAATAAAAATCATTACGCATTAATTTATATATAATGATCAGATTTTGTTTATTAATTGATTATAATCTATCTACTTATACTATCAGACTAACCATACAACTGTCATCGAAAAAGTAATATTTTTAATTTATTGGCAATATTTTATTGGCCCACCAAACGATTTCTGTTGAACAATTTTGCTGTAGGTATGTATCTTTTCAATTTTTCATTTACTATATATAATTGGCATCTCATCCAAAAATTTATGCCATGGAAAGATAGTAAGATTCACTGAATTTAAAATCGAAATACCTTATTTGAAGATTCATTATCATAAAAAAACATATGATTATTAAACATTCTCAGAGAACTTTGAAAATGCTCGAAAAATGTGCTCCTTATTGTTTGATATTCGAATAGCTTTCATCGTAGTTTAATTATCTACTATTTACGTCAGTACTTACGTATCTACGTATTAAGGTTTTCTTATTATTTTCGTATTTCGAAGTTATTACGAGTCCGCAAATAAGCATTTTAATCCTAGACGAGAAAATAGATATAAGTAAAGAAATTGTGAACAACAAAAAATGTACACTTAAACGTTGATTTAAATTACTTTTTCAATCAAAATACGTAAAGAGTTAATTGTTGTTTATCCTACACGGTTACGCAAACAAGTATTCGACACCAACTTATGGAAAAACAAACTTTTCTTAAGATGATATGCTATGATTTACAATGAAAAATAATTTTATTGAAATCCTAATTATTAACTTTAATAAAATTTAAAAAACCCTTTCAGCATACTGCTTCAAGGAGCGGACGTGGTGATTTAAATCAGTCATGACGAGTCAGACGTTTCAATTGCTTCAGGGTAGATGCTTATCAATCCATTAAATGCATTGTTCCTGTTGGAAATGAAGCAAAATCAATTAACTATTCGTGCGATTTCAGAGGAAGGATATTAACGATGCATATTTATTTCACGTCACTTTTAAATGCATATTAAAATGCATCCACAGAATCCATGACCACTACACCAATCAATAAACACAAAGCGTGAAGTTAAAACAATATCACAAACATCTTAACGGTGAGCGATATCTTCGATAGCACTATTTGCCATCGTTTTTTAAATCCATTTCAACCCCCAGTGTAGAGCATATAGTCCTCTTATGGAAGTAAACTTTCTATTAGAATTGGTTGTTACTCAACTATGATGGGATTAGTGGTTAGTTAATCGATATCGCTAAGCCACGATGTTTTGGGATTGGAAGGGTAGGAGTGAATTTTCAGACATCATAGATACCCATGACTTCAAACAGAAATCCACGCTGACCACTTACTACAAGTCCGACAAAAACTATGCTATTCATATACTACATCAACTGCAAAAATACAGCATTTTCACATTTCAACGGAAGTTTTTATGCGAGAATTGATTATTAGTAAAACTTCTTGGCCACATATTTTTTATTTAATTCGGATAAACTAATTTTATTTTCCATTTATTGACTTTTAAATTGGTATTCAAAGGCATGAATCTTAATTCTATATCAATATTCTATAGCTTAATTCTATATCTTGAGAAAGTATATAAAGAAATTACGATTCACCACCAAATATTCCATTTCCAGTTCCATACATTCTCCGAAGAATCGAAATCGAAGTCGAAATTACTTTTTTCTAATTTTCATCCTTAGGACAAATAAGATGAAAATATTTCTTACTTAAAGCATAATATATGTCTAAGCATTTATTTACATTTTGAAGTTTGACGTAAACAAAAAATAGTCTTAAAAATAAAACATAATTAAATGAAGTAAACCGTAGATAGTCTTAAAAGAAAGAAAATTTGTCATTTTTCCTTTAAAAAAAATTATGTGATCAATAAAAAACTGTATTTACATCTGTTTTTGGCTCAGTATTATAAATATATTTTTTTAACAATTTGAGTTGGTCTTCAAAATTTTAAAAAGTTTATTTATCCTTTTTTTTTCATGTTACTTTATACCTTTTCGCCAATAAACAGTAGTACGTAATTGAAAAAAATTCACTCATCTTTGGAGTATAAGTGCATAAAATATTAATATCTCTGTAACAAATCTGCATTCTCATTAATTGATGCATTTTATAAATAATGCACTTGCATAAAGCATGGATGAACGTTTTCACTGTACATAATAATAAAATTAACTCCACGGTAATACTACAATTTATTAACATTATCTATTAAAACGCATATTTAATTTGCATTCACTTCTGGCAGATTTATTTACTAACGTTGCATTTATGTTTGATAGTACCACATTAAGGATGACTTATATATTTTAGTTTTAAATGTACGACATTAGTAAAATATGTTAAATAAAGTTATCTATTCTAAAAAATATATATATTTGTCGGGTTCGTGGTCGAGTGGTCAGCGTAGTTGGATTCGAATACAGTATTCACAGGTTTGAATGAATGTACATACCAGGGTATCCAATCCCGGGATCCCGTTCAATTCTTTGATACCGAAATCTCAAGATTTTGACAGCACTAATCCCGGAATTCGGGATTGAGAAAATTACAGAAAATTTAACTTAGAAGAGCTAAAAAAAACAAAAAAAGTGTCGCGCTGTTCATTTGGAGAAATCCGTTAATTCCTGTGATTTTGAAATCGACAAAAAAAAAATTCAATCCCGAATACCAATTAATACAAGATTTATGCTGAATGTTGAAAGCTTAATCCCGGAATCACAAAAAATGTCCGCTATTGAATACCCTAGTACGAACAGCTTAAATTGTTTTTTTTTCGATTGATTTAAAAAAAATCTGTTTCACAGCATGGATGTGTGTGTTGTCTAAAACACGGTTTCTCAACGGTGGGCCACAGAGATTCATTTTTTGTTTTGGGGAGCCACAACACAGTTCAGGGGGACCACGGGCGAATTGAGGATCTCAAATGATGTTTTGCAGATATTCTCGGAAAAAGTATACTAATTCGGGGATTTCAAATTCCACGGTGAGCTGAAAAACAAAATAAAGGTATGGTGGCCACAGAAAAATAAACACACTCAAAAGAGGCCACGCTTCCAAAAATGTTGAGAAACACTGGTCTAAAATACCCTCCCATACATCCTAACCGTAAAAAATTAGGCGTAGCGAGAGCAATTGACTAAGCATTATTTCTATCCTAGCCTCCTATATCTCTACTTTGTTAAAAAAAATGAGGTTAAGCTGATCAGAAACAAGCAGTTATCAAAGAAACATGAATGTTGAGATAAGCTCTTTAACTAACCCATATGTTTCAAATTGGCAGCGGACATGGTTAAAAAACATATTTTTTTTAAGCAATAAAAGAATACTATCACACCTGTTTAGGCAAATACTAGTTCCTAAATGATAAACTGCGTACACAACCTACTGCTAGAATGTATATTCAAAATTCTACAAGAATATTGAGTCACTTAAGGACTGGGCATGTTTAATACCACAATAAAAACAATTCCTGTTAGTATTGAAGACTTTTATTACCCGACTATCCACAATATTCGTTAGGGGTTTTATTAATGTGTCTCTTTCAAAGCCTACAGTAGAAATACTTAACTAGAAATACACTCGGAGAAGTCAGCGTAATGCGTAAATAGTTTCGTAAATTAAATTAGAATTACTATAATAAAAAGTTATTTAAATTTCATGTCGTAGAAAAAATTTAATTTAATTGAGTAACATATAAAGAGCATGGATTTAAACATGGATCAATATAAAATTTTAAGCACAAAGCATTAAGAGAGTGGTTCACTACTAAGTCTATCTATACCTACCGGGATTGAATTAATAAGTCACAACATTTTTGTAACACCTAGTTGCCTATGTTATTAGCGGGTAGAAAAACTGGAGATCAGGCTATCATTTAAAGGCTCGCGAAACAATGGCAGTAGTTTTTATAATCTTTAAATGATGGGAAACCAATTAAAATATTTTTTAAAAGTTTTATTTTTCTATTATACTATAATTTAAATTGCTTTGTAAAATCTGTCAAATAGCTGCCGTGTTTGCTATAAAGGACTATATAAACTGCCGCTTTTGTTTTAAGGTTGATTTTATTTTTTCAAAAATGTGTATATCATTTTTTTAAACAATATTTTCTCCAATAGATAGAATTGTCAGCTCTACACTATGAGATATCTAAATCATTCACAACAAAACAGTCATATTTGCTTCCAGAGTCATAATTTATTAAGTAAAGTTTAATACATTAACATATCTTGGAATTATTTTCATCAGATATATTTATATATTTTTTTATTATCATGAGTTTAAGTTTTCATACAGGTGTTAATGATCATAAATTTAAAACTAGATCTATATTTCTAATTGATTCAAATGCATTATCTATCAAATATAATCTTATCATAACACAACTCAATCAACGAATAATATCTATTGAATTGCATTTAATATAAAACTTATCCTATAAAGTGAAATCGCCACAGTTTTTTTGTTCAATAAAATCACTTGGGCGACGTTCCAACGCTAGTCACGTATTAAATCTTTCACAATGATGAAAACGCGACATTTTTTTTCTGGACGAGCCAAGACTAGTCAAGTCGCATTGATATTTAATAATATTTAATATTAATCGTTTTACTATCCCACTTCGCTTATGATATTATATAAAACGGCTTTATAAGACAAGCGTTTTCTTATAAATCCATTAATATTAACTTGCTACAAAACGGAGAGAGGTGGTTCAATATCAAATTCACTTTAATTTGTTGACAAAATTATAATTAATTATTAGAAGTATTTTAGAGTTCAATTTAGATATGACAAAAATGAATAAAGTTTAATTTGATAACTGTTTTTATTCCACTTGTTGTGTTAAAAAATATGACACGCATTTCACTTCACTGAGAAGCATCATCAGGTGTAACATCGCATGGTTTACGAATAAACTAAAAATTGTTTATAATTATTGAGTTATAAATTACAAAATAAAAGTCTGAATTCTTTTTACTGGACGCAAGGAAGGGTAAGATACAAAAAAATAATAGTACTAATTATTTACATTGGGTGAGGTAAATCTAAAAGAAAATAAATTCAACAATGGTGATCCACATATCTTATTTAAAATTTTATTTACTAATGTTTTATTTTTAAAAACTCAAAACTATTCATTCTGAACCATTTATTTTTTAACTTTATGGAGTATTTCAAGTTCTACAAAGTTACCACCGAATTGATCGAAGAGATACAAACGTATTTAGTTCCTCATCAATAATGCAATGTTCATAATCAAGTAAAGATTATCAATTGTTATTTATCATAACTCTTGACACGTTAATTATTTGTTTTTTTTAAACCCTATTAGTTTTACTCTAGTGGTAAACATTTTATGATTTTTATTCGTGACTTAATCGCTACAAATTATCATTGCGCAAAGCGAGAGATATCTTTCCTTCGAAATAAAAGGACAAACTATTTCAATATAAAACTCAATAGGTACTTTAGTATATGTTATGTATGTGCGTATGTATGTATGAGTATAGTAAGTTATATATAAAATAAAATGCATATAAATACATATACTGTCCACATAGCCTGGCATCACTGTAGATTACTCACCTCTGACGCGATCAGGTCCTTGTTTTGGCAATGATGGAGAAGTAATGCAATCAAATAACATTATTAGTTATGAAAGAGACTCGAATAACTTCAACTGTACAATTTGAAATGAAAAAACAATCAAAATTAAATTAAAAAATAATTATAAGTAATGTTTCTATTTAAATGTTAAATTCAATGACAATTTCTTTATTTATCAGTCAACTCGTTTTAAAAAAAATACACTAAATTGAGGCTTTGGGGTAAAAACAAAAACGAATGATTCCGTATTATAGATATCCACAAATTATAGTCGATTGACTCTACCGTATTTTTTTTATTAAAAGCTTATTATTCGTCGTATGTTTTGAAAAAGTCAGAGTAAATATTTTCTTATATTGTATTTGACTGATAATAATAAGGAATGTTTTTACTTTAGGACTTAATAATTAAAAGCAGTGATCACAATAAATTATTGAAATAAAAATTAATATAATATAACAAATTTGCTTTACAAATTCAACACCCCTTCGCTAACGTTTATATAATTGCAAGTGGCTCTAAACAATGGGCAATTAACGCGCTTTTGCAATTATGCTTGCTTGTTTCACTCTAAATGGATAAAACTGCAAGAAGCAGACACGACTTCTCTAAACTGAACAAAATCTTACATACCTATAGTTAGTTAGTTAGTTCTCCACCTACTTGAGAATATCTGCATTATAACTTACGTATTATAATACAAATTCACTTCGATTTCTCACTCTTGCAGTGCATTTAATTTGTTACTTTGTATTGCTTGTAATTATTTGGTAGTTAATATTATAATGATAAATGAGCTTTCCGATGTTGCTTCCAATGAACCTAGCTTTAAATTTATTTGGTAGTCAAATCAGTTTTTCGAGTACAAAGTTACATATTCGAATCACTGAATGTTAATTTTCATAAATTTAATTTATAAACTACATAACAATGTTTGTGATGCTTCCATGTTTTATTTTGTATATTAAATTAATGGAGTTTTAAGTCCTACGACACGTTAATGTCAAAGCTCTTCGAGTCTCCTTCATCGCTTCATTTTATTGGTTGGCTTGGGAGAATTTGATTCTTAAATAATGCACTTTAAATTTAACGATACCACCTTGATCTATCTAATGTAGTATTCTTGTGTTATTAGTGTCTAAGTAAGTCACTTTTATGTTTGCATAAAACTCATCTGAAACATTCTCAAGAATCAATAAAAAAATTAAATGTATGCCGTTTGCATCATAGTATTCTTTATTTCAGGAAGAATTGAATTTATTACGTTATTCGTCGTAAGTCGGGTTCGGGTCGTTGTGAATGGAGAACTGACCTGTACATATTTGATGTTGTTTGTTTTAATACTGAGACAAACAAAATAGCTTGTATTATTTATTTACAACGACAATTAAGCAGTGGGATGTGGTTCACTGAAGGGCTTATTCAATGTTTCTTTATGTTCGATATTGTCACTTTACACTTGCGCTGGTTGTCTTAAGTAAACAGGCCTAACCAATAATTATTTCCCCTTATTACTTTGCATTTAATTCAGCATATATCACAGCCTATTAGCATAAGACCATTACTCCCAAGTCGAGATCCAATTAAGCCCCGTCGTGTTGGCTATTCAGGTAGCAAATAACTTTGCACCTTGGTTGTTACCCATTATTTGCTTACTGGACCCCCATTGGCTACCACTAGGAAATTATTTGTTCGTTTGTCTAGATTCTAGAAGATGTATTGAATGAACAAGTGTGAAGAAGCTGTTTTGTATGATATTTATTTAATTTCATTTACGTTTTTACTCGTCGAATATCAAAAGGAGCTCAAATTTATGGTTCGAAAATATTGCTTGTTAAATGTATATTTTAATTGCAAACACAAAAGAAAATTACTTTATAAAGAATGAATGATATAGAATTTTAAATATTATTTGAAAAAAAACCGCAAAATTAATAGATTTTATTTACATTATCAATTATCTTTGAGTGATGTGTTTTTATTCGAGTATCGTGTTTAAAAAATCAAACCATACACTATTTTGAGTGTCAAAAAAATACTACTAAACAGTAAATTTTAACAAATTTACTAATGATATCAGCATTAAATAGAGTTTCTTGTTACAAATAGTTTTTAAACAAAAAAATTAATATTTTAATAAAGGAATAAAATAGCAGTATTAATATGTGGTGTTGATTTTTTTTTCTAATCATAATATATACCACTTATTTTATTTGAAATAGAAATAACTTTCTTGTTTAATAATAAGAAATTTATAAATCACTATTTAATTAAATAGTTTGTTTTCTTTGCTTGCTCTCCCAATTTCGTGTGATTGCGTACATATACATATCAATATAAAAAAAAATTGATTTGTTGGTGAATATTATTTTTATAAATTTAAAAAATTAAATGTAATTTTACTGCTTTCTTATGACGTTGAAGAATTTAAAATACTTTTTCTATAAAAAGCTATAATTGGTAATAAATGCAGTTTTACTGTGATGAATGCAATGCGATCTGCAAGTGCAGACACGCGGCAAAAGTGCAGTTGACACACAACCTAACTGTTGCCAATAAGTGCCGCTGTTTTACAAAATAAGTTCAATTTAAATTGTGCGCCGTACAAAGGTGTCCGTACTTTTTTTATCTGACATTCATTGGCGTACCTAAATGTGTGGCTTACATTTTTATAATGTTTGCGTTTTAAATCGGATCAGTAACATAAAGTTGATGATTAGCCTGTAAATATATATGAACACATGCTACATTTCTCCCAATATGAAAGATACAAAATCTAATGGAAAGACTTAACAGAAAGTGATTGGGCCAACCTCTCTCTTAGGTGTTAGGAAAGAAAGACGGTGTTACGAAAAATGTACTGTAAATGTATAATAGTAATGGCAATTTGGCTACAGGAACAATTCATACGTACTCAAAAACGTATAATTAAGACAATAAATTACGATACACAAAATAATAACATTATACATTACAAAAACTTATTAACTGGTTTTAAATCCCATTACGAACAGAAATTTTTAGTCAATTTAACGACTTCGAAGACATGGGTGTTTATGAAATAAAATTATTTTAAAAATATACTATACAAACTTTAACAGACTTTTTATTTAACAGAAAAAAATCCCTGGAAAAAAAATATTTTGAGTTTTTTCATCAAAAAATTTTTGTTAGTATTTGTAAGGTGTTTTTATAATATGTACAGTATTAAACTTGTGTAATGCGTTATTTAGAAACCCGTTACTAAGCTTAATTTCATTTTGGACGAAGAAGATATTCACCGCATGAGGGAAAAATGAGAAAATATTATTTATTATTCTTAATAAAAAATGTTCGTTCATTATACGCCACTGTGGTTGGTTGCAGCAATGGTTTACACAGATCGCCACCAATTACGGCGCTACATTGTGCACTTTGTGAGATCAATGCATCTTTTGAAACAACGACTTATTGGGCGTTTGATCTCGTTTGTACGCCGCTACTGGGTTTATATACTTGCACTTATTTGCAGGCTATTTTAAAAATAAAACACTAGTTAATGGGATTTTTAAATGCCTAATTAAAACATGACATTTTGTTGATCGCTAAGAGTAGATAAACGCTCTTATTATTTAACAGTTTTATGGCAATTGGTGAATACTAAGTAACGCATTATAAAATGAAAATCCAAACAAACTTTTATTTTAAAAAAATATGGTTACGCGAATTTCAAATTGGTTTTTTAACTAATTTAAAATGCAACAAAAATCAGGATGAAATCTTTCTCAAGTTTTTAATAAAAAAAACTGTTGCATTGTATTTGTTAATATGTACAATCAAAATTTGAGACGAGAAAATCCTTATCCGAGTTATGAGACGATGATAAGCTCAGACTTAAAAAATTGTTATAACCCGTGTGTAAAAGCTGGTTATAAATGTGTCACTTAGAATAATATTAGTGTTTCTCGAAGTACATGCAAAAATCAGTTCATACATAAAAAAACGCTTTAAATATGTTTATGTATCAGTGTTAAATAAGTTCATTTTGTATACAACATTCGCTTTGGCAAAAAAAGAGATTTATTTTAACATTTCTATACAGACCATAATTTTCATGTAACAAGTAAGTAAATCTAATACTACAAAATGACAAGCGTTAAATATTATTATAAAATAAAAATAACTTAGATTATTCCACGTATTGTGTTACAAAATGTGACACGTGTTTCGCTTCTTTCTGAGGCATCCTCAGACAACTACATTTTGACACGTGTCACATTTTGTAACACAATACGTGGAATAATCAAAGTTATTTTTATTTTATATTAAAATTAACTTCCACAAAGTTACCGCCGAATCCATCGAAAGTGTTAAATATTATACTTGTTATGATTCGTTTTTGTATAACATATGCTAAGCAAAATCTCACCTCCTGTGGTCTAGTTGGTAAGACCTTGGCTCTATCAACCAGACGGGCTGAGCTCAATTCCCGGTTAAGCTAATGTCATTTTTTTTCAATTTAAATTTGAGATCTAGGTATTGTGATGTCAATTTCACTCGAGTTGCTCTCGTATGATCTTCCTTTTAAGTCAAAAATATTTGGCACATTAGCATAACCTTTTATGCCAAATAATAATAATAAACTGTTTCTTACTTATATTCAAAAATTAAGACGTGCACATAGGGTTACTATCTAACCGAACTCCAATCGTATTTTATTTGATACCGAATTTTCATCGCGCCACACAATAAAATTCGATCAAAATCATAGGCACAGCATGTCATCAAATGAGTTATAACTATTAAAATTATTTTTGACTAAAGACCGGATTTTGTTTTTAAATCAGGACTTTTAACCACCTGCGACCTAATTTTCTATTTAAGCCCTTGGTACCCTACTTGCACATTAATCTAACAGTGAAACTTAAAGATAACTAGGTACCATTTAATAGAATCTCGTTTACCTTAAAACGTAAAAAGCTGGAGTAACACCACTATTATTGTACGTGACACATATTACAAAGTGGCAATATTCGGTAACGATTTATCCGATTACTGAATATCTATAAATATCGTTACTCATTATTCAAAACAGCTCCGGAGTTGTCGCATTTTTTCCCATGTAAGCACAAATTGTGTTAATTAACAATAAAAACTGGCATCCATAAAAGATTATTATGGACTCGTGCGGCACTCCCAACCTTCTCCGCAAATAGCGTTTCCTCCGGCCACATTTCGAGCGCACTGTTTCGCAAAACGATTTTATTGCGTTCAATAGAATTCCGACGCGTTTCAAAATTGCACGCACTCGTTTGGAAGGTGGAAACTCGAGAAAAAAACATGCGATTGTCAATCACTCTAAGGAGTGTCATATCCTTTGTATATGTGTACAAACACATTACGCAACATTTGAGTTGCTTTCGAATAATCCACATAATATTTATATCATCACTAAGTTATCTAATCTCGGGATCCAATCCAATTTTCTGATTCCGAAGTCGCGGGAGTGACATGGTCGTGATACCGGGGTTTCAGTATTGAGAAATTTTTCGCAAATTTATAGGATTTTGGGTTTGGAAGAGCTAAAAAAAAAAACGAGTTTTGGAGATAATCTGTGGAAAAAGTATGTATAGCGAATTGAGGATTTCAAATTCCTCGGTTTATACACGATTTTACGTAGAGTTTCCAATCCCGGGATTGAAAAATAAGAAAATTGCAAAAAAATTCTCAATCCCGAAATTCCGGGAACGCGACCATGTCAGTCCCGGGATTTTGGGATCAAATCCCGAAAATTGATAGGATTTTGGAATTGGAAGAGCTAAAAAAAAATAAAAAATAGGACTAGGACAGGACTAGTGGTTAATTCATCAATTTTATTGCACCCTGTTACTTTAAATTTAACCGCTTGAATACCGCACAAATAAATCATTAATATGTCCCAGAGAGACTACGTGTTTTTGAGACAAATAATTTTGCCTAATATACACTTGAATTTACAAATTCATGAAAATATTCTTTATATTCTATAAGAATACCAAGTATTTGATTTTTTAAATGTCTTTGACATCCGTGTTCGCTTGGATATGTTCCGGACACCGGTGTCCGCTTGGTATTCAAGTGTAGGAAGGAATTTTCGACATCATAAACACACACGCCTTCGAACAGAAATCGATTGAACAAAATTCTGTACTGGGATTTTAGCCCGTGAAGTACGTCACGTAAGACAACGAAGTTTACCACTGTACTACGGACCCGACAAATACAATAAATTATATTTATAATATTAAATAGTTATTACTCATTTCAATTGAATATTCATTGCTATTGTTGACCTCATATTACTTATTATTGATAATAGTAACTCAACATTGTTGTCGTCATAGTAGAATGTAAAGGTAATAATAATATAACAGCAACTCAGTTGCAATCCAAAGACACTTTACGACACCATTTCCATACATATATATTTTTTTTGATAAATTTACTGCTGTGGCTAATGACTTAACACACATATATGTATTTATCTAAAGTAACTTCACGCCTATTTACCATATGGTACATTATTAATGCTCATATTACGCATTTCAAATTCATTCAATATAATTATATTGTTTTTTTAAAAGACAATAAATAACTAAGTAAATCCATGAGCGAAAATACGTTTGGTAATATTTTTTTTCCTATTGAAAAATTAAGGTTAACCTATAAAATTTATTGACTTCTTTTCGAAGACATATTAGTGTATCGAAGACATATTGGTGTATCGAGTATTTGTGATTGTGAAAAATTCCCTCCTACCCTTTCCGATCCTTTATTACTTGGGCGTAGCGAGAGCGATTAGTTAACCACTAGTCCTGACCTAGCCTTATACTTCTATTCCTACTACTTTTTTAAAAAGAGAGGTTTAAGAACTGAGTAATAAGCAGTTCTCGTAAAAAACTTTCTGTTAAGATATCTCCATTAGGAGGCCATATGATCCACATTGGGAGCATAAATGAATAAAACAATGTATGTTTTATATTATGTACCCATGAGCCCATAAGAGGCCAAGTGATATTTAAGGAAAGAAATATTTAGATGCTTTGTCGGTTTTTGTATAAGCCCTAGGCTTATACAAAAACCGACTTTTGAAAAAACCAGTTTTCAAATGTCAATATTGTTTTACAAAAAATGGATAATTCAATTAAAATAGCGAGAAATAGTTCAATGTTTTTTGTTATTTATGTATTATACATAATAATACACAACAAGAAATCATTTGATGTTACTCTTCAGAAAAAAATATTTAAGAAAACACAAAGCGTCCACTGATCGTTTTGTAACAAAATTTCCTGATATCGAAAATACGATGCGGGGTCTATGGTCTTTAAGCTATCAAATAAAAGATTCAAATTTTCTGTCCTTTTTCTTATAAACTCTTTTGTAGAAAATTCGGCACAACTGGTTACGAAGTTGAAAAACCGATTTTCGAATGTCTCAAATTTAGCAACAAAAAAAAAACGGTTTTTGAAAACTGACAAGCCCTAGTTGTGACATTTTACATGACTTAAAGTATTGTAAAAGTGAAGTGAGCTTAGTATACACAAAGCAATAGTGTTATGTTTCCATAATACATAAACATATTCAATTTACCAAAATACCAAGGAAATACGTGATTGTTCGATTCCAGGGCTCATGTATTAATAAAGTAATGTAAATTTGTAAGATATCAAAAGTTTGTTAGGCATAAGAGAATAGAATGAAATTTACCAAACGCTTATGAAAACATAATGTACATATATTTAAATTTAAAAAAATTGTCTGAGTAAAGCCGTGGTCATGGATTCTTCTATGTTTTTCAACATGAAAATTAATTAACAGACTAATAAGGAATACTTATCTTTATAATATGGCAGTATTATAAGATAATTAGTTCCATTCAAATGCATTAGTTAATTGCTTAATTTATATTATTTGTATGTGTACTTCACAGCAGAGATAACAAATGTAATTAAATGCAGTACATAATTGTTTCTATCAAATCTTTTATTGCATCTCCTCCATAAAACGAACTTTCCCTACATTAAAAACATCAACAAAACGACTCGTTCCGTAACATTCTATCTTCCGATTTATTGCCAAGTAAGTAGCAATATACTGACGTTATATAATTACATGATGCAAACAATTACATGTTTATTTTTATAATTAATATTTATTCATTTTTTAATATGAATATCAAATTATAAGGCTCATTCTATACACATACGGTTACGAGGACTTATTTTGTGACTTGAACGCCAGAGTCTCACCGTTGAGTTGCTATCTTTTTTCGTTGAAAATAATGATTTTTTTAAATGTAAAAAATATTGTGCCAGTGTCATCTATTTTAAGTTATTTGAAGTCTTAAATTTTTAGTAAATCTTAATTATTTTGTATTGTTTCTAAATAAATTCAACTGATTTCACTAGGGCTACCTATTGAACGATTTTTTATACGATAATCGTATTTTGAGACGTATTTGTCATAATGTTATATATTATTTAAATTGAAATATAAATCGTTCTAAATGACGAACCTTCGATCGGTGTACATATTATTGACTAAAAGTAAAATAATATATATTTTTTTTTAAATATATTCATTGTGTGTTGTGACACCCTTGAGCAAAAAATGGACTTAGCTTATAGTTGATTCCGCAGCACAAAATGTGTTATACATATATATGCCAGGACACATGAGAATTGGAAGCTTATCCCAAAAATGAAAAAAACCAACAACAATCGAATATAATGTATTTTAGAACGATTCAGGGCTTGGGAAACTAAGGATGCAGTTTTCATATTCGGCAAATAATGGCTTTCCGTATTAGTTGGAATTCGAACCAATTATCACAGCGACCGTAGACGACATCGTTGACTACTCACTAACATGGCGATAAGGAATCACAACAATCTTTAAAATCTTTCAATCCTAAGAATGATCATTTACTATAATTTCATGTTTTTCATTTTTCACACATCCCTTTAACTCCAATTTTAACTCAAAAAATACTGGAATTCCAACAAACGGAGTAGGCGACAGTTTTTTTCATTACTAAATCACAGTTGCTTGAGATCAATTCCATAAAAGGCAATATCATAAACACACGTGTCGTATATTAAAATTTAAAATTAAAAAAAAATTATCGGCCTTTAAAAATAAGTGAACTGAATTTTACATAAAATTATGAAAACAACGCCCGTCTCGTCTTATGCTACAAAATATAAGGGGTACAAACACAGTTCGTTTATTTTAAATTTGATTTCTTTATATGTTAAAAAGAATAACGAAATCCCGGGAACTCAAAATGTATCGCCATCCCGGGATTGGATGCCCTATATGCCGGCAATTATTTTCACCAGCTAGACAAATATTTACCTAATATCGCATAGTTTATTTAGTTGCTGTTGACGTACTAGAATAAAGTAAGGAAACATTTGTTCAATACTTTCTACAAAGATATGCGTACCTTTAAGCTCCCAATAAATAAACCTTCAAATATCTGTAAAACTCGTATCGCTATCAGCGGGTAGTGATAACATCTGAAGAATCTGTTCCCAGCACTGGAGATTATCTCAGGAGTCGCTCGGACAGTATTCTTATTATGAGTGGACGGAACTCGTTTTTCTGGTGTCTTGTTGAGATTGGAATTACGTAGTAATTCTTGTAAGGTGACAAAATGTTTTTGAATATAAGGAAACAATGATCCGATCACTCATTATTTTTTTAATATTATACAAAAGTAACAACATTGTTTTGCCGGGTCCTATAGCGCAGCGGTTAGCGTTGTGGGCTTCCGCGCCGGATCTCACGGGCTCGAGTCCCAGTACGAACAGCATTTTTTCAATCGATGAATCGATTTCTGTTCGAAAGCTTTGGCGTCTGTGATGTCAAAAATATTCCCTTCTACCCTTTCCGATATTTTAAAGAGAGCGATTAACCAACTACTAGTCCTGTCTTAGCCTTATCTTTATATGTCTACTACTCTCTTTCAAAAAAGAGGTTGAGCGACTGAGTAACAAACGGTTCTCGTAGAAAAACTTCTGTTGATATACCTCCATTAAGAAACCATATGTTCTACATTGAGAGCGGACATGGATTTTTTAAAAAAGCACTGTTGACGACAGTGAATAATTTTTTTATATTGTTAAAGACTATTTCAAGTTTGCATTTCATAAATCATGTAACAATTTATGTCACATCAATTCAAAGATTTTAAATATATAAAAGTAAAGAAATTTTTCTGCAGATGACATTGCCACTTGTTAACATTTGATACATATCCTATATGCGAACGATGCGTAGACATAATGAGTGTGTGTGTGTTTTGTGTGCATAAATCGTTAAATACTTACTCTTACACACACACTTCTAGTGAATGCACTGGTAGCGAGGGAGATATATATATATGTATATGTATACTTGTTTGAATTTTAAAGGTTGTGAGATCATTTTAAGGAACACAACTTTACGTTAAGCGAAATTATATTATGAGAATTTCAAATAATATAATCCATAAATAAACAAGAATGAGTAATACTTCAGAATACGTAATTAAATTTTACAATAATGCATGGAAGTCTGTAGTCTTTCTTCTAGTAAATGATATGCACCGCAAGCTTCTAATAATAAAGCAATAAAAATACTTTCCCTACTTTTGAAAACCGATTGTCATCTCATACTAAAACAAGATGCAGCGCGCACACATTTTAAATTACAAATGTACCTTACTACATGATAATAATATGTCCACGCGTTTGTTACCTTAGTTACAAGTACCCTGAGAGTAATAAACAGAAAAAGGACAGTGCAGTAGATTTATTAATAATTAAAGAGGATAAACTTTTCAAAAACTGTTTCCAAGTAAAATATATTTTGACTATAGGCTAAGAAAATGTGTTGAGTAAATATGTTTTTTGACTGACAGAAATACTAACGTTTATAAAAATATCCAGTGCATAAAACTTGTAAAACTCATTTACACTTAAGTCGGAACAGTGTAATTCGGGGTAGTGTAATTGGGGGTTTGAATCCCATACAAAATTAGGGATTTGGTTTTTTCCGCAAAAAATGCGAAACTAAGACTTCCCTTAGTTTTGCAAAAAAAAAAATGACGAAATATTTAGTTACCAAGTGATAAAATGCTAAGGGCGCCAAAATTCCATAGACAGTCGCCCGCTATACGTGTATCGCTTGGCACGTGTTGAATACACAGACGCTAGCCAAGATTTGACTGTATGCGCGGCACAGATGACCGTCTCGTAGTAACGACAATGCAATTGGGGGATCTGCGGCGAATATTTCAAGCCAGCGCATAATTCGGGGTAGTGTAATTGGGGGTTCCACTGTATTTATAATCAAAATTTAAAAAAAAAAACATTTCGGATTATCGTGGAAACATATCTTTATTACGTTGTTAAATATATTTTCATTAAATTCAAATCCTTATATCAAATCGCTTAATCCAAAACAACACAAAATTTTATGTCAAAGGGACAATAATACGGAAAATTTTTGGCGGTCCACTATTTTTTTACATATTTTCTATTTATAGAAAATATATGAGAATTTTTTTTTAAATATTTCATTGCGTATATTGATATTTTTTACTAAATAAACAATTTATTACTGTTTTTGATGTACATTTTTTTTTAACTATTTTATTTATGCAATTGTTCGTTTAAAACGAAGTCCTGCAATCTATTCGCACATTGTATGCAGTGAAATGAAATGGTTGTCTGTTAATTTTGGTTTAAGTGCTCTTTGTAGAAAATCGTTTTTTTTGTAAATGTAGGTAATTCAAGCAGATGAGCATGTTAAACAAACATGTGTGAAAAAAACATGAATAACATGTAAATTTAACATAAATCTCGCGGGACACACTTTGTGAACCTCTGGCTTAATCAATTATTTATTTAATTAGGTCCGATTTATTAAGTATTAAAAAGCATATATGTGTATCTTATAACAACGTTTCCTATACAAATATAAATAAATGGCGTGACTCAATGTTCCTGTATTATTTATTATCAGTAATGACATATCAGTAAAGAGAGAGATTCAAGACAATAACTGTACAGCCTGGCGCATCCGGTTTTCTCTTTAGAAACAAAGGCATTGCCTTTCTGAGTCTACAATCTAAGAGTTTACAGTTTTTACTGCATCCTAGATTGATGGAAGTCCGCATCTTTAGAATAGCAGTTGCTTCTTACAGCAGTAGAAAAATACATACATTGCCCCTTTTTTAATTTCCATTATGGTGAGGATTGTTTCCATAATAGGTGTTTTAGTAACGCTGGTTTTAGTCTGTATATTAAAACACGACAAATAAACATGATTAATAATATTTTTATTTTATATTTAATAAAAAAAATGAGGTTTTATATTAAAAGTATACCAATTGATTTGACGCTGTGAAATATTACAAAAAACCTCGAGCCAAGATCTCAAATTAAAAATGAATTAA
Source organism: Himalopsyche anomala (assembly GCA_031772345.1). Classification (NCBI taxonomy): domain Eukaryota; kingdom Metazoa; phylum Arthropoda; class Insecta; order Trichoptera; family Rhyacophilidae; genus Himalopsyche; species Himalopsyche anomala. The sequence goes on from CM062829.1 coordinate 19,916,298, forward strand.
AAAAAACATATATGATTTGCATTCATAAGTTGATAATAGTAATATTACTTTCAAAATAATAGGCATATAAAAAAATATTCCTAATCGATGGACTACGATACAAGCATCTAAATATATCTTCAATGTAAAAATTTAGAATTTTATCTTTAATGTTATACTTGTTCGTTTGATGAATTGTTTTATCTTCACCAATATTTGATGGGTTCAGGGGTAGCTTTGCGGAATCGTGACGCGTCTTTTGGGGTAGAAATGAAATAGCGCAAACCTCCATTTAGTATTGTATAAATAAAGAATTAGTTTCAAGTTTGAATTTGTTCTTAAATACCTTAATGGCAGTTTGTCTGATGATGCTTATCAAAAAGACAAAATACGAGCTACAACTTTTTGCAAAACTTGTGAAATAACAAAGTTATCAATTTTAATTTTATATCTTCAAACCCAATCAATGTAAAACAGATTTATTTATTTTTCCTAAATATATTTAATGCCGCCTGTGTGGTCGAGTGGTCAAGATCGTTTTCTACCGCTACAAAAGGCACGGGTTCGAATCCCAGTACGGACAGTTTTATAAATTGATTTTTCAATCGATTTATGAATTTCTGTTTAAAGGCAAGGATTTGTGTGATGTCTTGAATTCCCCCCTCCCACCCATCCTATCCTATGAACGGGGCGTATCGAGAGCGATTAGCTAACCACTAGTCCTGTTCTAGCCCTTTCCTTCTATTCCTACTCTCTTTGGAAAAAGAGAGGTTGAGCAACTGAGTAACAAGCAGTTCTCGTAGAAACATTTCTGTTGAGATAAACTCCATTAGGAGTCCATATTGGGAGCGGACATGGTAAAAAAAAATATATATTTATAAAAGAAACGAAACAGTTGCCCATTTTATAACACAATTAAAGTATTAATAACTAGTAATATTAAATAAAATTATTTTCTATTGCGACTGCTTTTCTTCCGAATTATTCACAATTTCGAAAGAAATCCTCGATTTTCGTATCGAGTCGATAGGCACAAAGACTTGACGAATTATAGCACAAAGTATCTTGACAGAGATTTCGCATTCTAGAAATAGTTACTTGTTACCATTTATGGGTATTGTTACAAAAACAACTCACCGGTTGACATGTAGAAAGAGAACAATATAAGATGTGCAAAAACTTCTAGCGAGAGTTTGTTGTTTCTCAAACCGAAGTAACAAAAAATAAAACGATTAATGCTAGGGCTTATAGATTTTAATTTTCTGTCAAACCCGCAGTATTCAATTTGATTAACTTTTCCGGTTCTAATCTCAAGAAATACGAACCCAATACCCACATTTTCTTAAATATCTATTTTAATATGGGTGATACAATGTTTATAATTAAGGTATTCTTATATCATAGTTTTTTGGACATTTTGTAGTTTATATAAATACGCGATAACGCGAGTATGCGATAACGAGATAAGCGCCCGCTTCTCAGCGATCGTTCGTTAGATAACTGCGCTGAACGCGTCAGTTGCAAATTCATATTTGTACTGGAATGACGTATTTTTTACGCGCAACTTAAAATATGATTATTTATTAAAAAAAACACGGATTTTTATAAAAAAAAAATGTATGAGGAATGATGCAGAGAGATATTAAAAGCCCCTAGACTTTTTTTTTTTTTATTCATAAAAATAAGGCCAATAATGAGGAAACCATTGGGGTCCCTAAACAACCCCCATCGGCAGAGAAGTATTTCTCTAGTCTCCGAGCCGCGAGAGTTAATAATGTAAAAGATTTTATGCGTACCCTCTATTGGTATAAACATATGAAAAATTAAAGTGTTTGGTATATATTTCAATATGCAATTGATAAATTCAGAAGGATCAAAAATATATGTTTTATGTCCGCTGACAATGTGGATCATATCATTTACTAATGTAATTGAATGTAAATCGCAGTTGAAAGCTTCAATTAAAACTTCTAGTGAATGAATACATTAACGAGACTTCACACTTTATCTGTAACATACATATATACAAATTTAGCATTTAAATCACACAAAAATCGATTTTTTGCAACCTCTGACAATTTATTATAATTTTTGATTGATTACTTGATAATGAAATTGATACAATATAACAATTATATAAAGAAATGTTTAGAATCTTCATAACGTTGATAAACTTAGGTAATATATCTTTGATGCTTTCCTATGATTACCATTAGTATTTTATCGCCATTTCCTGAGTCCAATCAAAACGTATATCAACTGATCCTCGTTAAACTATTCTTTATAGAGGCAAACTGCTTCATCAGGATTTACAGTTCTTTACCAGTCACAGATTAAGAAATTGTGTTCGCCTATTTAAAACCAATTCATATCTGTTAACCTAAATAAATTTAACATATTATGAAAACTTACGCCTTACTTGGACTATATTGTTTTTTCGCATTAAAAAGAATAGTGCCATAGTTCATAAATTCAAAAATGATAATAATATTATATTTTTCATATGTATAGTATGCAATTTAGACCAAATATGTCATCATGTATTATATATTAGACATACATACATTGATCTTACGGCAAAGATATAACATTAAATTATACTAAAATTCTGAAAAAAATAGGAGCGATAGAAAGAGTAGAACTAGGACTGGACTTGGGGCTACCTACTCGCTTTCGCTACGCCGTGTTATTTAAAGATTGGAAAGCTGGGAGGAAATCACAAGTAACTATCTTTTTTAACATAAATCATTTAATTCATTCAAAAATTGTTGTTCATTCTGGGATTTTAGCCAGTGAGATACATTACGGAAACTATCGACGTTAACTACTGCACCATGGACTCGAAAAATATATTATCATAGTGTAGTATGTCAGTCTACACTTTATAGAGATAGTGTCCGTATGATAATTTGGTTTCATGAAGTATCTTTTCGAGAAACATTTAGCTTGCATCATATTTTGATATTAGCATAAATAATTACAGCTTACATAACAAATCATACATTTTGAATTACCTGTCAGACTAGTAAAAATAATTTAATTTCATTGTGTTAAATGTGTCTTATTACACGATTTACTAAAAAAATCTTTCAGTTAAGACATAACAATATTGAATATATAAATATATTAATCAAAGACGTTGTGAGTTTAATATGACAATAAGCTACTTATAATACAAATTGATTACGTTTTTTCGTTAGTGTACAGTAAGGATTCATTACATTGGGCGCAATAAATCTTAAATACAACACTGCCAAAGAAAAACAGCTATGCAATGCGCATAATTCAGGATTTCAAAAGATAGCTTATATCAACATTCTCAAATCCGGTTAAGGACTGGATTGTTATAATTACCATACAATTTATAATGTAGATACAAATAAATTTACCAATAGTTTGCCACTAAGAACCAATGAACATTTAATTTTGCTTAGACAGTATGTAAATATGTTGATATGAATAAGGTAATTTTACTATCTTGTTGCAAGAAAGAACATTTGTTTTTGTACTTCATTAATTCTTATTTATAATTGTCAGTGGTGAAGTCGAGAATCTTATGTTATATGTAGAACTTGTTTGCGCATTAAGTGTTTTATACTTTAAATAAATATTTTCATAAATTAATTTCTCAATCGTAATCGACTTTTTTTGTACAAAAGAATGGAATTTATTTGATGCTTTATTCCTTTTTTCACCCTCTTTCTTATCTTTAGCTAGAAATGGTTTTCTGTCACTTTTTTATATTTTTAGGCATTTACATACTCTAAGGTAAAGGTTTAAGTTTATATCTATGTGTATCTATTTTAAAACACTCGAGTACCGAAACGTCAAAGTGATTCCAGATAAATTTGTGTAATATTTGCATTGCATTAATAGAGATATCGTTGTAGACTACAATAAATATCAGCTAGATGTTATTGGTATTTAGCGGATGGTTGAAATAAGAAGAATTTTGCAATGCGAATTTACCCCATAGGAACCTGAAAGTTAATTGTGTAGATAAAATATATCAATAAAATTATTTATCGTTTTATGCCAAACAAAAATCGTATCTCTGTAGTCTAGCATTCATTTTGATTTATATAATGACGTCGTGTTTTATTTCTAGAAATCCATCAATGAAATATAATATCTGACAAATGGCATCTAGGAATGCGTTTAATAATATTATAACAAGTGCCACAGAGCCGCCTGACGGACCAGGAGCACAGAATAGGAAGCTAGCTAAATTCCTTTAATACAATACCAAAGCTAGTTCGAATCCCTGGAATGACCGCCATTGTAATCTTTATATGGGACGGAAAGACATCTAGCCGCCATCTATCTACGGAGTTGGTCATTAATCTACGCAGCGCGAGCCCTTCTATACAGGTGCCTGATTTGAGTTCGGTCAGCTTTTTCATAATGATTTGCTATTATTGTTCACCTGTGCGATCTTATGCGATCCTAGTATTTGATAACTGAGTTTGTATGGAATATGTTTTTTTCAGCTAAATTACTTTATTATTCGTTTAATTTATTGATAATAGCATCATCTTATATACGTTAAGGAGACGTATTGCCTTTGACATCGGTTCTGCAATCCAGAATTCGAATCGTAGAATTTTTTCAAGCGACACATTTATATATTTTTAAAGTCAAGTCCAATTTATCAGGACTCTTAATAGAGCTTATGTCATTTTATTTCAACGAAATTTAATTTAATGGCACCTAGAAATTTTGATTTCGCTTCTATTGCTTCCCAAAGATACTGTGTTGGCAAACTTTTGACTCATGCTTTTTCAATATAAATATCGCGTGGAAATAATCATATACATTTTAAGGAAAAAAAATATGTCATAACATTATTACTGTCGACCGCAAGCTATCAGATGGCTGCGTAGTCAAGCGGTCAACGTCGTTGGCTTCTGTTACATAGGTCACGCGTTCGAATCCCAGCACAGGCGGTTTTTACATATATATTTCTATATGTAAATATGTATATAAGTATGTAATAAAAGGCATTGATGTGTGCGATGTCTTGAATTCTCTTACACTCATGTTATCCTAAAAACGGGCGTAATGAGAGCAATTAGCCAACAACTAGTTCAGTCCTAGTACTATCCTTCTATCTCTGCCCTCTTCCAAAAAAGATAAATTGGACCAGTAATTAAAAAACACTTCTTATAGAAACACTCCTTTCGAGATAAAGTACATATAATCTATATTGGGATTGGACATGGTTAAAAAAATACTGTATACTTTTATTATAAATTGTAATTGATTCTCTAAGATAATTTTTAATTAAAATTGAAACACAACTACAAAGCAAAATTTTTGATCTCGTTGTATTGTATAAAGTTCAAATCGGCCATGAAGAAACGCAGCAGTGAAGAAATAACCTACATGTAGGTACTAAATGGAAAAATTCCGATTCGAAAATGATAATAAACTGTACATTTTATGAAGCCAGGATGCTTTTGTCGAAAATGCATGTCGTCGGCAAGTGATTGGGAGGCATGCCTATCAACAGGACTAAGATATTTAAATAAAGGAGCAACAACAATGAAGATCTTAACTCATTTAGAACCTGCATGCTTCATATATTTGTATTTTTTAAGAAACATATCTATATTTGATGCAATTGAAAACCTTTGAAATTCAAATTTCACAAAGCTAATCCCTTTCAGGAGAGGGTGAAAACTTAACGTACTGGTTGTTGAATACAATTTTATAATATGACAATGAGAAATAATGAAAAAGTTTTAAATACGCTGTACTGGCGTATTTTTTTTTATATTTATTTTTGAAAATGGTGCGTAGAAGCCGTGATCGTTGTAAGTTTACAATTCAGATACTTAAAACGAAAGAGCTGTGAAAAATTACTTGTATTCAAACCACAATAGTTCATAGTGTTGAGATTGCATGCTTGGCTGACTAAAGATGATCTGATGGAATTCATATATGTTTAAATGAAATTATTGAAAAAATTCTTCGGAGTCGTCTTTTTTTTACACGACTCTACAGCCTTGCTTACAAGTATGGAATTTACACTAACGCCTCAATTGATAAACTAAAGCACATTTGTTGTTTTTAGAAGAACGGCTCATTTTTAAAGCTGATTTGAGAGCCTTATATTTTTTGTTTGCACGTATGTAAATGTATAGACAGAGAATCGAGAAATGCTAGGAACCAAAGTGAAAATTTGCTGTTTTTTTGGCAATGTCTTAGAAAGAAAATTTCGTTTTATTTTTATCAACATCTTGCCTTTTACTATGAATTGAAAGAAACCACCAAATAAATGATGTCTAATAGAAATAAATTATTAAGTTCTTTAATCTCTCTGGCCAAAATCAATCACCAACGGACCTAATTAAAATGAGATTCTTGGATATAAATTATTATCTGGAATAACTCAGTGGTGCGCATAATTTTTACCAGCTTGGCAGACAGCATATATTTTTTGGTTATTATCACTAAATCAGATTTAAAGAAAAGTTAGTATTTATTACAAACATAATTTGTGTTTGATCAACATTATGCCAAAGGTGTTTCAACATCATATTTATCTATGGAAGATAAAATATCGTGGCTAGAGAATTTATCCTAAAAGCTATTCTTATATTTGCTGTTTATTCAGGACTATCAGTTGTTACTAACTATTTTCTTTCAGTATGGTAACAATATTTGCAAGTCCTCCAAGAATTCCTCCATTCTCAAAATAAGGAATTATAGTTTATTCAATTAAGTAACAATAAAGTGGTGGTATTTATAATTGCCAATGAGTATGTTATAGAAAAGGGAACTAGTTATCATCAACTTTCAATTTTACATATATATTCTTAAAAAACGTTATTTTATGGAGGCAAACTAAACACATATCCTAAAATCTAGATTTAACGTCGTATATAATAGATCTTTCCTGAAGTATATATTTCTATTGTCGATGGATTTGGTTGTAAGTTTGTGAAAATTATTTTTTAATTTAAAATTTCAATTAAAAACATTGATATTTCATAATAGTACTATACACTATGACACGCCTTTTGCTAACTTGATATGCATCTTTTGATTAATTATCTTTAAGTTATGTATGAATTAAGTATTAATTAATTATAATTCTTAACCTATAAATGACAAAACTTAGTTTGGGGTTTTCCTTTTTCTAATGAACCCATGAAGAGGGTTATTTAAATATAAGCAATAATAGTAGTATTTAAAAATCAATGACTTTGAGATAAAGTTAATTCCAAACAAATCAATTTTACATTGATGACTGGTAAGCCACCCATCTTATTTAAAATGTTATTGACTGAAGATGCTTCTCAAAAAAGCGTAATCCGTAACACCATTTTTAACACAAACAATTAAATACCAAACTTATCAAAATTCCACAATATACTTTTGTTATTTATCAAAACCGGAGAACATTTTGTTAAATTCCATTTAGTTTTTATGATCATGTAGTTAATACAATAAAAAAGTCACACGTTGAGAAATTATTGTACAAAAAAAAACTATTATAGCATATGACCCTTCTTTTCAATTAATAGATAAGTCATTTTTTTTAAAGTAAGGGTTATTGGTGATATTTTCGTTCCTTAGTTTTCGTCACTATTTATGACTTGGAAATTATTTAAGAAAATCTAGTGACAATATTGCGAGGTGACTTCGTCTGTTAGCATTTTGTGAAACGACAATCTCGTTGTCGTCAAAGGGACAATATACATAAAAACGAAAAAAAACCTCTTCGGAGCAGTTAAGCTGTGTGATTTAATTTAACGACCGCTAAGCCAGAGGCTCGCTTTCACCGATGTTATTGTTAATGTCACCGAGAACGGGTCATAACTATAAATTCGATGAAATAATTATCTGGTCCGACGGAAAGGATGCCGCGACAACGTTATCTCATATAAAAAGAACTGCAAGCAGTGAGCTCTATACCTCAGCACTTTTTAAGGGCAACTTATTATTTCACTGGTCCCTAAATGCATAATTTTACTATTTACTTACATCATAAAATTATCTTAAAACCCTTTTGTAAATCGTCAGTATTATGGCAGAAGGCGTTCAGTAAAAAATCAGCTGATTAATGGAGATTTGGCACGCTGTATCTTCTGAATAATCAAGTTCAGCCATATTTTGTGAATTTTTACATAATTTCAACATAAAATATAAAACATTAAGCCAATTCCGTTCAAAAATTTTTTGACAAAACAAACTAACGAATTTCATAAGTATTGTCGAATTTCATGAAGTGTTTGAAACGATGAGTAACAGATAAAGTGCGTTAATAGAGTTGTTAAAATTTCATGATTATCGAAAAATGCGATTATTAAATAAAGTGGAATAAAGTACAAAGGAATATTGTGATTTTATTAATATAATTCTTTTCCACCAAGTATTGACAGTGACCACCCTAAAAGTTATAATAAATATATGTTTAATTTTAATATCGTTAAACTTATTTACCAATAACACACTGATAAGTTGATTCGGACAATGTGTAAATACTAACCAACAGTAGAGGAGTCAGAAAATCTTAGTCTTGAGCTGACAGATTAGTGTTTCATTTATTAATTGATCAGGATAGGCTTAGCTTATCACGAGTACTATTAAATAATACAAGATAAATTCAATTAAGGTTTTTTATTGTTTTATATATATTTTTCTATAATTATTCTCATGTCATATGTAATCAAAAATCATTTTAGCTTTAATTTTGTCAACTGCTGAAAGATAAATTCCTACATACTACTGAAGGTTAGTTTCAGTCTTTGGATTCATCCGGGAATACTGAGATCACGGAAATAATCACTTTTTTAAAAAATATATTGTTTTTCTGTGACAAATGTTAAACAACTCACCTCTTAGAAATCAATGCATAGCGAAGCTTAGTACAGTGCAAACTTTTAAAGTCAACGATTTCGCTAAGCGATGCAATTGTTCGAACATTGTAATGTCGATTATTTTTGCTCTATCAAGAGTTATCCCGAGCTTTACTTTGCTTGGAAACAAACTGCATACAAAGAAGTGAATGTTTTACATACAAAATATTCATGATAACTTGTTTTAATGTGCCAAACGATTAAAGCATCATATTTGACCTATGCCACTCTCATTTAATAACTGTAAAGTGTAATTATGACAAAATGTATACTACACGCGAAATCTTTAATAAACTTTTTTTATAGTACCTTTTAAAGCCACTTTGTTTTTCTTTTTCTAAGTTTTGTTTTTAATAAAAAAAGATTCAGCTGAATGTAACTTCATAATCTTAAATTTGTATTATATTATATATATAGGTAAATTCAACTCTTCTTTTACACGGTTTTAATATAACACGGTCCATTTTATATAAGGTCACACAAGACATTCAATTAAAATTCAACGGTGATTCAATTGTTGGTAACTTTTTCATCTTTCGAAAGCTAAATACACTATACATACTCTTGTTTTACAAAAGACTAAAAAAAAATACTAAGTTTTATATATTCAAGAATCAAATATTCAATTGGAATCTTTAAGTACTAAACACATAATGGCTCGAGTTTTTTTTACAACAAAATTACTCTTTTACAATGGCAAGAGTCGTGTCGAAAATTCGATGGGTACAAATTAATACTTACTTTAAAAAAACTTAAATTGAAAAACACAATATCACGTATCCACATATCGTTAGAACCATTTTATATTAAGTTAGCACACTGCCCATGAAAAACGAATAAACGGTTTCTTGTTTGCTAGCATCAGAGATTTTTAATTTACCCTTTCGTTTGTAAGTTTTATTATTACCAACATGTTTGGGTAAACGTTACAAAAAGGTGTGATAATTTATCTTTGGCATGATTTCAAACAAAATACAGTTTTTTTTTATAAGGAATATAGTTTAAAAAACGACACTTGAATTTCATGACGAAGGTTTTACAATTTGTATTTTGAACAAATATGCTTTCTATAAATAAGACTATTCTAGTTTTTATTTTCTTAATCAAATATTTTTTTAATCCACGCCTGTTTTCAATGTGAAGTTAATGGCCTCCAAATGGAGGTATCTTTGTTGAAAATTTTCTACGAGAACTACATATTACTCAATTGCTCAACCACTCTTTTTTTGGAAGAGAGTAAGCTTAGAAATGACAAGTTAGGACAGTAAGCTTATAGTAAATAAAAGTAAGCTAATATTTTTTTGAATATAGATAGGATTCAATTGAACACTAAAATTTATGCCTTCGAACTAAAATCGGTAAATCAATTCAAAAAAGTCTGTCCATACTAGGACTCTCGAGATCCATCACAGAAGCCAACGATGTTGTCCACTGCGCTACGGAGTCATGTTGTACATCAATATATTGGTGGTGATCTACCCTATGTCACACATATTTAGAAAACATTTTCATTTCACCAAATTATCACGAAAAACATAAAAAGGATCTAACTCGCTTCAAACATTGTTAAAGGGTGTCCGTGGAGCATAAAACTGTTCATCTCTATTTACATTGTAAGTGTTGTTTATTTTAATGACTGTTATAAATTTATCGAAACACTAGTGCCAAATAAGTAAAACTCAGCATTTTTAAATGCCCATATTTAAATAATTTAAAAATGTGAAAAAGGAAGTTTACGATTAGGAAGATGATTAAAATCACTATCTCCAATTTCAGTAGGTATAATTCGAAAAGATTCGATCTATTTGAACAAAACAAAGGTGGTAATTATTTGCCGTGGGGAACCTGCAACCTTTTGGCTACTCTGGTGCGGCCTTCTGGCCAATTCTCTAATTCTGTAAATTTTTGTAATTTCGTGAATTCTTGGGATTTTTTATGTCAAAATCTTTGAAAAACCTAAAAAAAGCTCCTACGCTGGTAATTTTGGGAAATCAGCAAATTTCTGGGCTTGGCAAATTGGTAAGAAATTGTTTCCGGCCAAAAATTCCCCAGTCAATGTTTACTGCCACCTTCATGTCGATGTCAAAAATGAATGCGGCATTTGGAGAAGAAAAAGTTCCCCACCCCCGTCATAACGTCAATTTTTGAAAATTGTTTAAAGAACTAAATTTAAAGCACAAACTCAATTATATCACTTTGCAACACCTTCGCTTCCTAAGCAATTACAATGAGTATTTATAATTAGTAGGAAAAAAACGTAGTACCACGAGAAACGAACATACTGTCTTTTGTTTTCCAGGAACAGAATTTTAATATAGACTTTAAATTTTAAACGTTACGATAATGCCGTTGAGGATATATTTGAGATAATATGCCCGTTCTTCATAATTATATACAAAACATAATATAATCTCAATAAAGTGGCACACAATATAATCGTTGAAATAAAACTGATATTATTATTAGTTTTATCCATTACTCATTTATGATCGGACCGTGTGGTTGGGCACTTAGGTAAAGTACATACAAGAGAGACTTCTTTCGCACGTCTTTTAGAGAAGCTGTCTTCTGCATAATAATGAGCCATCTCTATTCTCATCTTCGTGCATCACATTAATACTCAAAATGGAGGTCACTTTTTATAACAATCAATCCATAAATACATACATATTATTATTTTTAAGGATGGGAAACGTACGCATGCATATGTCGTTATTTATTAAGAAGCGGGATTTTTGACGAATTACTTTAGACATATTTATAATTTATTTTTTATTAAAAGTAGTCATCGGTAAACTAATAATATAATTAATAATGCAAAGTAAGAAAAGCTTAGTTTGTAAACTATTATAATTTAAAATATCCAAAAATATAATTGAACAGAGAAAGTCTTTCAGTCAATTATGTATGTTTTTTCTAGTGATTTTCATCATTCAAATGGCGTATCTTTAAGGGCTTAAATATTTATGGTTGATGATTGGAAGAACATCATGTACCCTCCAAACATGTATAGATTTAGATATTACATATTATATATGCCTACATATTGACATGACAAGGTATTTTTTATTACAATGGTTATATATACGCTTATATTTCAGTCCGTTTTTTAATATATGGCATATTATCTCCTAATGGACGAATATAAACAGATGTTTATCTACTGTTTGTTACTCAGTTGCTCAACCTCTCCCTTTCCAACGAGAGTAGAGATAGAAGGATATGACTAAGACAGGACTGGTTGTTAGCTTATCACTCTCGTTACGCCTTTTTTAGAATAGGATGATGGAATTCAAGACGTCACATACATCCATACCTTCCGGCAGAAATCTATAAATCAATTGAAAAATCAATCTATAAAAACTGTCCACACTGGGATTCGAACTCGTGACTACTGTGTTTCAAGTCAACAACGTTTAAACTCGACCACGTGGTAGTCAACTTAAATTACTTGATAAGAATTTAACGTATATGTTGACTGAACACTAAGAAAAAGTATTTGTTTTATGTATTAAAAAAATCAGTTAAACAAAATTATTAGATAGAAACAATGTCAGAATAATTTAGGAAACAAATATAAAGACTGTAGCTACATTAAAAATAATGTTTACTGAATAATGAAAACTGAGAACACAAACAAAGGTATAAAAGTTTAGTTTTTTCAATAAAAAAAAAATCATTGTATTAACATGAAGCTATGCAACCAGTTCGGTATCTTCTCTACCTGCAAAAAGAGTTGAAATATTAACGTTGTGCTGTGGCACATCCTTAGTGCACACATGTGGCGCTCTCTATGAGACTACTACGTGCATTCACGTTTTCCTTTTACTTACAAAAGGTCAAATAGGTCACTTTGGTTCAATAACTCCATCTATCGATATTAGTACATCACAGTCATGTTCTGTTAGTATTGTGATTGGATTCGGCTTATTAATTACCTGAAACGTTGTGGGTTGTGGCACACAGCGCCATCTTCAGACGTACCTTCATTTAATACAAATTCAAGAAATAAACTAAGCCATATCATCGGTGGATTAGGCGGTTACTTTAAGGAAGATCATTATATTATAAAATAAATTTGTTATTAAAAAATGTGATACGTTTTCGCTTTTTTGAGAAGCATCATCAGACTTAATATCGCAAGGCTTACAATTCGTGCCGAAGGGCTTACCTTTCTATTCGACAATAATCTTACTACTATTCTGATCATCTGGACACAATCTTCGAAACCGTGTATCTGAAATAAATGTGTCGGGCAAATAAAAATTAATCAATTTCAACATATCCCCAAAAATGTTTTAAATTTCTGGCATTCATTTAGGAGATCATATTGATGGCTTAGTGCAGGGTTCGGCAAACTTTTTTTTAAAGGGCCAGATTGTAAAAATTGTAGGCTCAACGGGCCACATACCAAACTGGAAAATATGTATGTACATGAGTAATTCCATTGAAAAAATAGGCTCAAAATCAATTTTTATTGAAGTGATATTGTTTACAATGTATTGCAAACAAAAAAAAATGTCAATACAACAACAAAAAAATCCAATTGTTAATAAACGAATTAAATGATAAAGTTTTTTTTTTTTTTAATACAATGTATGTAATTTTTTTTTTCTGATATAATATTTCATCATACTGGAGCTTAAAATTAGTACTTCCTATCATTAAAATTCAATTTGACTTATTTTTAATTGTTTTGTGTAAAAAACAATATTAATCAGCGGGCCATAGTTTGCCGACGCTTAGTGCAAAAATTTTGTATGAAGTTTTTGTTGGACTTGAGTTAACATACACATAATTATCGTCTTTATTGTACGTTAAAAAAGTATTTGACAAGATAAAGAGAAGAATATAAAAAGTCCATTTCACCAATAACATTTATCATGCAAAAAAAAATCAAATTCAATCTTCTTAAAAGATGAAAACTGAACGTAAGATTTCTTTGGACTTTAAACATCTATAGAATCTATATTGATATATTGGGCTGAATGAAAAAAATACATAACGTTTTTTATTATATCTAGTCGTTATTGTATACAAAAGGAGAAGCACGACTTACGATTCGACAATAAATTAAGTATTTGCACAGCAAATAAGCAATACTTTTACATATTCTTTTGTTATTAATCAAAACTTTTACATGTTAAGTTTCCCAATTATAATTATCCAACAATGTGTGAGATGCTCGTATGATAAGGTAACGATGAGAAAAACAGCGGGTGTCCAAATGTGAGTGAAAAGCCATTTAGATAGAGATGAATTCGCTACACTTTTGTCGTGCAATCCGTATTGCAAAATAAATAGCTTGCAATACATCGTAGCTGTATTTGATCGGGTATGAAGTAAGAATAAAAGAATAAGGTACAATTCTCTTTTGATAGAATTTAAATATAAAATGTAATTTAATACCTTTGTCATTTTAATTGTTGTGTTACAAAATTTGACACGTGTGTCGCTTCTTTGAGAAGCATCATCAGGCATAATATTGCAAGGTTTGCGAATAAACTTAATAATTTTTATACTTCTTATGTTATAAATTACAAAATATGATTTGGGGTTTTGTCCTTTTCTACTGAACACAGGAATGGTATATGATACAAGCATTGATAATACTAATTAAAAATTAAGTATTTACATTCGGTACTTTAAAAAAAATTCACTGTTGTTTTAAAATAATCACATGTAATGAATAATGAAGCTTGTTATGTAAACTAAATATATTAACATTTTTTTACACGGTATATATGTACCTTCTACAAAAAATCGTGTATACAAAACCAAGTAAAAAAAGTGAAAGAATTCATAGAAAATTGAAGGTTGGTTCCTTGGATTTAATAAAGCGTCTCATTTAAACTAAAAAAGTTTTGCATTAAAAAAATCATGTAAAATATTATTTATAATATGTTTTAAAATTAAGAAAGAATAAAACTATTCATCACTACTTGATTATATGTGAGGACTTTTATAAGGGACTGGGCATACATCGCTTTGATCACTGGAAATGTCTAACACGTCTTATGTATAAAAATAAAATGAAAACTTTTTTTTATAATTATTGTCTTGTCAGTGGCGGATTACCCGAAAAGCAAATGAAGTAAAAATCTTGAGGCCTCAAATAACAGCTCAAATAATCCATAAAAAATACTTTTTGTTCAAATTTCAATTTATTTTTATTACTTGACATATAATTTTTTATGTTTTCCGAAAAACAGGGCCTTCAAATTTTATTGCTCATTTAGCCACTCATGTGTTGAATCCGCCACTATGTCTTTGTGTTGTTGAAATTCTTGTTGTTGAGAAATCTGCTATCGGCTTATGTGATTTCTGTGGCTGAGAATCGTGCTAGAACTGATAATTCTTGTAAAATATAGTATTTTTTCTTTTTAATTACGTGTTGTTTAAAAAGCGTGTAAAAAGAGTTGAGTGTATGTATTTACATTCGAAAGATGCAATAGTTACGAAGAATTGAATTAATTTGAGTCAAATTTTAATTGAATATTTTGATCATATCCTTATACCATATAACAAGTAATCCACCTTCGATAAAATAATTAATTAAATGCTCGTACATAATAGTATGTATTATTTATAATGAAATCATAAAATAAAATTATATTACAAACTAAACACTCTAAGAGCAACTTACCTTGATCACAAAAACTCGCGTGTCCGCGCTGGCTTACTTGTATTAACTTATTATTTATTGGTTATATTAAACATGAGGTATTTTTCAATTTGTTTTGTAATTTGCTGAGATCCTACCGAAGAACAGCTGGTTACCTATTTGTTTAGCTTGGCTCATCGTTAATTGGTTTGCATACTGAGAGAACGACAGCTCCTTCTACCAACGTATCCAAAGAAAATAAAAATTATTTATTGTATGATTATTCATTATCGTCAGCACGTTACTAAACATAAATAATAAAATCCACTTGAATTTATATAACATTGTTGCTCTACTTCTTATGTTACAAACTATGATGCATGTTTTGCCTCTTAATAAGCTGATCGAGTTCACGGCACAGTGGTCAACGCCGTTGACTTCCATGCTGTACCTCACGGATTCGAATCCCATTAAAAACAGTATTTTTCAATCATTCTGTTCGAAGGCATGGGTGTTTGTGCTGTCTGAAAATTGATCTTCCCACCGTTCCAAGTCTAAAATAAGGGAGTGTAAGTGAGAGTGATTAGCCAAATACTAGTCCTGTCCTAGCACTTTCATTTTTATCATTACTCTCTTAAAAAAAGAAAGGTTATCAACTGAGTAAAAGTAGTAGTAGTATTTGAGATACCTCTCTGTACCTTAAGTTATAAATTACAAAATAAAATTCGGGGCTTTTCAATTTCTACTGGACGCAGGGAAGGGGTAAGTGGAACAAAGATTTTTAATCGATTTATGGAATTCTGTTCGAAGAAATGGATGGCTGTGATGTCTATAACTCTTTGAAAAAAGAGTGGTTGAGCAACTGGTATACAAGCAGCTCTCGTAAGAAGGAACATTTACAACTTTCAAATTAGCTCTATTATGAGTTCAAGAGTAGAGTTTGCTTTATATAACGTTTATATATAACTGTCGTTTTAAAACGTTGTACTATATTTTTACATTTCTAATTTCAACGATTCAAGAAACTTTGATGGATTTCAATAGAACGATGTTGGGTGAAATCATATAAATGTTAGCGATCTTTATTTGTTTAATTGAAGTCATCGTGAATTCAAATAAATAAGTCAAATTGTCAACTATATATAATATTTAAAAAAATAAAATTACTTCTAATTCTACTATTGAAGTTACATAAAATAAATCAATTTGCTTGTACAGTACACAATTTCCAATTAATAGTAAGAATATGAAGCATTGTTAACTTCGGCAATGCACTTAAGCCAGCCATCAACAGTACAACTAAATTATTTCACCCACATCACAAACAATGAGTTAAGTTAAATCACATATGTGGCAGTTTCACTCTACGTGAATACACTATTGTGTCCCACTAAATCAATTTATAACTCTGTTGTATTAATATGATTAATCTCTGATTTGCAAACACACAAGAAAACTGAATTGAAAATGTGACTTAATTAATTTAGAAATTTTGAGAATAGTAGCTTAGAAACAAACTTATAAGCTTACATTGTAATTATATCAAAAACATTTTGAAAGTGTATTTATTTATTTTTTAATTAATTTGTCCCATGTTGAAAGCTTTAAAATAAAGTGTTGACCCTAGTTTAATAAAGGTCAATTGAGATCATTTATACTAATATGCGTAATCAAAAAATAAGCATTTTAAAATAACCCAATGTGATATTGTTTTAAATCAAATGCATTAAGATTGTTAAGGTTCCGTTCACTCAGTGACCCAGTCAAGAGCACGAAGTACCTACTGGAAAATTAAATACGTTGCATTCAATCATTTTTTTTTCATAAGCATGAATTTACGTGACTAAACCATCTTTCTATAACGAACATCCTACCTGGCTCTTAAGACATGGTCGTATACAGAGCAATTAAATTACTACTAGTTTCATCGTCAAGAAGAGAGAGAGATGTTGAGAAATTCTAAAGATATTTCGTTAAAAATACTAAATAGACCTAAAAATAAATTCAGACCAAATAACTGTTCATAACTTAAATTATTTAAAAGAAGTATTTTAGAAAAGGTTTTTTCCAAACATAACGAACAATTTTCCACTTCTATTATTTTCTTTATGTGATTGCTAACCATCACACAAAATTGCAAACAAAATAGAACTATCATGGAGAATTTTTTTTATGCTTAAATTAAAAAAACTTTTAAATTTAATATATTATATATCAAGACGACATATGTGTGTGACACTTTCCAAATGAATTAATACTGTCGGTATTGGAAAGCTCTGTACGTGTCAGGATTGTGACGCAAAACAATCGAGCTTAAAGCTCATTGTGTTAACACTAATAGCAGATTCGCGTTCCACTAAATCTAACGTCTGCTACATTGTTATCGTGGGCGAATAAGGCAGTTGCCTTACCATGAGTTCTAAACAATTAATTTAATGATAAGAAGTTATGCCAATTTTTTCTAGCTACATTATTTTACTGTAGTAACGTAAAATGAACAATTTAAAACATGAATTATAACAATTTATATTTGTCTCGATGTATCTGTTTTTATGTAAGTTACAAATTTTCATTAAAATATTAGAATTACAAAGTTTACTAACATGGTTTTGAGTATATAATAACAATTATTTAAGCAAGATTGAATTTCAATATTGATTAAAATGTTGAAATGAATGAATTTGAATCAAAATAATGTATGTTACAATTTATTAAAACTTACACAGTTTTATATTAATTATCGAAGTAAAATCTGTTAAATTAATTCCTTTTATTTTATAAAATAGGCTTATGCTATCTTAAATACAATTGAAAGCAGTGGCGGTTCTAGGTACTGGGCTAGGTGGGATAAGCCCGACCTGCATTTTTCACCCAAAACTTTAGATGGCTGAATAAAAATGAACAGCAATTCGGCCGCTGAACAAAACAAATACATTTATAAGCATAACTAACCTTTCTCAAATGAATATAATATCTTTGTTTTAATTTTCCTCTGTCAATATAAGACAATGTTACGTCTACCTACAATCATATTCTCGATTGTGTTTTGTATTACAATTTTAAACTGAGCCGGCATAAAAAAAACAATAACCCTATAAATACTTCATAGAGAACAGGCAACGTCACGTCAGTCTGGCAACACCACTCAGGGGCTATATCGTTCAAGCCCGTAACCACAGACAATATTTCTTTACACTGGGGCGCAATCAAGCACGATTAGATTTTTTTGTATTTGTATGTACGGAAACGTCATCAAACACAAACGATTGTGTTTCAATCTGTCAAGCTTCTGTTGATCGTTGGGGGCTAAACAGAATCTGCCCATTACGCATACTTATGCATTGAAACACAAAACCAATGACTTTCAGTGACAGCAAGTGACAGTTCTGTACTGCTTTTAGTAGGTACTTGTTATTTCACTTTGAAAGAGACGAATTTAAGGATTCCGTATTATTATTTTATTATTTCTTAGTTACATTAGCATTGATTTTATTATATAATAATTTATGCATTGCAGTAGTGTCGTAGTATTTGTTAATTTGCTTGTAGATTAATGTATAAGGTGAAGTGGAAATATGCTTTTCTCTAGCCCACCCAAGATTTTAGGTCAGGAACCGCCACTGATAGAAAGTCTTTTAGTATCTTGATTTTCACAAATAATACCACCGTATTGTGCCAAGCGTATTAAGACAATATAAAATGCCCGCACCGACAAAGAATTAAGAAAGCGAGTAAATACTCTATAAATCATTAAAAGTTAACATTACACTAATTAATTAATTGTTAAGTATTACTTAATTGCATCATATATGTTTCAATTTGTCTCAAAAGCTGAATGTGCATTGTACAAATTAAAATCCTTGTTCTAACAAACGAATCTAGAAGCAGATTTTTAAAACAAAAATAAAATACTTCTATGCTTAAATTGTGCGCATTATTTTTAAACGTTTACGTTTATTTTTTTCTGGCATTTCTTTCGAGAAATGAAAATTTCCGCCTCACATTTTTTACTCCCAGTAGATGGCCGGTAATTTCTTTTTAAATGTTTTTTTAACATGATTCACAGAACACTGAAAATATTATAAAAACGCCAATACAATTCTTAGTTTACTGGTTATTGAGGTTGACTTATATTATATTTTATAGCATAATTTGCTGGGCCTTAATCCAAGTGGTCAACGTGTTGGGCTTCGGTCACAGTGTTCACTGGTTCGAGTTCCAGTACGAACAGTTTCAAAACAATAGATTTTTCTTTATAGTTATGGATTCATTTTCAAATGCATAGATCCAGTGGCGGTCGGTCAATGTAGCATTGGATCAATGCACCCCTTGTATATGCAGAGGCGGTTATATTTCATGAAATAATATTCAAAAATAACATTTATACCACACACTCATCTTACATTCTTCTTGTATTTATTGTCTATAATAAAATAAATATATAGACAATAAATACATGAAGAATTTAAAATGAGTGAATAGTATAAATGTTATTTTTCAATATTATTTCATGAATATTCAAATTTATTCACACTTACTCGATCTTAAAAACATGGCGTGGTGGGAGGGAGCAATTAGCTTATCACTTGTCTTTTTCAAGCTTCATCTTTATACTGTTATAAAAATAGATTGAAAAACTAAGTAAAAATCAAGTATCATCAAAAAATCTCTAAGCATTATCTCTACCTGCTAAATCTAGAAAAAAAATGACATTTAAAATATTGTATATTTCAATTAGGCTTTCTTTACAGTTTTACTGATTTGTATTGAAATAATATATTCAAATACATTTTACCAATGAGAAGAATTTTAGATTTTGGTATTAAAAATTAACGAAAATCAAATAAAACCGTTTATTTTTTAATAAAATTGTTCACGCTAATTTTGAATATTTTAAATCGACTGATAGTTGTATCAATACTGATGAGACATTCAATGACTCAATAATATTTTAATATTAGAAGAAACCGTATTATTAATGATTATCACCTGTTAATAATTATAGTATAATTTTTAATGACGTATCATTTTACATACGCTTTCTCCATCTCATTTCAAAAATCAATGAATGTTATAATTTTTAATGTTGGTATATTTCTCTTCGGGTATTTGAATCTTTAACTCAGTTGGCTAAGGTAGGTGACAAACATTCTTGATTTTTAATATGTAAGTTTTAAATTTTACAGTGATGAATGAGTAAATGAAAACTACTCTAAATTGTGTACATTTTATTTATTCAAACAACAAGACTAGTTTTGTAAGTTAGGTAAAAATACCTTCTACTTTATCAAAACTTGTCACCACGTCAATATAAAATTGCAGAACACTTCTTTTGCAAATTTATTTTCATTGTATTTTATATGGGAACGCTAAAACGAAAAAAATTCATGCAATAGGGAAAAGAATATCATTCATATTTACATTTCAAAAAAGCGTGAAGATGAGCTTTCTTTTAAGTATTATTTTCGTTCTCAAAAATATATATTATTTATTATTACAGGATAAAAAAAAATATATGTTTCCTTTGACTATGTAATTTTGTTTTATATTTCTAACCAAATTGAAGCCTTTTGGAAAAAAACCTGAAAATTTCCGAGAAGAAAAATGTAAATCGCTTTTCAAATGTAAGTGTTATAAAACAGGCTTTCTATTTTTCATTATTTTCCAGACTTCCTGGTTACTTTTGAAAGTTTCTAATAGGAATATTTACAATTGATATTAAAATAAAACTACATTTGATTCTTTTATAAATTAACGTACTAGTAAAAATCATATCTTAGGGCCGTAGATAGTGGTAGAATAAGTAAGTATTGAGCATAAAAGTTTCAAAATGCACAAAAAAAAATATTTCATGACAGTTTATGCTTCGCAAATATGATGAATTTACTCTTTTTTCCATTATAATTCTCCTAGACATTAAATATGTACTTTTTGGATTGATTTATTGATCTATCGCAATTCACATATATTTATATCATATTTGATTATTTTTTCTTTTTTGATAACTTTTTTTCTCAATATTTAAAGGACATAAGCTTAATTTATTGATTGGATTCCCATTTATTTGATAGAAATTTACTGTAATACGGTAAAAAATATCAAAATATTTAGTTCTACGACATTTAAAAAATCATTTCATAACTATTTCGGCTTATACCATCGTCAGAACTATTTTATATTCTGACTGATATTTTTTACCGTATTAGCTTAATTTGTTAAATAAATCAGTTTTTATGTAAATCCGTTCATTTTAATGAAAACAAGATGTAAGAACCTTTTCTTAAGTGAATATTAACTACACACCTGTTTTATAATTTAATATATTTAAATAAATAATAAATTGGCAAAAAACGACTAAGTAAGTTTCTTAGTTTTATTGTTTTTACAAATAAATTACATAAAACAATAAACGATTTAATTAATAGTAATTTGAGATTTTTTTGTTCTCCGTA
Organism: Himalopsyche anomala; assembly: GCA_031772345.1. Classification (NCBI taxonomy): domain Eukaryota; kingdom Metazoa; phylum Arthropoda; class Insecta; order Trichoptera; family Rhyacophilidae; genus Himalopsyche; species Himalopsyche anomala. The sequence continues at coordinate 19,938,200 of CM062829.1, forward strand.
CTAATAATCAAAAATGACTATCATTTTCATAACAATCATTTTTTATAGGTTTACATGTAAATCATATACACAATATTGAAAATACACAATTCTGCCATACAACCATTCAAATGTGAGTTTAGTACTTGTTTATTTTTCCTCTGATGTTTCTCTCTGAGAATTTTTCATTCCTGAGTAAATTGACTTCATTTTCAGTATTATTTATTATTCTGATTTTATTTTTATTACAAAAAAATCAACCCTTACTTTCTGTAAGGTTTGATAAATTAATTACCGTATAACTAATAATTTACAGTAAAAAGTTTGTTTATCAAGCTATTAATATTTCATTATGAATGATATTCGAAACATTTAACTCGACTGAGCATAGATTATTGCAATTTTATATGATAAGAAGTATTACTAGTTAGAATCCATTGACATAAGTTACACAGTAAATAAATTAAAATAATATTATAAAATACTTGAAGTATAAAATTTAACGTATAGGTGTGCTAACTGAAAACGAAATGGGACAAAAATAATAATAAAAATATTAAACCTTTAGCTTAGTATCTCTTTGGGATATTGATATGATCTGTCGCCGCTAGAGTGTATGCGATTTATCAGTGTATACCTTAATTCATGAAACACGAGTTGAGCTTTTTAATAATTTGCAAAAATTATAACATTGTATATTGTTTACTATTTCCTTGCTACAAAATGCGAATATAGTTGTACTCCTAAAAAAATATTTATCTTACCTTTGCAATGTTTTCGGTTAGTGAGTAAATTAAATTCTTAAATTTTAATTGTACCTAGATATAATTTGTATCTATAAAAAATCTTTTTCTATGTTTTACTATTTTTTGACATCCGCTTCTAATGTAGAGCATATGACCTTTTAATTGAGGTATTTCAACATGAGTTTTAAATACAAGAACTGCTTGTTACTCAGTTGCTTTAAAACAGGCATGGGCAACCTTTCCTAGGTCTGGGGCCAAATTATCATTCTGTCTCCAAGTCAAGGGCCGGACCAAATTATTAATCATAAAAAAGTAATATTAAATTAAATAAAACACTTTGCTTATTCTTATAAATGTTTTTATTTATACAATGAACGACATAATAATAATATTATATACTGATTACAAAATTTTGTGTGAAGATGGGCCTTGAACTTGAATTACAAGACTAGCAATATTGGCTACCTGAAACTATTAATTTCTTTCTCTATTACTTCAGTTCGCCGAGATGAATCAGGGCCGGTGGTTGCCCATATATGCTTTAAAGTACATATTTGTCGCATTTGCATTTCATTAATTATTGTTATTATGTATTGTAGTATTCGCTTTATATTCAGGGTGAAATGAAAACTACTATAGTACGTTACATAAAGAATAATTTATGTGGAAAGTAAATTTACTTACTGACTAATTTTACTTTGCTGTATTGTCAATTAGAAATTTGAGTTAAAAAATAGCATTCGGTAAGTATGCATTTTTTTTATGTTGATTATCATAAAACTGAAAAAAAAACTTTGGTTTTTACTCATCATGACTCTCCTTCAATATGTACGACAATAACAATTTTGCAAAAAAAAAAGAACCTGCCCGCAAAGGACGAGGACGAGGTCTTCCGTGGTAGTCACGATTAAAAGGACGGGTGACATTTTTTATCACACGCCGTGAGAGCTTTCGGTTTTTATATATTCATACACGTGATTTGGAATGTGTTCAAGAAAAAAATAATTTATATTTCTCACAGTAGACAATAGATTTATCAATCACTTTTAGAGTGTTCAATTATTACTTGCAAGTGGGAAAAACACAAAATCATCATTAAGTTATTTACCTTAGTAATATAGAGTTTCACTTTGTTAAAAAAAATCCCAAATTTTAATTGGGTTTATAATTGGCATCATTTGTCACTTATAATTATTAGTCTTTGATGATTTTTTTATTGTATGTTACAGATGTTAAGCATTTTAATTTTGTGTAATTATAATGTTATTTGTAAATTCTTTTCATTGTTAATAGTTGCTTACACATTTTATTTCAATTTAAATTTTTATAAATAGCACTGTTTATATATTTTTATTATCACTTTTAGGGTGTTTACTGTCAATACTTGGTGGAAAGGCATTATATTAATAAAAACACAATAATCCTTTGTACTTCATTCCACTTTATTTAATATGTCAGGACCGGTTTCGCTCATTACGAGCTTGTAATGCTCAGTTGACGATGCTCGTAATGAGCGAAACCGGTCCTGACATATTAAATAAAGTGGAATGAAGTACAAAGGATTATTGTGTTTTTATTAATTTTTATTATCAGTTGACAATGCTCGCAATGAGCGAAACCAGTCCTGACCTAATTAATAAAGTGGAATGAAGTACAAAGTAATATTGTGTTTTATAAAGATTTATCAATGCCAATGATTTATTAGCAAATTAAAAAAATACTAAAAACAAAAAAAAATATTCTAGCCAAAGCTGTGGACTTGGAGTTGGAGTCGTGAAAAACGAGCGTCGATTTTTTTTGAAAAATATACTGTATTATGTGTATTCAAACAAAATAGTCTAAAGCAGCCATACTCAACCTACGTCCCGCGAGCTACATGCGGCCCATTTAGCTCTTATGTGCGGCCCAAAATAATTATAGTCACCAAATATTTTTAAAAGATTGGTAAAAGTTTGACTCAATATCAAAATTCACATTCATTTTTAAGTAAACGATTTAATATTTTGGATACATTGGTATTTTTGTGATAAAACGTATTCTTTAAGACAAAACGGTCTCCGAAAACCTTCTCGTACTGTCACCTCAAATTGTCGGTGGCAACATTCGGCGAAAAGTTTAGCGCATCTCTCGGCTACAAATGGTCGCGCATTAATAAAAAACTTCCCGCCTGATTTTAATGAAAACAATTTAAACTCAACACACACACACACACACATGACAAACTAACACTGCCATCCAAATAATTATACAACGTATGATCACGCATATGTGTTATTATACGCAACGCGGATTTGCACTGGAACATGGGGTATAGAATGACAATGTGTTTCTCAATTATTTTTAATTTGGAATATCTACGAAAAAAATATTTCGTTAGCGGCTAGATCGGGAGGTGGGGAGTCTTTTCTTCTCTAAAGGCCGCATTCATTTTTCTGATTCGACATAAGGCCGCAGTAAACATTGATTAAGGAATCTTTAGCCGGAAATAGGAATTTACGGTCAGAATAATTTAGGAATTTACATAAATTTACAGAATCAGAGAACTGGCCAGAAGGCCGCACCAGAATAGCCAAAAGGCCGCAGGTTCCCCACGCCTGGGCTAGATTAACTAATGTTTACGTCAGAAAAGACTGTAAACTTTTATTTGACATTTTATGGTCACTCCTAAATAAGGTCTTTTTTTTTAAATTTTATATTTTACATTTATTAAAAAATAGCTTTCATTAAATAAAGAAGTTTATGGTGCTCGCAACGTGAATGCTTAAAGGTTTGAACACTCTTCATCCAGGGGTAGGCTAGAGGGGGATCGGAGAGGCTCGCGCGAGCCCTTTCTCAAATCAAATTAGTAAATAACTGCAATTTCTGACATTTATATTTTCTACGACAGCTTAGGTATACACAGTAGTACATTTTTAGCCATTTACACTGATAAGTTTACGGTAAATTGCATATTGTTGACAATCAATTGCTTGTTTAAGTATTGCATATAATTGTTTAAGAGTGATAAAAAAAATCCACGCCTTACCCATAACACCGCGAATCGCTTAGCGAGCCCATTGTTAACGTATTGGCAGCACACCGTTGTCTTCATCTCAATTTATGAGTTAACAATCAGGAAAAAAAAACAAATTATCTTTTCATATTCATGGCCCGATACAGAGCTGCATGGTTCATTCATTTAAGTTCTATTTGCTTAAAATATCTTATTTTCTCAGTCATTCATTTGCACAGGCAGTCAAATTATTAATTGACTCTTTTTCTGACTTAACCTTGCTGAAGGTTATCTCAGTGTGGCTATTGGGCATTGATTGTATGAGGGCGGACCGCAATAAACAGCTCTATTTGTTTAGAATTCACCTCAGGCAGTCTCGCCTTACGTTATTGAATTTTTTGTCCGCCATCAGTGTAAAGCATCGAGCACCCTATAAGTTTTTCTACGAGAACTATTTGTAACGCATAAGCTCAACTTTTTGTCTAAGAGAGTAGAGATAGAATGGATAACGCTAACACAAGTACAGTGGTTACGCCCAGGCGTTTAAGAATCGGAAACGAGGGGGTCGTGTAGGCATCGCAAACTACTGTCGAACAGAAAATTTCAAGTTCTGTTAGTACTCGGATTTAACACGTCAAACCTGTCACGGAAACCAACGACGATGACCACTACACTACGTAGTCGAAAAATAATAAAAAAACAATAATATATGTGAAAGATATTGAGAAACTTTGCTTTAAGCCAATTATTCAAATTGCCTACCCCCTCTGTACAGCGGATAAATGGAGGCATTTAAATTTCTTGCTCTCGAATTATTTTACGTCACCGGTGTTTTGGGTTTTATTTTATTTTTCGCAAATTGATCGTCGGCTGTGTGTGAGAATGTGTACATTTATACATCAATCTAAGCGCTGAGCACAAATGCGTACTCCCTGTTTGTAGCAGCTTTGATTAATGTTTCATATAACTGATGTTTCGCAACTTCGATAATTTGTGTAAATGGAGAAATAGAAACACTTATAAAGAGCAATATTTTACATAAAAAAAACATACATCCTTTTATTGTAAACATACTTTATAGGCAGTGGCGGTTCGTGACCTAAAATCTAGGGTAGGCTAGAGAAAAGTTTAACATTGTATACTATTTACGAAATTGTGTATGTTTCCACTTCACCTTATACATTAATCTACAAGCAAATAAACAAATACTACGACACTAATGCAAAGCATAAATTATTGTATAATAAAATCAAAGCTAATTTAAGTAATAAATAATAGAATAGTAAAAACTGGATCTCAAATTCGTCTCCTTCAAAGTGAACTAACATGTACAAAAAGCCATTCGGAGGAACTGTCATACAACACAACGAGATTGGTATTTGTGTTTGTATGTATGGGCTAATCTAATTTAGCCTCTGACGTCTGACAGAAGCCTGAAACTTTAAAGCGCAGTCGTGTACGTTTAGATGACGTTTCGGTTGGCCAATGTGAAAAAAATACAAAAAAAATCTAATCGTGCTTGATTGTGTCCCAGTGTAAACAAAATACTCGGGCTATATTATAGTTAGCCTGAGCCTTTGTTATTATTATTAATACGTAGGTGTCGCCAGACTGACGTCACGTTGCCTGTCCTGTATGAAGTATTTATAGGGTTATTGCTTCTTTTATGCCGGCTCGGTTTAAAATTGTAATACAAAACACAATCGAGAGTATTATTGTAGGTAGACATAACATTGTTTTATATTGACAGAGGGAAATCAAAACAAAGATATTGTATTCATTTGGGAAAGGTTAGTTACGCTTATAAATGTATTTATTTTGTTCAGCGGCCGAATTGCTGTTCATTTTTATTCAGCCATCTTAAGTTTTTTTTTACACATTTTGGGTGAAAAATTCAAGTCGGGCTAGGCCCACCTAGCCCATTACCTAGAACCGCCACTGTTTGTATATGCACCGGGAGCATAAACATTAGAATTATTTTACTTACTTAGCAAACTGTGCTATTTTTGCTCGCTGTAGTCTAGTAAGTAAGAGCTTGGCTTTACCAACAAGCGGGTTGGGTTATATAAGCTTGAATCTTGGTAACCTCAATATCAAATTTAGATTGTTTCAATTTTAATTTCAGATCTATGACATTTGTGTTAATGATCTCGAATTCTCATCGAGGTTATTTCGAATGATCTTTTAACATAGAAAAAAATATAATATTAGCTGCAATACCTGTCAAATATTTTTAACTATCAATAGTATTTTTCATTTCCGTTGTTGCTGAAAGTCGTGACCTCTATAAAGGTATGCAATTCACGATGAAGCTGATTCAGCAGGTCACCATAGGCATTTTCTTGATAGAATAATTTCAAAGACAAAACGGTTTTTAATCTAAGATAGTCTAGTGGTCTTATTGTTTTTGTCCGTAGCAGTTTTTAGATAACGTCTTCTTCATATCATGTAAAAAATAAACATTAAATAATAATAAAACACATTCGTTGCCTTAATTTATTATGACCAAAGACAAATTATTCTGCCCTTTGATTTGTTTTAAAAATAATTATACTACTCATTAGTCGACCGTTTAGTCAAATGAAACGATGCGCTGTGTCATGTAATTAATAAATAAATTCTTTACCCTCAGACATATGTTCTTGCTGAATTTTTGCACCCGAAGTCTGTTTACGATCTCTGCATACCGCATTTGATATATTTTCTTGATTATTTTGTTTTGCAAGCGATCGTTAATCTTTATTTTTTTCTGTTATATTTTTGTTCGTTGGTAAGTTTTTTACTTTTATAACCTACGTAATATTATGAAAACTATGTAATGTGTAAATTATCTAGAATAACCCGTGAGCAACTTAACCGAATCCAACAACTTCGATTACTCAATAGATTCCTAAATTGATGTCTTAAATGGTTTGAAAGCGTGGATATCTATAATAGTTAAAACTGATATTTATCCGATCCTAAAAACAGGGCATAACAATAACGTTTTTTTCTATTCTAACTATCATTGAATAAAAAAAAGTTGATTGAATAAGTAACAAGAACTCGAAGTTAAATTGTTGTTAAGAAAATTTCCATTAGAATATAATATGCTCTACATATATTGATAATGGACACTTTTTTATTTTGTGTGGTCTATTGTGTGTAAGATGTTATCATTTTTCATTTGAAAAGGTCAAGTGAACAATTTGATAAAACAATTTCCTAACGAATTATCAAATTGATTAATATAGAACGTTCAATCAATAATGGTAGACGTTCTTCTTGACAAATCTTCCTATCTTAAATCATATTGTATAATAGAATATTAAAATACCCACTCTGAAATTTTTATACACAATTTTTTAAATGTATAATACAGTTTACATCCAAAGAAATTGATGGGAATTACGATTTTTATCCTTACTCTAATAAAGTGATAAAAAACTGACTTTACGCAATCATTTTACCCTCACAATTTTGTGGAGAAACTATTAAAAAGATATTTTTAATTGATATAAATTAGACAAATACTAAAATATATACAAATATATAATATTCTTTGTGATCTTCTACAAAAAAATACATTATGTTAAATATATTTCACATACAGTTGCGGATTACCCTATAAGCAAATGGGGCGCACACTTAGGGCCTCCGAACATTAGGGGCCTCAAAAATAGCAAACATAATATTCATACACTTTTGTTAAGATTTTTACATACTTTAATTATTTCAATTGGAATTTTTTGACAAATTTCATTGCGCCTGATGTCTCTCGTGTGCTTTATCCGCCACTGTTTACATGTATATATATATTATAGACATAATAAGGCACTACTAACAATATTATAATTTTTCTAATTCATCGATACTTGTTAATTATTTAGGGGATAAGTATTATTTTATACAGTAAGTAATATTTTGGCAATGAATAATAATTTCTGTAGACAAACACTTACCAGCAATCGTGATACAGTTTACTGAAAACGTAGCATTGTCTTTTCTTTAGAAACAACAACAACGGCAACCATCATAAATGTTATTAAAAAAATGGTTTAAAATACTTTTAATATCAAAGTTTAGTTCACTTGCTTAAATTTTTGTCATACTAAGATGGTTTTCGATGACTTGACAACTAAAACAGCTGAAAACGAAAATTAATCAGATGGTGATAATATCTCGCATGCTGATTTTGCCGAGTGGTCATTGATCGTTGAAAACGGTCAGCTTATTTGTGGGTCAGAAAAGAATTAAACAAACAAATTCTTTTAATTTGTCTCGTTTTATTTTTAGCCAGATTATCAGTTTAATATTTTAAGCAACAATATGTAAGATGCTAACAAATGCAGAGGTAAACATCGGATTATTGCATAAGCAAACGTTAGTTTTTTCCACGCTCAGTAAATTAACATATTTTAATTCTTAGTACTATTTGACGTATATTCTGTCCCATTATTATTAAGCAAAAATTAAATATTGACAATTGTGAGGAAGCTACATAATATTAATTTTATATTTACTATACGATACAAGATTAAGAAAAAAATAAAGTATTCACATGTTAACATGTTTATGGTGTCCGTTACAGTCATTAAAAAATATTTGATATGATAGATATATATATATATATTATAAAAACATCTCATGCAGAGATGCACAACCCATGATCCACGGATTCATGGGGCCTGTTTTATTTTTTTTAGTTTCCCACGAAAGTCTTTTCTTAGATAACAGTATGTATAAGTAAAGTAAATAATTGCATTTAATAAACGTTCACCCGTTCACGATTCTCAAATTTTAACTCTGTAAAACTACAAATTTACGAAGTTGAAAACCTCATTACCTTTACAATTTAATTTAAAATTACAACATGTACTTTACAATTAAAACATGTTTTGTAAATAAGTTCCTACTTTAAATTTATTTTTTTCTTGCGACCCGATAAAAAAATAGGTTGTGAACACTTGCTCCAATGTGTCAATTTTTATCCAGGAAAAAAATCTATCACATAAATCTAAGTTTTTTATTCGTATAAAAAATCATCCACAGTTATGTTCTATATTATTATTATTTTACCACAGCTACTCTGATGATATTTTTGAACTTATTTTGAAGCAAATTATGTGAGACAATTAAATGCAAATCTCAGTCAAGTATCACCGCTCCGCGATAAAATCGTTCGCAACGTTCAATCGTTAATTAAGCGTTTAAAACTTGTTTACCACAACAATGTATTCTAATTTTTCATTCGTTTCTTTGAACATATTGAGAACCAGTGAGATTCGTTTTTAAGCTATTATTTTATATTGATATGCAAAATGTATAGTAGTCTCATTTCATATATCTATTCGTAACGCATCAAACAAATATTCCACTTTCTCGACTAATACGGAAAGAGTGCATAATTTTTAAATACATTCTTACTAGGACATCCAATCCCGAGATCCCGTCCAATTTTCTAATCCCGAAATTCCGGGATTTCGAGATTGAGAAATTTTGTACAAATTCCGAAAATTGATAGGATTTTGGAATTGAGGATTTCAAATTCCTCGGTGAGCTAAAAAAAAAAACTTTTCTCCAATTATACACGATTTCACGACGAGTGCCCAATCCCGGGATTGAAAATTAATCAATCCCAAAATCCCGGGATTACAAAGAGGCTCCGGGATTGGATACCCTAATTCTAACGCACTGCATGCATACACTCTCTCAATTTGTCTACACGTCGTTAAACAAAACAAAAAATGTAATACATTTGATTATCTACTATGGTAGTATCGATCTAATTGTAGTCATTTGATAGAAAATACTAGCGTTCTGGTGCATGAAAATATGTTCCCTTGTTAATTAAATGATTTCAAAATATGCTCTGTAAATCTTCGACAATTTGAATGATTGTAGACAATTTTATTTTTTGATACAGTTCAACCTCGAAAAGTATTAATTTATTTTAATAAATAATATTACAGAAATGTGATAAACACTTCCCCTACGATGCTAAAAAATACTCTTGATATGTTGTTGGCCCTTAAATAACCAGATGAAAAACATGTTTTTTTAAAGATCTACGTCCTGGGTTTTTACCGTCAATCAAAGGGCGGTAAGTGTTAAAACATGTTTTTTTCATTTGGTTCTTTAAGGGCCAGCAATACATTGGAAGTATTTTTAGCACCGTATGGGAAGTGTTAAAAAGACATTACTTAATGTCATGTAATTTAATTATTCTCAAAACTTAAGTAACGGTTGATTGAATTGGCATTTATTTAGTAGAACCCTATTGTAATAATGTCAAAAATAGCGATGTATTCTAGTTCTAAATTTTTTTTTAATTATGGTAATAGTTGTTTTGGCTTTACGCCCTCGTTAGAACTATGAATCTCGTCAAATCATTACTGTAATTCTGACGAAAGGGTGAAATCAAAAAAACTATCAGTTAAATTTTAAAAATTATAAAACTTACTAGATTGTCGTTATTATGGAGTTAATAATGGTTTAACTACGAAAACAACTTAAAAGAATTCCTTTTTTGTTGAATGCCTTAATGGTTTTTAATATACTATTTTACAATAAACAATTTAACGATGAATAATTTTATGAGGAATTGTGCTTGACGTCGATAACTCATTGGTAGTGTTTACACAGATTCTTGCTACCGTGCAATCTGTTGAATTTATATTGGCCGTTAACAAAGGGTTAAAGAGATGCTTCCTCAGGGTTAACTGCGCTTAATGACCGAACTCAGAAGCTAGTAGTTTTATTGTTGCTACGCAAAAGCTTCCGCTGAAAAGACTCTTTTTGTGTTGTACGCTTTTTGTTAAAAAAAAACTCAACGACAAAGCACGGCCTGCGTGAAGCAATGCATATCGGAAATAAACAATTAAGGGTAATGGTTGATAAAGACTTTTTATATTTTTAACTAATTATGTGAATGCATATCTCATTGTCATTTTTAATGATACATTAGATAAAGCATGTAAGTGACAATTTATTGTTTAACCGATGGACCAAGTAATCCAGTGTTCCAAAAATTGGGTTTCACGAACCCTTTAGTTTAGGGGTCGCGGCCCGACTCGCAGGCGCTAAAGGTGTTTGCGAGATAGTAACAAAATCGGATTTCAAATGCATAAAAACCGTCACATATTTGAATAAAACTGTTCGATGAATTGAAGTGGAAGACTTTTATTAATATTGACAGTTTGCAAAATTGACACTTTTCAATGACCATATTAAAAAAGCCCAAGTTATCTACGAAAATCACTAATCAAAATCACCTGTAAATAGTTGTAATATATTTTTAATTATGGTATTTTATATGCCACATTGAAATCATTGAAAGTAATGTAATAAATAAATATTGAAAATATCAATATCGGAATACCAATATTGATATTTTCCTCTAGAATTGTTATCCCTGGTATCAAAATAAATTATTTTATTGGATAAAAAATTTTCGTGCAATCAATGACGCCGTATAGTAAATAAATACAGCACTTGGCTTCATTTTTTTTCATAATATTTTTTTGTAAAATTTTGTCATTTTAACACGAAAATGAAAATCTTGACAGTGTAAAAATGGTATTTTATTTATGTAGTGTCATAAAATAAATAGTGTTAAAGTTGTATATACTTCATTAAAAATCTCACAAAAAATCTTATTCCGTTATCCGAATCAAATGATTTTACGAAAGATTAATTGTATTTTTTTTAAATGTCGGCAACCATTGAAAACTTAATATAAATATCAGACAGAGGATCACGTGCAAATGGGATCATGATAAGACAATACAGTTTTGGGCGGATAATTGGATTTAAGATTTACAGACGATATTTTTAATTGTCTCTTACCTTTGTAAAGGAGCCAACAACTTGCCAATAAGCCTGTTATAAACAGTTTGTTATTAATATTTTTTTACTATAACATGATGTTGTGTTTTATAAAACTATAATTACTAGTATTTTTCTATACATATTTTGTATAGTTTTGGATGAATAAAAGTAAATATAAAATATTTAAATCTGACGCCTGTCAATCTTTAATCTACCCCCTCAGCGGAAACTAGGCACTTAGCTAACAAACCCTCTCGCCAGACAGTAACGAGAAAATAAACCAAATAATAAAACAGATTGTGAGGACGGTAATATACAATTTCCTCCGCGAAAATTTTAAGAGACACATCTGAAGACTCCCAATAATAGTTATGAAGATTGACAAGTCAGACGAAATATTGATGCAATTCACTCATAAAAAAGTTTTATATCGACTGTGGAAAGGAAAAAAGACGTAACCCACACATATCAAACTTTACAGGAGGCGCAAAAAACGTTTTTTGATAATTTTGGGCCATGTGCAAATTATGAATTAGACACAATTTTGAAGAGCACGGAGACTTCTAAACTGGTGTTTAATTGGCATAATCTATTATTAATTAAATAAATTGTCTGGAAAAAACCTTTATTTCAGTCTTTTTTCTTGGTTTTAATTTTTTACAAGGTCTTTTTTTTCAAACATAAAAGCTAAATTTAGATTCTAATTCGGCATTTGCAGCTTGCATATTTTTGATAGAACGTGTATCAAGTTTGATACATTGTAATTATCGAAAAAAACCTGTTTTGAGAAAACTGTGGGTTACGTCCTTTTTCCTTTCCACAGTCAATATGCTTGTATAGAGAGAGCATCGACTTTTTCCGCGCCTCTATTTTTGGAAACTAAACTTACTTACTATACGTCAAATGTACTAAAACTCTATTTTTACTTACTTTGTACTTCCAATAACTAAATACTGACTTGTGTATTTAGTTTCATTAATAAAAAAGAGGTATTTATCTCTCGAATTTCCAATAATAAATTGAAATAGTTTTTTTTATAATATTATATTTTAAACAACAGATTTTTTTTATCTCGTCATATCCGTGCAATCAATATGATATTCTAGAATTCAGCCCATAACACAATACCTAATTTTAAATTAACAATATAAAAACATTATTGTCAAATTATATTTCCATTTGTTAAAAATTGACAATTTTAAGAACTGTATTTTGAATCATGAATTTCAGTATCTATCAGTTCATATTCAATAATTAAACTATTGATTTTTAAGGCTTGTAGATCTACTCTGAAAGAACAAAGCTTTTTTTGCAGTCCGTTCTCACACGGGCCCAAAAGGTCACGCTAACAAGATTGCTACCAATGCGAGCTTTACGGCATTTGAAAAGTTTGCTTATTTATTTGGGGGTCTTCAACTCAATTCCTTGCTAGAGTCAATAAAGACGTCTAAAATGTCAGACTCTCAGGATAAGGATTTCATACAGTATGCTTAATATCAACTAGATGCAAATGGTTGAGCTAGTCACACTTTTTTTTTTCAAGCACACTATTGTTGGCTTAAATCAGTTCCATGCAGATTTGCTCGGGCCATCAATGTGAGGAATAGATTTATTTAAGTCTGCTGATATTGTTCTAGACCAGTGCTTCCTAAATTGGGGGCCGTGGCTCCCTGGAGGACCGCGAAGCATGTTTTGTATTGAGGAGGGCCGTGGATTATTTTTTTTCAGATTTAGGGGGCCGTGGAATGAAAAAGGTTGGGAAGCACTGTTCTAGATACGGATATAAAACGTTGACTGCATATACACAACGGGTGGTGGTGAGAATCTAACTTGTTCTAAATGATCTGTTGGAAGTTATATAAATTGCGCCAAATAGAATTTATGAAGAATTTTTATATGAATATATTTTAGTTGCGATTAATATGTCATAAATATATTAATCAAATACCTTTTAAAAAATATATTTATAAAATTGAACCGGCTTATAAAATCAATGATAATAATTCCCACTTAACAGCGTTTGCTCTTTTGAAACAATTAAATCATTCGAAAATTGGGCAATTTCCCTTTAGCAGCCCCCTAGCCGGTTTTCCATTTTCCGGTGAAAGAATAACGAGAGAATATCCCATTTGTTTCGGAGAAATAAAAGCCATTTCCTCTCAGACAACGTTCATTGGTACAATATTGTGCGTAGGTGGAGTCACTTCGATGTATGAACATAAAAGGGGATAGCAAAAAATATTCATGCGCAGTTTAACAACTAGCCATTGTGATTTTTCACAAAAAGGAATTCAGACAAAGGATACTTTTCTGAGTTTGCGCAATCAAATTATAAATACAGGACTTTGGATCACAGGGGACCAACTACACAATATATGTTTTGAGTTATTTATGGTGCTGATAATGCCTTGACAAATCATATGATTTCCCACCACCTCTGGTCGTAGACTAATGAGTCATTTTCATGATTACGACCCTTAGTCGTGTTTATACGTTTTATTAGTTTTAAAAGAAAAAAATCTAAGTTGGGACGGCTCTCGGTCTAAAACGATTCTTAGGCACTGTCTCGTTATAGTTGTGAAGATAATAAACCGTTTTGTTATAATGTTTTCCTACCTCGCTGTAAATCTTTTGAGAGATTTCACGAACAAACTTCCGGTTGGTAGGTATTTATATGATGTGATAACAAACAGAAGGAAAAGATTAGGTTGATGTATGTCGAACATGTATAATACAAATGTGGTTGAATGCAGACTGATGTAGTTTGTTGAACATTTAATATGTAATCATGAATACCTAACACGTGCAAATATGAAAAAAATTATTAAACTCTTTAATCAGCTAAGCAATGTGACCCAAATTTATATTAAAAATACTAAGACCTCTAAGTTGATACTATGTTTTGCCATAAATTCAATGTGTAAGAAATTGTATATATTATTTATTAAATAAAACAACGTTCCGATTAAATAATCATATATTATTTCATACAGATTTAACAATTCAATAAATTAGATGTTGAATTACAGCTTAGCAGGTTGCTTTAGGCTTTTAAAATATATTACAAATATATTCAGATATAAAAGAAAAGATGACTGGGTGCTTGAAGACATCTGAAAACAAAAATAATTATTTATTATATAATATATTTTACTTGCACAATTTTAATTTTTGATCAAACTAGGCATGCAATGTGAAAAAATTATGCAATCAATATCTAGTACTTGAACGGGTTAGTAGAGTCACAGAATTGAAACCGTAAACCGTATCTGTGATATTTTTTTAATCCATGTTGGGCCAAAATTGAGGGGCAAAAAAATAACGACAAGCTAAGAACTTGTATTATACTTGGCATACTCTTCTTTCTTTTGTTTAAAAATATTCTTCTACATAAGACTAATTTTATCCGTACCTTTCAACAACTAGATTTATTATCACATAATGAGAAATTATTATTCTTTTAAATGTTGTCCGGCCAAGAATCCATAATGAACACATTCAAAGTGATTAAAAATAACGTAAAGAGTTGATTATTAACGTAAGAGTAAAGAACGACAATTCTAAGATATTTATGCCATAACTCAAAAAGGTTAATTTTCGGGGAAGAATCATTGACTGCGCAACTGGGTAGGATAGAAGCTTTAGGACGACCATCCAATAAATAGCAACAAAGCTAATATACGATATCAAATCTCTTTTCAAAAAATAATTAGTTTATTTTAGTTAGATTGCCTGATTTAGCTTAGGATTTTTTTCACCTTTTATATACAGAATAATTGAGATATTTTACTTTTATACAGGTGGTTTAATTGCACCAGCTGCCCCAGTTAGCATTCCCATGGTAGAATTTACGGCTCCAGTAGCAGCTCCTTGGATAGCAGCTCCTATCCCAGCTAATGAGTCAAAGATTCCAGCTGACTATGAACAGAAAAAAAAATTGTTAGTGAATCTGAAGAAAATATTTATTTTTATTTCAAACAGATAATACATGTTGAGAATCTTCAAAGACTTAAGAAAATGCATAAAACTAATTTTATAAAAATACCTTTCGAATTTTAAGCTGAATGAATATGTTATAAAAATAGATGTTTCCTACTTGGCATCTTTTTTTAATTCATTTGAAACAAACAATTTTATTGAAAAAATCACTGATAAATAAATTGTGTAGTATTAATTAAGTGAAGAAATAATTGGTACACGTTTGAGTAAAAATATGACGATGACAATATATAATAGACAACACAACATTTCAACTTATATTTGCACAATATTTCTCAACGAGCTAATCTTTGATTCGTACATATTGTTAATTGATATGGAATATGCAATTTCGCATCATCGTTTATATGTTTTCAATTAATCAAAAAAACGGAATCTCACCTGCTATTTCATATTATGAAATCGCTTGTGTTGATTGAATTCCAAACATCTACTAGATTGATAAATAATTTTTAAATAAAGGGTAATTTTATGTACAATATGTCATCTTGTATTGGACACATGAACTGTGTCATTCATCAATCTTTTATTGAAATTTATAATTGAAAAGTGGATAGATAAAAGCGAGCCCCAAAATATAACTAATATTTACTAATTGATAGTAATTATAAGATACAAATTATAATTGATTTACTTTTTACAAACGTGGACAAAATAATTGAAGTGTGAGTTAAATTAAATGAAAAAATATTTCTTAACTGAACATAGCTATCACATAATTTGGACAAACAGTATTGAAAGAAGCTATTATAATTAATTGTTAATTATTTACTTTTGTCATTCAAATAAAATTAAAATAAACACGAACACCTTTGCAAGCAATGTATCATCAAACCTGCTGTGTTAATAATGTGCATGTTTATCAAATCAATTAATGTTTTTTTTTAATTGCAATACTGTAATTTACGTATTATTATTTTTATTTTCAAAAATAATAAACCGATCTCCATAGTAAAACGATCAATGTTATATATTAATCTTCGTGTGTTCGTTATTAAAACTTAGAAACCCATAGCCAAATTATCAGTGATGTCAATTGACGAGAAGATTACGAGTGAATCTGGCAGCAGCGGGGCATTTAATTCTTAAACAAATAATGTTGTCACTTTTTTGAATAAAAAAGTTCTTTACAACTAAATCAAAATAATTGAAATGTCTCAAAATCAACCTCAAACAAATGTTAAAACAAAAATAAAGATTTTTTTAAATATAAACATATATATATTATTTTCGATCTACGTCGGATATTTTCAAATTTACATTATTAAAGATTATAATGTTACTTAATTCGTATGTTTTATTTTTATTAATTTGTTGTAATACTTAGAAATAATAAAGGTCTTGAGTTTTATTTGTGATCTTCATTTAATTAATTTTGGGATAGTATATTCATAAAAATACCGTCGCATACATAACAAATAAAAGAATACATTTTGAAAGTTGTATAAAATATAATTTGGCTTTTGTTTATGTTTATAATACTAATACATTGTAGGATAACTAACCTGTACAGCGCAGATAAGAGCAATTACCAGAAAGATTCTGAAGAGCATTTTGAAATAAATGTTACTGAAACTACTTGTATGAAATTATAAAAAATACTATGCTTAAAATAATCTAACGTAACTTTTTATACATCAATTTGCTTGTTGACTTAATATTCAGATTACTAATTTGTGTTCACAACTGTTTTATTATTTACTCGTGTTTATTTTGTGAGCCATTTGTTTTTATTGCCTTAAAAAGACAGGTAAACTAAATTAAAATTTAATTAATTGCAACTTATAATTTTTTCAGTCTAAATATTTTTTTATAATTTAATTAATATTGTTTTAGGCTTATTTTAAAAAATATATTGTTTGATGGTGCAATATTGGTTGCTGAGTTATCAAGAATCTTTAGTATTTTTGATTCACCTTGTCTAAATTGAACTTAATTTTTTTCCAGAAATTATTATTATAAAATAATAATGACAATTATGAATGCGTCCAGGCTTACACCACAAAAACCATATTACACATATCCAGCTTGAGGGTTCTCCAATGTGGGATTACGAATATACATA
The DNA here is from genome assembly GCA_031772345.1 of Himalopsyche anomala. NCBI lineage: Eukaryota > Metazoa > Arthropoda > Insecta > Trichoptera > Rhyacophilidae > Himalopsyche > Himalopsyche anomala. The sequence goes on from CM062829.1 coordinate 19,955,790, forward strand.
CAATTAATAAAAATGACATGCCAAATTTTGTCTTTGCTATCTTATTAGCTAGTAATTAAAATACATACAATCTCGGACCATTGTAAAAGACGCTCTAAATTTTTGTTTTAAATATCAAATAAATCATTGCACTATTATCAATAAATATAAATTATCATATATATCGGCTAGATCGCATTATTTTTTTATGTTAAAAAGGCGTAATTATTCCGCTCACACTGTAACGCATATCACAGAAGTTTTCTTCAAAAACTGATTGTTTTACAGTTCCTCTTTTTGACGAGAGTTGGTGATAGAAAGTTAGCGCTAGGATAAAACTAGTGGTAAGCTTACAATTTTGGATGGGTGAGATATGATTTTGAACATCACATATATGTATGACTTCTAACAAAAATCAATATATAAAAACTGACAAAATTTATAAGATTTCAACTCAACGCAAACGTATAGCCGACGACCTGGACTACTTGACCACGGACTTGACATATGTATGTACATTATCTTACTACATGTATTGACATAATCTGGATAGGAACGTATAAACACAAGAGATACTTATCTTTACTAAGCATGGTTATTGATTGTATTACATACAAATTTCCATCATCCGATATGACGTCCGGATTTTCTATAGTTTCGGCCAGTATAATATGAACTTTTTCTAAAACATACCTTTTTATTTTCCTAACTGCGACCCGCCAATTGGATATAACTACATAATTGTTTTTCATACTATTAAAACAATGGTTTTCTTTACCACCACCAACAATTAAAATTAACATCAATCAAAACAGGCGTCAACAAATCAATCACAATATTATCAACATGGTAAACAGGTATTCGATTTTTTTCAAATAATATAGTAATTTGCATTAAATAATACCGCGTAAAAAACGCATCATAATTAATTTAGCGACCACAGCAGTGCGTCCCTTGACTATCAAAAATGAATAAATAACATTGAACAAGTGGAAATCAACAAAACTTAGAGGGCATTGAGATTAATTGCAATAACATGTATACTTACTTACCTTACATACGTTTTTACATACTAGATCTAGAAAATAATTTCTGTAGAATATATTAAAAAAGTGTATTACTATCGTTTGCCCACATTTTTATCGTCAATGAAAGATTAAACATATTCTGTATTGAATATCTATTTTTTTTTTTTCTGTTAACTTTAAATTTTATTTCTAAATGATTGAATAAAGATTGTAAAACAATGCAAGAAATCGTGATATAACTATAAAAATATGTATTGTGTTATAATATTACTATCAAATAAGCGTGCAATTTTATATGAAACGATATACTCAACACAAAGTTTTATTGTTATTGTTCACATAAATAAAATAAAATAAGTAAATAAATAAATAAATAAAATAAAATCCTTTTTCAGTTCTACGATAATTTTACGGTCATTTATGAACATATCACTTTTTATTGGTAAAAACTGTTCTCAGGAATTTTCTATATTAGACTCATATTCTTTTCTGTTTTCAATGTAGAACATTTCAGAAAAAAAAAAAATCTTTTTCAAGATTAATCGATTACAATATTTATATTTTCACCTATATGTCAAATAATAAATTAATATGTTATAAACAAACATTTAATAATATTACATAACTCATGTTTCAGATTAAATATACAAAGATAATTTTGCATATATTGTATAAACAATATTTTGAGCAATAACAAAAATTATCCAATTTTCATGTGTTGCTTTTATAAATATTTACCAAAACTAAATACACTTTTTAAAAACATGTATTGAGCAGTTGCGTATTGACGTATGGACACTTGGCACTAATTTTCTAATAAAATTATTCAGAATAATTATTCTAATATGACTTATACAATAGAATTACGATCGTTAGCCAAATTTTTTTAATGTCTTTTTAGGAGGAGTAAAATATTTATATTGAATGTAACAATATACATAATGTAAATAATTCAGTAAAAAAATGTTTTGTTCATAAAACAAAGCTTCAGTCAGAAGTTTTTTGCCAACACTGCATGCATGAAAGAAATCACAAATAATTTTAAGACACACATTTAAAAATATATTCAAGAACATATTTTGTCTTCATTTGAAAGGCACTAATGTGACAATTTTTATACATGCAATTGGCACCCCATCAAATTTATACAGCACACTTTTTTTATTTTTTAAATCCATGTCTGCTCCCAATGTATATAGCATATGGCTCCCTAATCAAGATATCTCAACAATAGTTTTTTTCTATGAAAACTGAATGTTACTCTGTTGTTTTTTTGTAGTCTTTTTTAAAGAGAGTAGATGAGATAGAAGAATAAATAAAGAAAACACCAGTGGTGTTAACTAGTTTTGTTGATAAAAAATTGAAAGGGTGACATCTGAGAAGGGAAGTTTTAAATATCGCACGTTAGTAAGTGGAATATTATTGTAAGGACTGCTTTATAAACTTAAACGTCCTTAAAACAGAAATTACCTTAAGTCAATCAGTTTAACGAACAATTGACGATGAATTTAAGCCTTATATTTAAACCTTATACCCAGCATTACCTGCAAATAGCCATTAATATTATATTTACCAACAATATGTAGTGTTCCAAAATTATTCCGATAAGTATGTTTTCTTTTCAACAAAGAAATATTGAAAACACAAAGTATTGCATTAGTAATAACGTTTATGAACCGTACTACTTAAAGACAGTGCCTAATTTTGGAAACATGGGAATTGTTCGTATCAACAAGGCCACAAGTTTGTCCACTTAACGTTACGAAAACAAACATAGTTGAGGAAACAAGAGCCAATGCTAACAATCGAAATATTATTGTTAGAAAAAAATTCATAGCAGAAACCATGTAAGGTAATAATTATTCAAAAATTGTCATTTTGATTATTGGAGAATAAATCATTAACTAATTGTTCATTTAGAACATATTCCACTATATGTATTGGCTTTTATTACACACTCATTTTAAGAAGACTGTCTCAACAAAAGTCTTTCTAGATACCTTCAAAGCCTTTTGGGAAGCCTAATTGAAGAACTTTTTTCTACGAGAGCTAATCAGTGGCTAAACCTTTGTTTTTCGGAGAGTAAGGGTATAGTTCTAGGATAGGACTAGTAGTAATCTTATCGCTTTTGCTAATCCCCGTTATTTTTTTATAAATTAAATGACTAAAAGGAAATTTAGACATTACAGACCTCCACACCATCCAGCAAATTATTATAGAATAATCGACAAAAAAAAATCATGGAACTATCTACATTGGGATTCTATCCGGTGATCATTGATTGTAAATCTAGTTTTATTATTTTTCAGAGCAATTCTATACTTCGATAAATTTTCTATATTTAGATATATTTTCTGTTAATACAAAGCTTAACTTTAAGTTAAGCAAAACTTTAGTTTTTTGTGATGTTAAAATTTCAAAATAATACCATGGTGAGCTTTGACCAAAAATGTTTGTCTCATCTTGTTACTGGTCTTACTTAATTTTGTATAAAAAGCCTCGTATCGTTTTATATTCTAACAGTTGCTTATGCTAGAGAAAAGGTTCTGATCTTTTACTACAAAATGTGTTACTTTTTAAATATAATGTTTTTTCACTAAGAACTGATGTGAATCACAGTCAACATTCCCTCTAAGCTGAGCGCGCGCGCGTTTGACAACCCCACTCCAAGAAAACTATTCAATTAATATTTGATTGGCTCGCGCAGCTAACCTCTTGTCGTAGAGGGACCATTGATCACAGTATATATCTATTGAATGTTTTATAAATGGTTAACTAATTATAGTAGCTAAAACTTTATTACATTTATATTGCAACCATAATAATTGTCAATAGTACAATATTATTCGATCAACAAATCAATCGCTACAAATTATTGTTCATCGTTTATGCCTCTGAACTACAACTACCGTGTCATCTGTTTCTATGAGTGAGCGGCCATTCTATATATGTAGTTCAAACAACAATAAACGCTCACAACCTTATGACCACTTTTACTACAGAGCTGGAGTGAGAATATGGGTGATAGATCTCAATCAATCATATAGTTACATCATAATGTATAAGCATAATTCTCAACATTTTATTTTAAGCAGCCAATCGCTTTATTAGCAACCTCGTCCTATAATGGTTTGTTCATGCTCTTGAGCTTTCATCTAATAAAGTTACAGTGGCTTAAAAAATTGACCAAATGCCTGATTTGTACTAAAACCGTTATTATTTTATATGGAACTAAATCATGATATTAAAACAGCTAGTTCATTTATGATGGAATCTGTCAATCTTGATTGAATATTTGTGAAAATAAATCCAGCTGCAAACAAATTGACCGCCCCAAATTTGATGCTCGTAATATAATTTTGTCAAATACTGGTTGTCTTTTACAAACAAAGTAGTAGGTAGAGCTTATACAAAAACCTAATTTTGAAAAAACCGGATTTCGAATGTCAATACTGTCCGAAAACCGGTTTTATCCGGTTTTCGAAGTTTTACAATAAATGGATAATTCAAAAAAAATAGCGAGAAAAAGTTCAGTTTTTTTATGTTGTTTATTTATATACATAATAACACACAAAAATAAATTATTTGGTGTTACTCTTCAGAAAATATGATTAAAGAAAACATAAAGCGTCAAATGATCGTTTTGTAACAAAAATTCTTGATATCGAAAATACTCTTTCGCTGGATAATGATGTGGGGGTGTTAAGCCATCAAATAAAAGATCCATTTGTTCTGTCTTTTTGTTTATAGACTCGTTTATGAAAAATTCGGCACAACCGGTTTTCGAATGTCACAAATTTAGAAAAAAAACTGTTTTTTGAAAACCGACAAGCCCTTGTAGTAGGGATAAATGAATAAGGCTATGACATGACTAGTGATTAACTAATCATTCTCGCTACGCCCAGTTATTGAATGATCGGAAACGTGGAAAGAAATTTGTATACATCACTAACAACACTCATTCCTTCAAACAGAAATCGATCGGAAAAAATGCCGTTCGTACTAAGATTTGAAAGGTAACAACGTTAACCACTGCGCCATAGAACCCGAGAAATATCCAATGTAATTAATACAACTGAAGTATGTAGTAAAGTAACAAAATTATATTGTTACGTCACGACAAGTAATTTATTTAAATTGTCTAATGCGGCACTGTTTGAAATACATAAATGTTAGCTAGCGCGTGCGCGTTGGGCATAACTTGATGTTTAAACATTTGCACGGGCAGCATCTTAAGGTGACGCAGGCAAAAAGAAGTGTCTTTTGTTGATGATGAGATGATTATCAAACATTATGTGGGATTTCTTCTAAACATCAGACGTACTAAGTGGAAGAAACAACACTAGTTCTTTTTGTTTGAACGATTTCACGACTACCGTTAGATGAATATTGTTTATCCATCTTCTATGAAAATACAACACCGTGTTTTACTATCTCGAAATTTAACAAGGTTTAGCTATTTTCTACAGTTACGGGTTGGTTATGTTAGTCAATATACCAACCTGCAAATAGTTTCTAATTTTGTTTGTTATTAAATTTTATTATATTTTAAATTATTTTTGAGTGGGTCTGTGGTGTCGTTGGCTTCTGTGACGTAAAGCCATAAGTAAAAAAGAATATTCAGACATCACGTACATGCATACCTTCGAACACAAATTCATGAATCCATATAACTGTACGCATGCTTCCAAAAAAGATGAAGATGATCACTCTGCTACGTATGTATTATATGTACGTACATACATAAAAAATATTGTATTGACAAAATGCTATATACATATTGCGTTTTTCAAAAATTAAATTATTTTTCCAAAATTATATCCTTATTTCTCACAACAGTTTATATTATGGTACCGTTATGTTCTCAATAATTATCCACACTCTACCACAGTGTTTACCAAACATTTTTACTTCGCGGAACATTAGTGTATGGGATTTGTTCCGCGGCACACCAAATAAAAATGCTTGAAAAAACGGAAATGTGGAAAATGTGTCGAGTCGACCACTCTATATGTACGTATATGCAAACGTGACAAATATTTATTTCAATACGTAGATGTTGAATTAATTTAAATGAATAGGCATTATTTCAAATGAAAAATTTTGAGGCGTCTTCCACGGCACAGTAGTGTGTTGCGGCACACAGTTTGGCAGACACTGCTGTACCACATGTAAATTTTCTCTCTAAGATAACAAAGAATGACCTTTGCACTAATAAAAAGTTGCGTTTAAGCTGAGGGAAGTATCGCTAAAATTTAATAAAAAGTACTCAATACAATATTAACAGAAAATAGTTTTTTGGTGGCCGAAAGCCTCGTGGAGAACTTTTGTACGTAAAGCTATAGTTAATCTATATCATTGAATAATTATATTTAAAAATGAAACAAGACAATCAGCAATAACTGATACGAACAAACATTTATATTTTAAATATTGCTACGTTTTTTATATCCCATTTATATGTTTACTAGTGATCGAAATTACATTTTTATTATAGAATAACTACTTGGTCAACATCTGCATCTTAGCGAGCTCGTCAGCGAAGATAACTATATAAGAATGAGCTGGTGAGCGCTGACATACAATGTAAATAAATTTGCTGCAATTCTATCATTAGAAGCACAATAAATATTCAATTTAAAATATGGCTGCGCCAATAAACAATGGCGGACAGTGGAACATTATTTTTTTTATTATTATTTAATCGCCGGCATAAGGTCAGGAGCGCACTGTTAAGGGCGATCTTATTATTTATGAGGTCCATTCCGGGGGGTCCGACTCTCTCCATAACACGTTTGTCCGTGTGTCTGACCCCTATGTGATCAATAACTTTAACCATTTCCAGGCAATATATTTTTATCATACTTTCATTGCACTAAATAGTTGTTACTTTAAGCTCGGTAAATCTGCAATCATAAATTGACATCGTCATGGTACTTTGTGACTTACAATAAACAGCAGCTATGCGAGCTTTTTGATTGAAGCTCTTTCAGATTATGGCTATTTTTGGGTACTTCTTTGTCAAAATGTATTTTACATTTCCGCGCTCATTTTGAGCCAAAAAAAACCATTATTCAATTTTATTATCTGTGATTTTTTTTTGGTTGCTATGTCAACGAACAGAAACGATGTGACTTTATCATAGTTTGCATTGCACAGCTATCACATTAACTCTATTTTCTTTTTAAATTAGATTGTAATTACAAACAAATCGTTCGACAAATGGCCATATTATTGGAAAAATAGGGCATAGGTATTGCTGTTTTTAGAATGATAAACTAATTACTTATAATTGACAAAATAATTCAAATTGAATTACTTATACTACAAAATAAAACATTCTTTGTACTGAGCATTATCAACTGATCACGATGAGCGAAACCATATCCGATGTGTGATAAATAATTTGGGATTATTATCTTAGCGATAAAAAAAGCCTTTTCATCAATAGTTATTGATTGAGTTATTGAACTCGGTAGAACTCCATTATTATAATTAATTTAAACTAATTTACCTTAAATAACCCCATACTAGTTATCGTTCTGAGAAACACTTAGTCATGCTTAATAAATTGTATAATTGTAATATAAATTAGGATGCTAGAGCAAGCAGGATATTTTGTGTATCTCTTCTAGGGCAGTATATATAACTGAGTATATGTAAGTTTATTCATAGTTCTGATGATGGTGCATGACGAAATAGCTATAATATCATTTTATAAAAAATGTAGAACTAAATACGTTTAAATTTCATAGTGAGTTTCTTAGAAGTAAAAGTTATCACATAACCATATATTTTTAAGCCTACTTTGATTCACAAATAAATCTTGGTCCCAATATTGATAAAACGCCAATCTGAAAGTTCCGAGATCAGAAAAACGCTTCGGGATTAGATACTCTAGAATAGTGTATCTCAAATGGAGGCCACAGCATGTTTCAAAAGGGACACAGCGAAAAAATAATTTTAGGGGAGCCGCAGTACAATTTTGGGGGGCCACGGGCAAATATTCATAAGTTCCCAGGTTTTGAGATTCCGCTACGAGCTTAAAAATGAAAAGGTTTCGATTCTGTTTATTTTGGGAATACGTAAATTTCTCACTTTTAGGGTGTTCACTGTCAATACTTGGTGGAAAGGCATTATATTAGTAAAAAAACAATATTCCTTTGTACTTCATTCCACTTTATTTAATATGTCAGGACCGGTTTCGCTCATTACGAGCATCGTAATGAGCGAAACCGGTCCTGACATATTAAATAAAGTGGAATGAAGTACAAAGGAATATTGTTTTTTTTACTAACGTAAATTTCTGTATTTTAGAAAATGGAAAAAAGGCTGTTTCATATTTTCATATTTTTCGGTACCCGTTTTTTTATTATTTTTTCGAAAAACATGTTGTCATTGACCACGTAGTATCGTAAAGTGAAGTGAGCCTACTAAATACTAAATACTAAAAGCTTCCTAATATAAAAATATTCAATCCACAAAAGGACTTAGTAAAAACCTTTCCCCATTTTCTACTTGGCTCACTTCACTTTCAATGGTTAATATGTCTTCTTTCAAAACTAGTTTTTAGTATTGAGCTATAAATTTTATTATCTAAGTCAGTTTTCAAGTACAGAAAGGGTACAAGCATTGTACACAAACGATCTTGGGAAAATATCGAACGTGTCGCATTGAAAGAATACATTTTTGTACGATCGCAACACATACGCCAACCATTTTCATGTTTTATGTATTTCAATTTGATATGGAAACAAATCATTTCTATCTGTACGGAATAATTGATTTCAATGCGTGTTATTTTAATGACCAAAATAATTAAATTCTATTGTTTCCTATTCAAATACAATATGAAATTCTATTACGTTGGTACTCGGTGTTCATTTCATTTGGAACTGATGCATTGTAAGAACGATAAGATAAATAAGTTTTACCCACAGACGTTTCATCATGTCGTTTTCTAATTAAGTTTTGGAAAGAATCGTTTTTTAAATTACGTATTTAAACGCTTGAATAGTGCGCAAATAAATCATTAATATATCCTAGAGATACTGCGTGTTTTTGAGAAAAATAATTTTGCCTAATATACACTCGAATTCGATATCTTAAAAACCTATATTGACTCAGTATAGATAGCACTACATAAATTCATCAAAATATTGCTTATATTTTATTAGAATACCAAGTATTTGATTTTTTAAATGTCTTCGACATCCGTGTTCGCTTGCATATGTTCCGGACACCGGTGTCCGCTTGGTATTCAAGTGGTTAATAGTTACATACATAATGAAGTAAATAGTTTCAAGTTTTAGTTGGATTTATCTGTTGACTAATTAGAAAACTAATTGTTTGCGATGATTCGTAACTGATTCATTTTAGTTTTGTAACGCTTGGAGGGGACACCCGGGGTGTCCCCTCCATGTAACTCTCGCCGTCTAACTCAGGTTCAATAAAACGCTCTTGTTGGGTTGACTTCTGACTCTGAAGTAACTACTACTGACAGTCTTTATTGATTTTCCCAATTATTTATACTAATTTCTTAAATGCTACGTTAACGAAATTCTATATTTTAATTCTATTGTGCTTTCATAATTCGAGGTGTCGTCATTAACAATAGCATCTATCGATATTCAATATTGTTCACACAGCATAATTTATAGGTCACTCGTGCAGTCATACTGACTGCGTTTTGCAAAGTATTGCATAGCGACAGCTGACACACATACTTTATATTTATTTATATTGTCTACACAGCATAATTTGCACACCTCATCGTCACACCTCCCCTCTTAACGAAAAAGGAGGAATTTAATTATGGTTAAATTCTTTCTTTCTTTACATAATTTTAATCTTATCATTATATTTTTTTTTTCTATCTGATACATAATCATTATCATATATCAACTTATATTTTTGGGTGATCAGTCCTTTAATTCTATTCTTAATTTTCTAAAGTTTTCGTTACATTACATTTCTACCTTCATTTTTTATTATCACCAAACTTCCTTTCTCGTACTCTGTTTTCTCTGCCTTGAAATTTTTGTCGTATTTTACTTTCCTTTCTTCCTTCTTTCTTATCAGTACCTCCCTCGCGTCCTTGTGTGCTACTTGTAGTTTGTTTTTCCACTCGATAATGTAATCTTCATAGTTATATTTTCTCTTCATGTTGTTAATCATGCGATTTATCCCCGCATGTCCACTTGTTGGTAAAATGTGGTAATTGTTGAGTATTAACCTTCTTATTCCTGGGTCTTCTATTTTAATCTGACGTTCCCATATATTTATCATTATATTTGATCCTTCAAATAATTCCTTCAATATCTTTTTATTATTCATTATTTCATCTGGCCGGCCGACCGTAAGTTTATTCAATTCTTTTTTTTTTTTTCACATTCAATGGTCCACAGATTTTCTGCACGTCTCTTAACAACATCCTGCCGAATGTCGCTAAACAAGCTGTAGTGCTCTCCGTTGGTTTAACCATAATTAATATAGGTATATAACCTCTTTAATATAGGCCAATAACTTGCTTGGTCCTAGAACTATATCCTGACCCGTCAGTTTATCGAATTCGTCGCTGAATTTCTCAACAATTTTTAATTCCATTATCTTATATCCTGTTTTTGGTGGTTTTAACAATTCTTGAATCGTTGGTAGCTCTTTCTTTGTTTCTTCTTCTTTATCACTTCTTTTCTCATCCTTCCCACTTTGCACTTAAGTATGTATTTTATTAATATTGGCTGAGCTGTCGATTTCAATGTTTCATAGTAAAATTCTATATTGTTCAAGAAATCTCTTATATTCTCGTCTCTTTCTTCTTCCCTTTCAGCTGTAAATCCTGGCAATTTCTGTGCACTGTTGAAATCAAATTCTGCCATTGTATCTGCGGTTTCTGTTGTAGTTTCTCTCAATTCAATAGTCGTCGTTCTGCCGTTTCTATCCTTTTTTCTTCTTTTTCGTTCTTTTCTTTTTTTCCGTTTAAAACGAAAACGATCCGCCGAAAGTTTGAAATTTCTTGTGCGGATTTTTTTTTTTTTTTTTCACTTTTAGTTTTATTCATTTCTTTAACTGTTTCTACTTTCACTTTTCACTGTTTTTCTTTGATTATTTTTTTCCAGTTAGCTTAGCTGAACTGGCAGGATCGCCATGTAACGCTTGGAGGGGACACCCGGGGTGTGTCCCCATCCTGGCAGGATCGCCATGTAATGCTCGCCGTCTAACTTAGGTTCAATAAAACGCTCTTGTTGGGTTGACTTCTGACTCTGAAGTAACTACTACTGACAGTCTTTATTGATTTTCCCAATTATTTATACTAATTTCTTAAATGCTACGTTAACGAAATTCTATATTTTAATTCTATTGTGCTTTCATAATTCGAGGTGTCGTCATTAACAATAGCATCTATCGATATTCAATATTGTTCACACAGCATAATTTATAGGTCACTCGTGCAGTCATACTGACTGCGTTTTGCAAAGTATTGCATAGCGACAGCTGACACACATTCTTTATATTTATTTATATTGTCTACACAGCATAATTTGCACACCTCATCGTCACAGTTTGCCACAATGATCCACATCTTAAATATTTTTCAAAATTATAGTATATTATAAAAAGGGGCCAATTTGATTTTTTAATGTCTTTACATTGAGACAATGTTGACAATATGATAAGTAATAGCGAAATTTAGTATTCGACAATAAATTTAAACATATAATTTATAAAGATTATGAAATTGCACAGATGGGTGACCATTATAAATCTTCCAAAAACGCAATACCATTAAAATATTATTTGATTGTCACAATACATAGGTCCATATAAAAAAACTGTTTTTCGGAATTGCTAAATTCTGTCCTTCCGGTAATTACTGTTTCTAATTGTCATTATTGCGTGTCTGGAGAAATAGCATGAGCAATTTTGACAAAAGGTCCTCTTCTCACATCCCGTGTAGTCTTTGCTTTAAATCTTACGTGTGGGTCTTGTAAATCGTCTCTGCGCTATAAAATTATGATACCTTGCTTTCAAGATAATTGGTCATTTTACAATACGTACAAAACTCCTTCAGCAAACAAAACTGACTACACAAAAACAATCCTTAAGACCGTGTATAACAACTTCTAAATTTGCTTTAAACTTAAAAGTACACTTGAGCTTTTTTATCGTTAATTCGTCATAAGACAAAAAGCTTTATGAGACATACAATACAGCGGAAAGCTTAGCTTATAATGACGCGCTTAAAGCATTTAATTGCTTGGGGCCTTGGGTGGCAGTTAGAACATTAAAGGGAAAATCATGACGCGTTGTTTTAAATGTGTTCGATCATAAAGTATTGACGCAGAATGGCGTTGGGTCCAACTAAAAACAGCGCCGTCCGTGGCTACAGAAAGAGTTATTAGACTTTGTTGGGAACAAGTGTTTACCGAGAATTACACAGTGTTTTTCATTCGTGTTGAATATTTTTCGAGCATAACTCTAAATGTGGTCCATTAGGATGAGTCGAGCTTGAATACTATAAGTTAAAAACAGGGAATTGTTCTGTACTAATGCAGTATTTTTCATGTAGTCAAAATCCTGATTTATTTTATCATCACCACAAAATTACAACAAAGCCTACTACAAGAATTTAAAAAATCAAATAACGAGTTGCACATAATTGTTTACATAATATTAATCATATCAATATCAATTTATCAACATTTTTATAAGATAAAAAATATCTTCAACAATACTATAAATCAGTTTAAAAATCGTACTACACCGAATGTGCCTTGTAAGTTTAAAAGAACAAAAAAAAAATCATATTAAAATAAAGCCGTGTCTTTAAACTTCCGCGTAAATTGAATAAGAAATGTACAACATAAATATAAAAAAAAACACTATAATGTGTTTATTCCACAATTAATTATTGAGATCAGGGCCACTTTTGCTCATCACGAGCATTTTCAACCGATGGAAAATATTTTAAAAGAATTGTGGAACAGGTACAAAAGAGTTTTCCTACAAAGTATCAACTGTGAACACCTTCAAAATTATGAATAACTTGTAATATTTAGTGTATTATCTACAATGTATAGAAATAATTATAAATCGACTATCTTGAAGAATCAAAAATACAGTTAGTATAATTTACATAGTACGTGTCGATTAACAGTATTACACAGTAAACCACAATGCAAATTAAAACCATGACTAAACTTTGCATGCAAATCGTTATTTGAGTAAAAAAAATAACACGGACTGAGTAATTTGGCACGCACGGTAAACGATTTGCACCGCGTTAAAAATTAATTACAAACGTACAGGCGTGGCGCAAGATTAAAATGCCCACCATATAATTACATCAGCTGCTTAACTATATTATAATCACCATCGTTTTGCTTACATCTAACGATAACTTGTGTGTATCTTCATAGATAATGCCAACGACTTTGCGTGGGATACCTTTGTACCTGCCCAGTAATCAAAATGCTAATATGTCCATTTCAAAAACATTAAATTAATCATATTCACTTTCAAATTAATATATTGTATTACTAAATATCACATATTTTTAACTGCATTTTCTTGGCGGAATAAAATATAATGAGGTGAATAAAAACGAAAACTTTGGCGCAATATAAATAAATAAATTGTAAAGACAACAATGTTTTATAATAAAGCTAATAATATAACTAACTGCCCGTTGCTGCCCCTTACGATATTACGGAAAATTACAACCTGCAACATCTTGTTTGCGACCCTCAGTAATTTACTAGTCGTAGTGTATGTACATATATAGTTGTGCCTTCTTAACTGATAGAACTAATCAAAGTAAAAATGGAAAATGTGGCCTTCCGAAACTTACTTTAATTAATGTGGAATAGGAAAGCGATCTCCTATAAATTAACGGATCATATTTATTAATAACCATATTTAGAAATCCTTTTTTTCCGTTTTTTAACTTTTTTGTTCATAGTTATTATTTTATAAATAAATTATCAGATATGTATATTTCCAATTTTTCACCATAATTTCATGCCACAATTGTTTGAAATCATTGCCGAAAATTTTTGTAAACTTGAAAAGACTAATTGCCAGATGCCACAATTATTCAAAAATCGGAGACCTTTTTTTAGCTGTTTCATTTGAAAAAAAATGTCTCTGCCAGTAAGTACAGCGCTGTTAAGTTTTTTTTTAGCTCTAATTAGTGATATTTACGTGTTATAGTGAATCCCGAAATCCAAGCGATCTAGGGATCCTTAATCCCGGGGTTGGAGGCCTTAATTATGATGTTAATATTTTTTTTTTGTAAAGTGAGACTAAATACAAAATAAATCGTGACATCACAGGTTACATACAATACAAAACGACATACTTTACGATTTCCATAAATTAAGTCGTCCTCCGATTGATTGAATTTTATTGGACTCATTTTAAACAGCAATAGATTATTCTATATTTTTTTTGGCAGGTAATAGATTACTGTCTGTGTTGTTTCTAGCTTAAAGAACGGTTCGTCATCTTTTTATTCTTCTCATAACAACAACAACAAATTGAGAACAATTCTTGAATCCGTAATTTGGTATTTGATGTGTCTACAATCTTTCCATTTACCTATTCTTCGTTAATTCTCTAATTTGGTTTTCCAAAGCTTATATTGTTCCTTATTTTCATAATAACTATTCTCCACATCGTATTCTAATTCTTGGCGTCTCTCAATTAAATAAATGTGTTTATTATCAACACTTTTATTTATGTTCACGCAATTAATCAACCGCATATCTTAACAAAATCTACAACTCCGTTCCCTTTATTTTAATTACACATGTGATATAATTGTGAGACCATTAAATTAACTTCGAAGCAAATATCTTAGCAGCGGTTAACAGGCAACAAGTATCCTTTTCAATTGCACCTTGTAACATGCGTTTCCTTCCCAATAAAGTATTATAAGTTCAGCAAAAGGCGAACTTAGAATCACCTGCGACTTAAACAAATGTATGGAATATCACTTGGCTTCATGGACACTGTGTTAAATTGACAGAAGCTATCGATAACATAAAGGCGTGTGCATATAAACACCAAAAATATATCTCAAATAAAAATTTACTCACACGGCAATAACTGTTTTACTTTATTTGTCAGCGGTACTATTCTTACGTGCTTAACACTTATTTTGAACAGTCTGAAATACCCAACTTAACCGAGGTTTGAGTATACAGACCGTCCAAAATAAGTGTACATATGCGCGTGAGAATAGCACCGCAGGAAAGTAGAACGTTTAAACTACTTTTAACGAAATTTTAATGCGAATTAACTTACATAACTCAGACACTAAGCATCATTGTATTAAAAGTTACATTCCATACAAAACCCTGAATGACATTCAGTCAGTTGGTTCAAATCCTGTTATCTAAATGTCTTTCATTGATTTGGTTGGTATGATAACAAGATGTTTTTGACTTTTTGACCACTCTTTATCTTAAAATTATCTTTTATTTTAAATTGATTTTTATAGATTATTAGTACGATTTTGAAACTGAAACAGAAATTGAATGGAAGGTATAAATAAATCTCTTGGCCTTATTCGATACTAGACGCCTAGAAGTATACTTTCAATGAAATGGTGAGATGTCAGTCAAAATATTTTTTATGTCTCCCTTTTTTGTTTTGTTTCATTATTCATACCCGACCAATAAAAGAATAAATAATTTTTAATATTTTATTAATTAGAAGATGTAAATATTTAATATGATTGGGTTAGTTATCAGCGCAATAATAAGATTTTGCAGATTAAAACATACCTTTATAAATATATAAACTAGATTTTTTTTTTTTAAATCATAATAAAATATAGTTTTGATTTATCTTCTGTTTCCTGTTTTTCAATTACTTATGTCAACTTAATGACCGCCTCCATAGAACGTTTATAGATTTTTTTAAAATTTAAAACTATCTAACATTAGGCCCCCTGTGTGGTCAAGTGGTCAACGTCATTGGCTTCGGTTACGGAGATCACGGGTTCGAATCCCAGTACGGACAGTTTTACAAATTGATTTTTCAATCGATTTATAAATTTCTGTTCGAAGGCATGGATGTATGTGATGTATTGAATCTCCCTTTTCACCCAACCTATCCTATGAACGGGGTGTATCGAGAGCGATTAACTAACCACTAGTCCTGTCCTAGCCCTATCCTTCTATTCCTACTCTTTTTGGAAAAATAGAGTTTGAGCAACTGAGTAACAAGCAGTTCTTGTAGAAACACTTATGTTGAGATAAACTCCATTAGGAGTCCATATGCTACACATTGGGAGCGGATATGGTATAAAAAAAAACATTCCAATACCAAGTGAACGAAATCACAACAACTTCGAGCACTTGCCAATAGGGTTGGTGTATTTTTACCCTCTATCAAATCTTAAATATTGTATACCACTGCATTTTGTGTGAATAGAGCTTTATAGGAAGGCTTTGATCGCAAAAGGTATTTCAATAGTGTGATTCCTGTTCGAGAATGTAACAAGAAACGCGAAGTGTTTTACGTCACCAACAAATGTTTCGAGCACTGCTTTATTGTAAACAATGACAGAAATATTAGCCTGCAGATCTTCCGTACAATACAATAATTTGAATTACATTTGGACATCTGTTTTTATTTTAAAAGATACATACATACTAATACTTTATCACAAAAATTGAATTTGTTGCACGGAAAGACTCTAATACCGAGAAATTAAATAATTTATTTAATAAAAAAAATAGATTAGTATAATATTACAATGCACTCATTTTTTTAAAGTCTTCAAAGGTTTACTGTGTATTTTAAAAAAAAATGGTATGTTTATGAAACTTGAGCTTAATCGTAAATCTGCTTCTCATGCATCTCAGCATGAACAATATCATTGCTGAAAATTTATAATTGATATCCATTGTTCAATATTATTTTTTACCTTGAATTCAACATGTAGTTCATATTTTTGATGTTTCGCACTTGTACGATGTTAGTTGTCAGTTATCGTGTCGCACAAGCAGTGTGTAATTAAAAATAAAATACTTTTTACTACACAAACATAGTATAGAATTTAATTTTAAAAATTAAAGCATGTTTTGTTCAGCAAATTTTAATGATTATTTACAGTTTAAAGATTAGAATAAAATATAATATCTCAATTACAACAATTGTTTAGCTTTAATTCTTATTGCAATTCAGAGCATGTGGACTCATATTGGAACATATAACCTTTATTTTTTTGTTAACTGGTTCTCATTCAGTTGCTTGATCTTCCTTTTTTAAGATGATTCTGAAGGAAGGAAAACTTAATAAATACAGTGAACTTAATTTTAATGAAAGTAAAAAGAGTAAAGAATTTAATTCAACGAGAATTATAACATATGTATATTGTGATTGATTTTTCTTAAAATTCTTGTTAAGCGAAACAATTTTTAACTAATTACAATGGAGTTCTTCCAAAAAAAATATTATTTATACTTGAAGTATAAATAATAATAAAAAACCATGCGTTCAAGCGATGTTGTCCAAGTATCAATTCCCATAGAGAATGCATAGAATTTCTTTCGAAGGATGCTGTGCATGTTTGCAAGATTATAGAAAACACACGTTTGGAACAGACAGGAAATTGTGTTTATTATTTTATCTTGCGCATCCAATAAAATTACATACAATGTTCAAAGAGGGAAGCGCAAGGCTGCGCTCTGGCGCTGCGCAGGAAATGAGCCTTTTTACTCTATTTTATTAAGCTTTATTGAAAAGCTTTCACAACAATAATACACAATCACGAGTTCGCAACCTAAAGTATTTGGCACATCTTACATTATATTTATTTTTTACCTTTACTCATAAATAATTTTAGTTTTTCATGGTCCTGAATTACCGTCCTTTTTGATAATTTAACTTAATTCACTCGCTACAAAAAGTGTATTTAGAGCATATTTTCTCAGCTTTTTTGGACTCGTGGCCTTTTTGAGTCTCTATATTTGTCCGTGACTCATACCAGCCATTTTTTGAACATTTTGATCGTTGGCAGGTTTCAAAATTATACCCTGGAATTCACGGAATTCCCAAAACGAAAAGGCGCGAGACCTTTTTTTTCTCTTCCCAGAATTTTTCTTTCCAGAATTTTAGCTCTTCTCTGAATTCGCCTGTGGCCCTCTAAAACTGTACTGTGGCTCCCCTCAAATTGTTTTTTCTATGTGATCCCCTTGGAACATGCTGTGACTCCCAGGAGAGGGCACCTGGTCTCCGGTTGTGAAACTGTGATTTAGAGCAATGATATTATTGCATTATTAAGGCAATTTCCTTTATTACGATTCTGTTGTCAATAGCTATGCTTCAATGACATTTAATGGAAAGTATTTCATCCTCTTTGTGGAAACTTAGATACGTCATATTAATTTTAAAAATAATAGGCGTGATATGATTACTTTTGAATCTACCTAAAACACAGTATATTTAACTTAGTTATATGCCTGCTACAAATGCAACATTTTTATAAAAGGATGACCGTATGAGCAGTTCATTGAGAAATTACTTATAACTACGCGTCTTATTTTGTTCAATGATCACACTATATATCTATCTATTTTCAATAAAAATATTATTAAAAATAACCAATTATCTTTAATACCAGCCTAATGAGTATATTCTGCTTTTGTTAATATATATTTTATTATTATTTGATACCGACTAGTCAGAAAATAAGAATTGTGTTATTATGCTTGGTTAAGTTATTAATTAGTAAAATGATCTTTTTTATATTTCAACGTTTATACATTTTGAATATTATTCCACTAGTTTTTCTACAGTATAACAAAAATAATTTAAAATTAGCATTAAATCTTTTTTAATTAAATTTCATTGCTAAAACAATATACTATATAATGAATATGATTCCTGGGTGGCCGCTACTTATTGCTGTTTTATAGTATCAAAAGGAAATTTCGCATTCGACATCGTCCTTCCTGCCCGTGTTACGCTAAAGTTGTTATCGCAGTGTAACGCATTGTAATGCATGCTTAGAAAACCATAATAGCGACTGAAGAAGGGCAATCTTCTCCACTAAGCCGTTCATTATTGAGACCAGAACCGCGAAACTATACTTAGCGAAGATGGAGCGAGAGCATAAAAGAACATTTAGTTGCTATGTACGCTTATTTTTTACTATTTCATTTATTTAAAAAAAAACTTTTGTTGATATCCTAATTATTGATACAATTATTAAATATTTTTGAAAAAATCCCTATATTACGCTGTACATCTCTCGTACTAATGTAGGAATTGCAATACCGGAAGAATTTACCAATAACGGGATTTCTGTTTTTCATTTGAAATACCATTATTATAAAAATCAAAACCGTAGTATAGTTTAAGTTTAAAAAGTTTAAGTAAAGCAAAATAATAGATCCGATTGAGATCACAGTATCAGGCGAGCAAATAAGATCAGTAGTTCAATATTTCATATAAAATACCATAATTTAAAAATATATATCATAATCAGAAACCGTTGATTCTTATTTTTTTGGCTCACGGTTTCTTAAAATAATAAATAATACATCATTAAAAAGCTAGTCACTTTTTAAACCTGTCAATATTGAAACAACTCTTAAGAGATTTTAAATATTTTAATTAAGATAAACGATGAACGATGGTTTATATACAGTCAACATTTAATTAGAGTTTTTTTCAATACAAAAATACTGGTATTTTTGTTTTTAAAAACCGACATTTCGTTATAAACTTCTTGAATATTGGAACAATGTCAGAATCCCAGCTGATTTAGAACTATTGACATTATTGACTAACTTGAGTTTGAGATTGTAGGTGGCGCAATTAAAACAGTTTTAATATCATTATGCATTCGGCGTATTCCATTCAGATAAGATATAGATCATTTTTTATTTTATACTAATTACTTATAAAGTTCTATATTTTTTGGCCATACCGCGTTGTACTTAAGATTTTCTGTCCCCCGCTATCGCCCTCAGTTTTTTAAAACTAAAATCGACTGTGTTTCCAGTAAATTAATTTTTATAACTTTTGATATTTAAATCAACTAAAATAAAGCATAGAATTATCGATATTTTATCTACAATAAATGATATCTTTAAATATAATAAAACTCAAGACAATAAAGTAGTTTGTAGCCTTTTAACATTAATCATAATAACAAAATGTATTTTTTGACACTTATTCATCATACTTGTTCCTTATCAAAATGCTGATTGATAAATAGGCTAGCCTAGTTAATGAAAAAAAAAATCAAGCTATTTAAACAGTCAATCAAAACAAATATACCGTTGAAATATTTACAAAAAATTGTCTTCATTTGAGAACTCCAAGTATTGACCTTAAATCATGGTACATTTATATAATAAAATCGATTAGTCCAGTTGTTTAAGATGTTGTATTAGTGTTGAATTAATATCAGTCTTGACTTTAGATAATATGGTTTTCATTCCTATAATTTTATAAACTGAGAAAGCTTAAGTTATTCAATGAATCAATTATCTACGGTGTTTTTAATAACACGAAAAGTCTATTTCAAATATATTATAACAGTCCATATATCCGCTTGACTTTAAGCTATTGCCTAGCAGTAATTACAATATAATTTGACTTGATTTATCTCTTTGAAGCGCACAGCAAAAAATTACACAAAATATTTTTTTTTAATTATTAAAATAACTAAATAACACATTCTGATGTTTATATAAATGTTATAGTTGCTAAAAAGATTCAAATTAAACTAAATTAAAAGGAATTGTTGTACTTTTTTCCTCAATTTTATACTATAATTAGGATTCGTTTCACCCATTGCGAATATTTTTGATCGCTAATCAACTAAAAACTACCCTCATCAGTTTATAAAATATAAATGTCAGTGGAAATAAATTGTGTTTTATTTTTTTTAAATATAGTGTTTATCCACCAAGATTCAACGGTTAAAATAAACATTAAAAGTGAACAGCATTTAATGTAGAAACACAAAAATGCAGCAAATCTCTCTTCGGTTTTATGACCCATTTTCAAGACCATAAAAAATAATATTCATTACAACTAATGCCTCCAATCCCGAGATCCCGTCAAAATTTGTGATCCCGAAATCCCGAGATTTTGATAGTACTAATCCCGGGAATTAGAAAATTTTAGAAAAAAACGCATTTTTTTTTATTTTGACAATTCCATAAATTCCTGGATTTTTGAAATTGCAAAAATTGCAAAGAGCTAAAAAAAGGTCTTGAGTCTTTTTGTTTTCGGAATTACGCTAATTCATGAGTTTTTGAAATCGACAAAAATTTGTTTGAAAAATCCCAGGATTTCAAAATTTCTCAATCCTTTATTAATAAATGATTTCATGTTGAATGTTCAATCCCGGGATCACTAAATGGGTCTGGGATTGAATGCCTTAGTTATAATCTGGTTTATTTTTTTATATTAATTAATAATCGCTCATCTCTTTGTAAACATACTTACTGCGTAACTGTGGGACACAAGAGGAATGTGAATGAGGAAAATTAACGCAAATTTTCTAAATGACTCTTACCTATTAAGTGACTTTATTTAAATTACTCCTATCCGTTAGGTACATCAACCTTCATTTAATTGATGTGAATTGGCAATGGTCTCAGATAATTGCCGAGAACACTTTAAGCAACAAAATTGCTTTGGCACCTATATCATCTCCTTCACCTGTAACAAATTAACTCCAATCGAAGCGCAGCTTCTCTATTATCTAATAATTACTTTTAATTATCAGAGCTTAGAACTGTTAAATGTACTTTGCAACCAATTTGTTGTCCAGTACAACAATTATGAACGGTTTGATGCTGTCTATTTTTTACAACCATGTTCGCTGTACGGAATTAGAAGTATACATTATCTACATATATACACCTAATAGAACATCTCAAAAAATTCTGAGAGGGAAAGATAAGGTGGTTGGGCTGTAAAGTGACATGTTAATTACCAATGGATAAGGAAGGATAAATAGTAAATAACACTTTTTTTATTTAAATCCATGTCCGCTCCCAACGTGAACAATATCGAACAGTAATCGGCAGAAAAGCGTAAGCGACAATTCATTACTTATGTCTCTAATAAAAAGTTCGCAAAAAGAAATTATAATTTACCAAATATTACTAACCGCATTTAACCATTTGGATACCAAGCGGACACCGGTGTCCTGAACATATGCAAGCGAACACGGATGTCTAAGACATTTAAATCAAATACTTGGTATTCTAATAGAATATAAGCAATATTTTGATGAATATGTGTAGTGAGTCAATATAAGTTTTTAAAATATCGAATTCGAGTGTTTATTAGGCAAAATTATTTTTCTCAAAAACACGCAGTATCTCTGGGACATATTAATGATTTTTTTGCGCGGTATTCAAGCGATTAAGGAACTCCTTTTGCAAATTTAATACAAAAGGAACTGACAAAAAACCTTCTCCTGTAATATTAATGAACTGTTGCTTTCGCTTTTCTGCTGATTACGGTTCAATACGTCCTCATAATGGCGGTATCTTAACAGAAGTTTTTCGACAAAAACTACTTGTTGCTGAGTTTCTCAAATTCTATTTTTTTCTCAAAGAAAGTGGGATTAGAAAAGATAGCGCTAGTGCAGAACTAGTGGTTGGCTAGTTCACTTTTGCTACGCCTTTTTTTGACCAAAAACTACCATACACTATAAAATTACCCGTGAAAACTACGAATAGGGCATGTTATATTGGGTTGTGGTTGTGATAAAAAATATAACTCTTGATTCACAAAAAGTTTCACAGACATCTTATTGTTCTATCAAATGAAATTTAAATAATGTAATGTCAAATTAGAAAAGTAATTATTTATACAAAACTATATCATGATAAAAGTTGATAGTGTTTTCCTATAAATCTTATAAAACTAAATTCTTTGCAATATTTACCTAATAACAATTGAATTGTACCAAAAATGTCAGGTATAATAAAAACATTATAATTACAAAATTGGCTTAGCCATACGAAACATATGGTTTGTTTGAATTAACATAAATATTTTTCGGTATTCTACAGACAGTATCAATTGTAATTATTTAAATATGAAGTGATAACTTCATCTAAATTATCATAAAATAGCAATAAAAGTTCACATTAGACATTAAGTAATTAATTACCTACGGAAATCACATTTAACATGTTCACGTCGATACTTGATGGAAAGGCATTATATTTAAAAATAAAACACTTTTTTTTTACTAATTCTACGTAAATATTGGTTTTGTTCATCCTGAGCATTTACATCGACCAAATAATATAAATATACTAATACGCAAACGTATTTTTTTTTATAATGAAATACAAAAAATATTTTTTAGTGCACTTGTCAGAAAATGCATATAAAATGTACTTATACCGTAGAACCACTTTACAATCTTTATTTTGATGCTTGATGACTTTAAAAGTAAAATTGACAAAAAAATACTTTTTATAATTCCAGCGGTTTGTTTTTAGAAACTATTTTGTAATTGAACAATAAAATTAATTACTTTCAAATAATTGTGTCCACTAGTTTCGTAAGACTAGCATACCATTTATATAATTGATAACGGTATTAATTAAAAAAAATACTTTATATGCCTAGCAGCTACTTGTTGCCGCTTGCTACCAACTTTGGGATACATTTTTTTAAATTATGTAAATTGATTGTTTTCCATCAAGTTGGCAACAATACGGCGTTTAACAAAGTGGCTTACACGGTAGTTCAGTGCTTGCTTTATGCCCCCTGGACATCTCGTTTTTTTTTAAGAATGTCGGTTGTCTCAGAAAATATTAATATTGTTCATCACGCTTTATTACAAGTAGCGGTTTTCCTTATTTATACACCGCTACTATTTATAATGAATGTTTAATTTTTTGAAACAACCCTTACAACATTGTTTCAAATATTATCTATATATATGTTTCAATTCAAATGTAAGCAATACTATCATCAGTTGTATAAAGATTTCTTATAAGGTAAGTAGCCAGCTTTCCTTCAAGGTGTGTAGAAAGATTGTCAAAAAGAAATATTAAAAAAAAATGTTAATTTGTTATAAAATTACGCTTGTTTTGTTTGCAAAATTCACAATTTGATGACAATGAAATAAAGTTTCTTTTGCATCATCTAGCGACACAGTAAGGTAAATTGCGTTTTAAATCAATAATTATTGTTCAATACATATAACCTAGGGTGTCAGTGACAAAAATTTTAGATCGTTATCTCATTCGCCTAATATTTTTTAGGCCCTTAAGGGCCTGTGCATTTTAAGGATTTGACTTGTTATCGTTTGTTCCACGTAAACCTCGGTTGAGAAACGCTGATCTAGAAAGCTAAAAGTTGTCAGAATAATACCATGATAGGCATTGACAATATATATTTATTTACTAACCGCATTTAAGGAGTTCCTGTATCAAACTAAGTACGTGAGTAATTTAAAAAAATCCTTCTCCTGTAAAAATTATAAATTGTCGGTAACGATTTTCTAGCTATTATGGGTCAATATTAGAGTATCCAATCCCGGGATCTTGGATCCTGAAATCCCGAAATTGTAACATTTCTAATCTCAGGATTTCGGGATTGAGAAAATTAAATATGGGAGAGCTAAAAAAAGGTGTCGCGCTGATTACTTTGGGAAATTCGCAAATTTCTGGTTTTTTGAAATCCCGAGATTGAAAAATTGTCAATTCCGAAATCTCGGAATCACAAAAAAGGGTCCGGAATTGGATACTCTGGTCGATATTTACTTATGATTAAGTTATACTTACCATAAAGCCGTAAAAATTATAAATACAAATTGATTTTCACTGTAACATTTTATTATATTTATAAAAGTTTTAAAATTCTGGGCTTGTCATCTGCTTTGGGAAAAGTGTGAGCGGCGTAGAAAATTCGTGAATTGTAAAATTTCCCAATATATCATCTGTTTTCTGCAAGACGTTCATAAGTGATATGTCGGTCAAAACTGATTTACTTGTTGCAATCAACATATTTTTTCATGCCCAGTAAATAAGTCATTATGTCAAAAAACACGTTTTTAAAAGCTATATTGAACACCCTAATAGTGAGTCACTCAGCGCATTCGTTGTCATATGATTTTTGCAAAAAGTTACTATGTGAGATAACTATCTATTGAAAACTTTTCTGTAATCGAGAGAATAAATATTTGTGTGTCTTGTGAAAACTTTCTTAGAGATTATAAGGTAAAAAAAATATTATTACTTATGTTTTGATATAAATGATAAAATTTAGTTGAAACTTTAATGTCGATTATCTCAGAATATTTTTTTTTGTCACTTCATGACTTATTGCATATAATTTACATTTTATTCAAACCACCAATACACTAAAAAACAATTAAATTTCATAAAATATATCGTGTTTTGGAAAATAGATATTTTTATTTTTAGTGTCAAACGTGTTTCAGGTATATTCAAAGTCGTACATTTTGTCATTTACCCCACTAAGTTATACCGAATATTAAGAGAATTATTAAAATCAGATAAGGCAACTTCAAGATAAGGATCGCAGACTCAGGTTAGTAAAATACAAAAGGCGTCCAAGCTAAAATATCTTATCAAGAATGTTACTTACATGAAATAATTTATGACACGTGGAAGATGATTTTTATATTAAAAATCATTGCAGCATAAGTAGATAAACCTCAAAATCTATTTACCTATTTATTACTAGGGAAAAAATAAACAACGGCTTTTTTCTTATTTATAAACATAATTATCGTTAAATTCAAGGGATTTTGTATTTAATTTATATTAATCCTTTAGCTATTGTATTTTTAGATAAGATAATGAAATTTCGACTTCTTTTATTATATTATTTGATTGTTAATTACTGCACAAAGTGAAAAATTAAATGACCCTTAGTCCTAATTTTATCAAATTATGCGAATTGCATATTTCCGATTATTTATGAAAATATTAACTACAGCATTTATAATGAGATTAGAATAATTGATAATTAAACCATTAATATATTTAAATATATATAGAGCTAATAAGAAAAATTGATTTACATAGTATTTTGTAATATAAAATTTAAATTATTAGGTAAAGATAAATCGAAAATCAGAATAATTCTTATCCAATTTGATAATAGTCATCAATAACGTTTTTAAGCACTTGATTAAATTTTTCAACGAAATATAATTTACGTTAACCAATTGTATGTATGTAGCTAATACTTCCTTTTTCAAAGTGGTTAAAGTATACGAAGAGAAGGTCAAAATATGGTTAATTATTTCTTAATTGCTTTTTTCAGGTCCTTTTTTCAGAATTCTGCAAACTGTTTTTTTTTAATTGCATAGTTTTAGATAAATCTTATCGGGCTAAAAAATAATTTATTGTAACAAAGTAAGAGTTTACTTTGTCTGGATATCAGTCTCGTTCATTAAATTTAACTTTAATTTTAAAATAATATCTTGAATATAATATACGCACTCATACATAATATAGCTGGATTTGGGTCGAATAATATACAAAGGGGCATAGGTGCATGAATGACCTGTCAATGCCGTATATTGCTTATTTATTATCAATCTAAACGATATATTATTACATAGTGTGTACGTGTGTTGTCCCTCGAGGCATATTCTGGTAGAGATATCTGCACGGGCTCTATCGTATAACTACAAAAACGGTTATAACCCTATAATATAAAAGTCATTATTTCAATAAAAAAAAAACCAGAGCTGTTGATTCAGAGTTGAAGTTGGAAAAAAAAACTAACGACTCTGACTCCTTTCTTATTTTTTATGTAAACAAATTGCTTCATATTAAATTGGCACTACTGCTTGCTAGTAAGCCCAAAATAATATTATAGGTTCTAACCCCATAAAATCAATTACACTTTTTAAATAAATAAATACATTATAATCTTACAAAAGAATCAGGGATTTTTTTCAATTATTTATCGAAATATTGAGATAAAATAATTAAAGGAAAAATTCAAAACCCTTTCCCTCATTTCACCAATTGTAATTCGTATGTAAATACAGTATTGGCCTGTTCATCGTTAAATTAGTGAAATAATGACTTCATATGCTAGAAGAAAGGGAAATCAATAAAAAATTCAATCCAATTCAATAGAGAAAAAAAACATTTTTCTTTAAACCAAATTCAGAGTTGGCGATGGAATCGAAGTCGTGTTTTAATGACAAGTCAGATTCGTGTTTTAAATGAAGGATGGAGATGGAGTCATATGAGTTATGTCTTATTTTATGTTTTTAACCTTCGTGTTTCTGTGGAGTGCATTCGCATTGCTAAATTATTTTTATTTCAACCATTCTCTAAATACCAATTATTTCTAGCTGATATGTATTGTTATCATCAATGATATTTAAATAAACGTAATTCAAATTCGTCTGGGGTCACTTTCTACTCCATCACTCCTCGATCATATTTTCGACGTTTCGATACGTAAGTGTTAATGATTAATACTCTGTTGGTTTAAAATTGTTTTGAAAGTGTTATTTATTGCTGAGCTATATATAGCATCTCAATTTTTAATTGACAGATACTTTATAAAATTAAATTTTATTTCTATTTGAACAATAATTTTTGTCTTGGTTCGGGTTGGAGCTTTGTTGATATAAGTTTGATTGTAGACTTCGCTGGTCCTATAGGCGCCGGGCCCGTAACGGGTTTGATGTAAAAAATATCAGCCCGTGCAGACATCTCTTCATTCTGGTAAATGTTTATACATAACTAGACTGACATTAAGGTGTTTGATTGGGTAATTGAGAAATTAAGTGTAATCATACATCGTTAAGGAAGTCTTTCACTTTCTTATATAACCATTTTTATTTTCTATTATGGCTACTTCACATCAAAGCTTTAATTAAAAACGTTTGGTTGATACATATAATATTTCAATAGCCTAAATATATGGAACTATTTAACAAAATGTAAATCTGTGTTATGTATCAATCTATTTAGGAAAAACCATTTCAATTATCAACAATTATGTAACCATCATTGCATCCACAGAGTTCAGTCATTGTTTGGTTAAGATATGAACGATATTTGTGAAACGTTTTCATTACAAATATTTCTTCCTGGATATGATTGTTGTTGGATTATGTTATAGTCAAATTAAATACGATAAAAATGCTCTATCTAGCAGCTGATATTTTTCTCCGTGAAAAAATACTTAATGCTGTTAAAAACAACGCTATTATTTATAAACTTCTTTGTGAATTTCATATTTTTCCAATAATTAACACATTATTATGTACAATAATAGTAAATATACACTAAAATAATGTTTTTTTTTCCTAAAATAAAAATATTAAATTCACAGAAGTTGAGACGTTTTTGTACTTCAAGATTAAAGTACGATAGAAAAGTTTCAAAATTTGGCTACTTGGCTCCTTCACTACTGAAAAGCTATACATATATATTTTAATGTCCACTCCCAATGTGTAACATATGGCCTCCTAATGGATAAATCTGAACAATTTTTTTTCTACGAGAACTGTTTGGTTAACTAGTCGCTCAACTTTTCTTTTTACAAAGGGAGAAGTTGGGATAAAAGGATAAGGCTAGGACAGGACTAGTGGTTAACTAATCGCTCTCGCTACGCTCAGCTATTGAAGGATCGGAAGGATGGGAGGGATTTTTTTATACATCATAAATATCCATGCCTTCGAACAGAAATCGATGATTGGATCTAAAAAAAATCTGATCGTACTGGGACTCGAACCCACGAACCCAACACTCAAACTGCTGCGCCATACTATCAGACAAAGGCTCATTTAAGTTTATTTTTTTTATTCAGCTGTTTTTCCAGGATATTTTGCGAAACTAAATAAACATTCGTTTATCGTCAACTACTCACATTTTATTACATAAATATATAAATAACAAACTAATATCTAGAATATCTGATAAACTCGTCCCAGTATGGTGATATTCTATATGAGATAATGAGAAATTTGCTTCAGTGTTGTCAATAGTCAATGGCAATGCTTGATTTAAGTCAATCGATTTTTAAGACGACTTCTCAAGCCATTCGTTCGATTGTCAGACAAATATTGTAGCATATGGTTACAATCTCTGTAAAATCGTAAATACAGTTGACATTGCAGTACTGCATGATTCTACAAACACCGCGTATCTAGATAATGTCTATCATGTAAAATTACAGTTATTGTTAGAAGGTTGGTATCTGTTAGAGTAACTATGCCTCGTATTGTTCTGCTGTGTTATTTCGCACGGGACATGTTTTGATCGCATGACCGGGTACACTACCTGCGCATAGTTAAACGACTAATTTTTTTTTTTCTTAGATACGAATTTTTTAAATTCTACTATAATTTAACTCCAACCGTTTTCAAAAAAGGGATGGAAAATGATCATTGTAATAACGTATTTTTGATTGACTACACTTTACAGTAGTGATCCACAAGTACTTCAACACAAAAACTGTTTTATTTGTGGACAAATTATGCAAAAGTAAAAATATATAATCTGAATTGTCACTGATAGAAAACATATATTCAGTTTGACTTGTTTTAGGCATCTTTTGTAACAGGGTTTCACAAAATGAGTCCTGAATGAGTATGTCCCGCAAGACTTTTTGGCGTGTCCCTCGGGGTTTATATTAAATCTAGTATCTTCATTTTTTTTTCTTCATACCGAGTTTAAAATTTTCTTTTAAAATAAATTATCACTTATAATCGAAATAATAGACAACCACTTCGCATCTGTTTTGCGTCTTTGAGCCTAGATTGCTGGATTTAGTTTCAAACAAACAATTAGATTTAAACAATGTAAAAAAATAAAATATCATTTTTTTATATTAAAACGTGTTAAAAATATAAATATACACTGAAATATTTTTATTATTATTTATATTTATGTTTTCTAATTTTTTTTAAAGGTCACCCGCCAAATATTTTTTATTTCAAAACTGTCCCTTTGACGAAAAAGTCTGTAAACTACTGCTTTAAAGCATCACAAAGATGAATTTAGATATTTTTAAAACATTTTGGTTTCATGAAATATAGACTCCCATCAATGATTGGACAGATAATGGCATGGTGTCTCTCTTTCCTAAGCACTTGCGTGAGCTTGGCCACGAATACACACCTTTTAAATATCACTGCAACAAAATCTAGTGAGAAAAGATTTGGGATTTGAAAATGGTATGATTACTGTCATGGACGCAGTAAACTTCATTACTTCTAACGGATTTATTAACCTACCGTTCAGAGCTTTTCTTAACGATGAAACCATGCCAAGCGAGATTTAAGCTCTAAATGTGTTAATTAATAAATTGTACACATGGCCGGCTCGTAGGGAGTGCAAAGAGTGTGGCGCACACAGGTGCACAGATGCAGAGGATAGGATTTTGGAATTAGATATTCTGGGCCAAAGGCGAGTTGCACACATGAGCAAATATCATCGAGCCGGCCCTGATTGTATGCATCACGTAGGCTTGGCGTCAATTTTAGTTCATTTGCGTGAGCTGAAGAAGCCAAAATGCCAAATTCAGGTTAACATTGATCTTATCAGCAATTTACCAAGAAATATGAATAGCATAATTATTCCGATCTCGCATAATGAATAATAAATGAATATAATAATTGAGCTGTAATAAAAATATGGTAGTTGAGTGTATCCGATTTCACACCTCCCATACATTCTCAAAGTAACTTATAGTGCATTATTATAATGGTAGTTTTCAGGTCGGATGTGTATCCATATTCACGGTTGACCGTATCTCTGATATAAATGACAGTCGCACTGCGCTTGTTATTTTATTATTATTCGGGGCGTCAACTTGGCGAGATGACATTGTTAAACTTTTACCAATATAATATGGATGCACAACTTATGCACTTGAGCACTTTTTCTGAAACTTTGTGTCTAAATAAGACAAAATTTTGTGATTTTATATCACATGCTTAATAACATATGGGCGTAAGATGAAAAGATTTCAAAGTTTTTTATTATTACAAATATGATTTAATTTAAATTTGAATCATTCAAATTATGTACACTCCCACAGATTTTGTCACTAACGACCCGGGTTTCGCCTTTCGGCATCTTCAGGCGTTCAAGCGCACGGATGAACTTGAACTGACGCTTAGTTAATGGATGTTTCGTGTTTATATATTAAATAAATGTATCACTGAGTCTAAAGCCATCGCTGGCGAAAAAGGGTAAGCTCATGGGAATTCCCAAAGATTTGAGTAGTGAGTGGTTTTTAGAATTATATTTATTTGTTTGTCGGCAATCGGATTATCGAAGATACCTTAAATGCACGTAGAGTCAACCCAATAGTAACAAAAGAGTTACTAAATATATTAGATGTTTGCGTTGGCCAGAATTATTTCCAATTTAACAATAAAATTTATAAACAAACAGAAGGCCTTGCGATGGGAAACTGTCTATCGCCGTTGTTAGCTGAATTTTATATGAACTATTTAGAAGATAAAATTTTTAGAAACAAAACAGAAGCCAAACCTATAGTCTATTGGTTCCGATATGTAGACGATATTATTTGCTTGTTTAATGGAACGGATAGACAAATAACTAACTTTCATAACTTTATAAATTCATTAGATAAAAATATTAAATTCACGTTAGAAGTCGGAGGCAAGAATATTAACTTTCTTGACCTAAATATTAATATTGAAAACGGTTCTCACGAATTTAAAATATTTCGGAAGCCTACGTTTTCGGATACCGTGATACATAAGGATTCAATGCACCCATTTTCTTATAAACTAGCCGCTTTTCATTCAGAAATTCATAGACTTGTGAGTGTTCCTTTGAATGAAAAGAACTTTAATATCGAATTAAAAATCATCAAACAAATCGCCATCAACAATGGATACGATATGTCTCTTATAGACAATCTTTTATCAACAAAACAAACTAAACTTGCAGAAAAAATGTTATTTCAAGGTACATTGTCAAAGGACATAGATCATACTAGGTATTGGCGTAGAATCATTTATTTAGGAAATACTAGTCTTAAAATTAAAAAACAACTAGCTGATAGTGTTAGACCAGCCTTTTACTGTAAAAGCTCTTTAGGCAAATTATTAGTTAACAATAAAGATAAAATACATTACCTAAATAAATCTGGAATTTATAGATTACAATGCTCTTGTTGTAATAAATTTTATATCGGCAAAACAGAGAGGACTTTAAAAATCAGGGTATTAGAGCATATGGCAGCCTTTAGACTGAAAAAGGACACGTCTACTTTTGCTAATCACTTAATTTCGGAAGGACACGTGTTCAATCAGGAACAGGGGATAAAAATGTTACACCCAAATACGGACAGTCATAAGCTCTTTTTCCAGGAAATTTTAGAAATTAATAGGGCACAGTTACATAGTCTTCCGATTTTGAACGAGATATTAAACCTTCCTGGCTCTCCACTTCTATACCCTATATAAATAATATCATAAATAATATCATAAAACCTTTGCCGACAAACAAATAAATATAATTCTAAAAACCACTCACTACTCAAATCTTTGGGAATTCCCATGAGCTTACCCTTTTTCGCCAGCGATGGCTTTAGACTCAGTGATACATTTATTTAATATATAAACACGAAACATCCATTTACTAAGCGTCAGTTCAAGTTCATCCGTGCGCTTGAACGCCTGAAGATGCCGAAAGGCGAAACCCGGGTCGTTAGTGACAAAATCTGTGGGAGTGTACATAATTTGAATGATTCAAATTTAATATTGAAATTCCACCAAGCACCTTCAGTCGAAATCTTAAATTATATGATTTAATTTATTGTAGATATCGGTTTATGCCATCATCATTATCCACATGTATTTATTTACCAGTCAACTACTAATATGTAAAGCAGCGCAAACAAGCTGAAGAGCAAACATTCACAAAGTGATTTGTCACACAAATACAGAGCTTGGGAAATGATGATTTAATAACCGCTTGAATGCCGCGCAAATAAATCATTAATATGTCTTAGAGATACTGCGTGTTTTTGAGAAAATTAATTTTGCCTAATACACACTCGAATTCGATATTTTTAAAACTTATATTGACTCATTATAGATAGCACTACACATATTCATCAAAATATTGCTTATATTCTATTAGAATACCAAGTATTTGATTTAAATGTCTTAGACATCCGTGTTAGCTTGAATATGTTCCGGACACCGGTGCCCGCTTGGTATTCAAGTGGTTAAGTGTTGGAGAAATCATGGTTTGCTTGAATGTGTCAACTTTATGACTTAATTTTTATATGAAAAAGTCTTTTTTAAACACTTATTTTGCTTTACTAAAATCGTTCCAAACTAAAAAAAAGATTTAAAATGGACAAACAATAACTTTTAATATATATCACAACAACGCTGTAGAAGTAAAAATAATTATAACGAACATGAAACATCTAATGTCTTTTTTTTTTTTATTCGATAAACTTGTTTTCCTTTCTGCATCACACCGAAGACGATATCTCCTCAATGATACAGTTAAGATACATGTTTTTAGGCACAATTTGATGGGCAACTATAATAATAATTAAAAATATAAAGATATTAATAAAGGTTAATTAAATACATTGAATTGGTATAACTACAGGTAAAAAAATAATTAAATAATAATAAGCAAGAATGATAGTTAATGGCACTAATGAGACAACTAATGATTGTCTCAGCATAATGAAACAAAATTAAATATTTTATCTTAAAATTGTCAATATTTTATATATTGTATTTTCTGTGGATAGTTTGACATTCGCTGATTCGGCTAGGTCGTTCAGTGTCCTTTCTAAACGGGTCCAACGATCCTAGATTGAACCGCGACTTCCTAACCGTACTAAATATAGGATATGTTCCATTGCATTTTTAGACAGTAAGGAACATTTGAATCAGCAGCGCTTACATGTTCTCTATTTAGTACAATGTTCATATTAAAACTTGTTTATTTAGAAAATTTGAAAATAAACGTACTCAGCGCTTATTGTCTTTGCTAGGACTAATGTGAAAGGTTTTGTTGGTTCACGGAACAGTCACTCAAAAGATAAGTAAAATATTGTAATATTTACGTTATAAATGTACAATTTATTAAAATTAAATTTAATAATGAGTTATTTATAGCGTAACATGGATACTCGAAGTCTAAATTAATATTTTTATAATTCTAGCCCAAATCTGATATATATATTATATAGCTATCTATCTGTCGTTTTGTTTTACACTTATATTTATATTATAAAACTGAGAAATATATAATTCTTTATAATTGAAATGTTGAAAAAAAATTAATCAGTTTCTTGATACAGCTTTATAATCTGTTAAATCTAAAAGTTTGTGCCAATATAAACATATTTTGTAAATAAAATAACATAACGTAATACCAAAGGTGTTATTCTATTATTTTTTTTAATTGAACAGCTTAATTTATTTAATAAAGTCTATATTTGACTTTAATGAAAGTATTTACGTTCTAAAATTGAGTTAAAACCAAAAATGTTGACAGGTTGTAATGACTTCGAGTGATTTTTTTAGTTGATTTAAAATTTCGACTGAAGGTGCTTGTCGGAATTTTAATATTAAATTTAAATCGTTCAATTTCACTAACGAGCTGAGTTTTGCCTTTCGGCATCCTCATTCGTTCAAGTGCCCGGATGGACTTGAACTGGCAAAACTTGTGTTTTACATAATTTGAACGATTCAAATTTGATTTTTGTCTTTCTTTTTTAACATTCTTCAAATAATAAGCTCAGAAATCTTTATTTGACATCTTTCTATTGAATAAAGTGATCTTATGGTATAATTGCATATATTAAAGTAGAACTAAAATAATAATAATTGTATAATAAGTAATAAATAATTTAGACTTGAAGTTAGTTTTTAATTTAAAGCCGGAGTCGTTTTTATTTACCAGGTTCCAACGCCAAAAATTTAACTACCAAGAGAAATATTTTAAATCTTCTAAGTGCTGTGCCAACATTGACATATTTTAGGATAAAAATTTATAAGACTTTAAATGATGTACTATTATTTTTAGAAGCCGCAAGATATTTATAAAAATCACCCGTTTATGATAAGAAGATTTTTTTAACTAAATATCGAAATACCACTTTTGATTTACTCACCGGGTATTTCGATCCAAATATGGCGCATTATTTTCTTTGTTTACTACATCGAATTCCGTTAAAAAAATCATTTAGCTCCAAAACATGTTAAAATAGAGCCGTTTTGCAAATAATACTTCAATAAACAATATGTGCACTAAATGTACGCCACACGCGTACCGTGACGATTATGACAAACTAATTGTTAAAAACTCATATATTTTTTTAGAAGAATAATGAACGGCACAAAAACACCACCATGTTTTAATTCTGGTTACCCCAAGAATATTTTTTTAATAATTTATTAAAATAATGATTTTTCATTTGCAGCTTACCTATGTGACAACTTAATTTGTTATTGATTAATTGAATTTAACAAATAGCCAATAGACTTTATACCGGTTCGACAGCATTGTTGATAAAGTAATAAAATTATTTGTTGTTTTAAATATTCTTAGTAATATGACTGAAAAGTCAATTAATCTGTCTATTTCAATTGCAATAATAATAACCACAGGCTATTCCGAAAAAAAAACGAAACAAAATAAACAGTCAATTGGTCATTAAATGATTTCTCCAAAAAAAGTTAATTTTCTTTTAAAATTAAAATGGTTACTTTTTTATTCTACTGGTTCTGTTGTTAAATGTGACATAAGTTTTGACTCTTCGTCTTTTGTTCCATAGAGTGTTTTCTCAAGACCTCAAAAAAAACACAAAAGCTGTTTGTATAGTTACTACTTTATTTAGATATTCAAATGATTTACCGATCTATGTTCAAAGACAAGGGTGTTTGTGATGACTTGAAATTTTCTCCCACCCTTTCCGATTCTTTAATTGCTGGGTGTAGGGAGTGCAATTAAATTACCATTAGTTCTTTCCTTCCCTTATCCTTCTATCCCTACCACTCTCTTTGAATAAGAGAGGTTTCGCGACTGAGTTGCAAACAGTTCTCGTGGAAAAACGTATGTTGAGATACCTCTTGTACGAGGACATTGGGAGGGGACATAGATGAAAACAAAATTCAAACAACAATTTCAATAATTTTACATTCGTTGATGCATAAACACTGTTTTATACATAAGTGTGTAATATTAAATGAGATTTACAATTAAATTACACGGGAATGCTGTGGAACACGTAATAATTCCGGATAAATCTTCCGCGTTTATTGTGCTTTTCTGCTCGGGGAAGTACCTTTTGTAATGCAGCGACCTCTGACAACATTGTTGCACAACAATGTTTATGTTGTTTCACTCGTTTCATCCAAAGATCTTACGATTGTGGGAATTTACAATGCGATCACAATTTACAATTTTAAACTCTTTATACGACGGTGGTTCCCCTTAAATAATTACAATATTTACCATAATAAACAATAATCAAAATTTTGTCACGCCAGTTTTTGAATATTTCTCTTTTTTCAGATATTTGATACAATAATTTGGGATAAACTAAAACAGAATTTTAACAAACTCGCCCAACACATGAAAAATCAGCAAAACTACCCATGACTTGAAAAAACAATACTAAATAATTATTTCGTATTATTAATGACTGCTACGTCAAAAAAATTAAATTTTCCCTAGTATAAACCAGTCGTCAAGAAATAAGACGACTCCAACTCCGACTCCAACCTTAGCTTAAAACACGATTTTAATTGACTTTTTAGGCTTAGTAGCATTTAGTGGCGCCACTTTTGACCATAGAGGTTTGAATACACATTTTTTAACTCTCGCGGCTCGGAGACTAGAAAAATACTTCTCTGCCGATGGGGGTCGTTTAGGGACCCCAGTGGTTTCCTCATTATTGGCCTTATTCTTATGAATTTCAAAAAAAATAGTCTTAGGGCTTTAAAATATCTCTCTGCATCATTCCTCATACATTTTTTTTATAAAAAATCGTTTTTTTAATAAATAATCATATTTTAAGTTGCGCGTAAAAAATACGTCATCCCATAAATATGAATTTGCAACTGGCGCGTTTAGCCCAGCTATCTTACGAACGATCGCTGATAAGCGGGCGCTTATCTCGTTATCGCGTTATCGCGTATTTATATAAACTACAAAAGGTCCAAAAAACTATGATTTAAGAATACCTTAATTATAAACATTGTATCACCCATATTAAAATAGATATTTAAGAAAATGTGGGTATTGGGGTCGCATTTCTTGAGCTTAGAACCTGAAAAGTTAACAGCCCTTATAGAAACAACTTAAGCTCAATAGATGCAAAACAATATTATTTCAGCTATCTTCCCTTCACGCTTTTAGGTATGTATTACCATTTAAAAAATATCTTGGGTTTTTAAAGATAGCTCTTTTAAAAAAAACATTTTAAGTAATTGAAATGCTTAGTACGTATTTATTATAAAATATCCATCATCTTTAATAGTCTAAAATCTCAGAATAGATATCCAAGAATCTTCTTCTATCTAACAAAATTGTTTTGCAGTCGGTTTCTCTGTAAGAGTTTAAAAAATGTATAATAGTGTAGGTTAAAAACTTGAGATTGTTTGATCTACCATATATGATACCGTTTTCCAACACAGACTGTCCATTTCGGCAGTGATAGTATATTTTCGTCTCTATTCGTTCCATATATTGGATATATCATAGTGCAACCTTACTGGCTTGGCTACGTCACCTGAACAAAATATAAAAGAACATTTATTTATAGACCATTATTAGAGACAATTGTTTCGAATACATTTGTTAAGTCTTCATTTATCACCTTAAATAAAATCAAGTGTCTCAGAATAAAAGAAATATACTAAAACACTCTTATGTCTATGGGTGTTTAGTTCAGTACAAGTACGCCACTAGGACATGCGCAGGACATTGTTGTGAAATATTTAGATTTAGAAACAAGACACTGCAATATGTCCACTTTAAGAATTTATCTGCACGTGTGCTTGATGTTGTTTGCCTAAAGGAAAATTAAATTATAGCATTTTTAGACAGCCACGTATACAAGTAAATAAAATATTTACTTCAGTAAAATATATGCACTAGTTTTTAGGACAACTGAATTTAATATAATAATAACATTTGTCTTGATTTATCGTTCTTTAGTATATTTAATGACATTATGATATCTATGCCGGTGTATCATGTGGATCCAACGCTTTGGGCAAATGTTGACCGATAGTACTTCAGTCTTTATATTTAGTACTCTAAAACTTGAAAAATAAACATTTATTAAACTGTCATTCACGTTCACTGCTAATAAAATTCGTTGCAATTGTTGTCACGCTGACTTTTTATGAAATGGTTGTTGGAGTGCATTCGTAAATTATTTTCATTTGATTTTTTTAAATATGTTGTGTCAAAGGTGAGACGTAAAGAGACTTTGGAAGCATCTGTATTTACTCGAGCTATTATATAAATAAAAAATGAAATAACAATATAAATATAGTTGTGTGAATGTACCTTAGTGCATGGCTCCGTTGGCAAGGTGCACGCGCTAGGCGCGTTTTCAGAAGCCAACGTGTTAAAAGGTTTTACTCACAACAGTCACAACATTTCGTCGCATATTCAAAATACCAGGGCTGTGGAGTCGCGTAAAAAAGACGACTCCGACTCCGAGGATTTTTTTCAAAAAAATATTTTAACTTATATATATCGACTGTCGAAAGGAAAAAGGACGTAACTCACAATTTTTCAAAACAACTTTTTTCCGATAATCACAATGTATCAAACTTGATACACGTTCTATCAAAAAGATGTAAGCTGCAAATGCCGAAATTTTGAATTTTTAAATTTGCAGAACTATCAAGCTGTCACTTAACCAATTCCTAGTAGTACACTGACTAAATATTGTACTTAAAATAAACATTTGCTTCTTGAAAGTTTAAATGCTTATTAATTCAGCGCAACCTCGATATTTTGTTTTTTCGTATTAAATATTATAGAAAATGTAACAAACTACGTTCTTTAATTTATTCTTTAAAACAATAAATGCTTTAATCAATTTGTTTGTATACTAAATTCAACATATTAGAGACTAGAATCAGAATAAAGAAGTCACATAACTTTATATGGTCAGTTAACTGCCAATAATAGTAATAGTTTTACGTTCAAGCAATCACAATATCTCGAAAGGATTTTGTTGAGTGAGGAATACCATTTATTATATTGTTTTATTACTGTTCAGATAAATTAATTGTATTAAAATAGAAGTAACAACGGATTGCTTTTCACACCTAAAAGAATGAGATGTTACTAACGATAACAATAAGCGAGCAGTGAACTTTTGAACTATTAACAAATGAAATAAAGCTCAGAATAGTTGTTTGAAGTAACAATCCTACCTTATTCTATTAATTTCTATATTTTTAGACTGAAGAGTTGAAGTCGTGATTCGCGGTATTTAATGCCACGTTCAAGTCGTCAAAAACATCATTTTGTTTTTATAATAGTATTGAAAGAAAAGGCAAGAATATAAAAAAATACTTATCCTTAATAGCGGAAAGTGAAATTATGATATGTATGTACATCACTGTACCAATAGAATAAAGACATAAAAGCCAGCCAAAATAGTCGAACTTTGTAAAATAATAATTTCGTAACCTAGAATCGTAACTCATATTCTTCAAAAATCAAGTTTTGAGAACATCTCAAATAAGAACGGTAACATTATGTTTGGTAATTATAAAAAGTTTAAAATATACTAGCACATTTTTAAGCAAAATATGAATTTTATTACACCGTGAAAAATATTAATCACCGATTAGTTCTTTCTCATCATATCATATTATTTTTTAAATGAGAGCTTATGACACCAATAGTGATAGTTAGCAGTTGTTATAATATTGTTAAAGTATTTTTTTATTCTCAAAAGTTTTTGAGACAATATGATTAGATGAATTTAATACTCCAGAGTCATTAAGTTTCTCATAGTTAGCGAAAAATATTACGCTTTTCTACGTTAGTAAAAATGTATTATTTAATATTATTATATGCAACTGACAGTTTTTCTGAAACAAAGTGGTGTGCCATTTTTTATTATTATTGCAATAGCATGTATTTTAAATACAACTATTAAATTATGCATTTAAAGGTTACTGAAAAAATCTTAAGAAGCACTTACTATTTGGATATGTTTCCTTAAGTGTAAAAAATATCTTATCTGATCATCCATTCGTTGACTGGGAATTCCATTTTCAAAATAAATGCCGCTTATCAAAAGCGATTATTTCAAATTTAAACCGATACCCATGAAGTGCACCTACGATGCTTGCAATTAATTTTTTATGGTAATATTTCTGAGGCTGTAGACATTTTCTATAAGCTCTTTTGTGTGGCGTATGCTTCTTTATTTATATAAGACAGTTACTGGGCAGAGTAAAATTCAATGGCAGAAGAGGTTCGTAGGAAATTACTCTTCCAACGCGCCGTTTTCAAAATGATTTAAGGTGTTAATTGTCATTACTTTGGTGGATAGACATAATATTAAAAAAATAAAACACTTTTTGTACTAACTCTAAATTTATTCAACAGTATCAGGACCGGTTTTGCTCATTCTTATTTGTTGAAAATGGTCGTCATGAGTGAAACCGGTCTTGTTTATATTAGATAAATGTGGAATTAGTACAAAAGAGTGTTTTATTTTTTAAATGAAACATTATTAATTTATACCAACAATTTTTTTCTAAACTATACTGAGCAACAAATAAAACCAGAAATAGTTGATCGATTTCTGTTCAAAGGCATGGGTGTTTGTGATGTCTAAAAAAATCTCTCTCACCCTTTCCGATCCGAATAACTGCGTGTAGCGAGAACAATTTTATAACCACTAATCTTGTCTTGGCCTTATCCTTCAATCCCTACTACTCTCTTTGAACAAGAGAGGTTTAGCGACTGAGTGACAAACAGTTCTCGCAGAAAAACTTCTGTTGAAACACCTCCATTAAGATGCCCACATTGGGAGCGGACATAGATAAAAAAAAACAAGAAAACTATACAAATATTGATATTCAACTAATTTTCAAACTACTAGCGTTTTTTTTTTTTTTCTAGATATCTAAAATCATTTATTTTAATATTTGTGCTTAATTTTATTTTACATGTAATAAAAAACGATTGTTTTATTGAATAACTTGTAACGCTTATGTACATTATGAGTCTTTCCTTTTACTCGGCCCAGTAGAATTATAAAGTGAATAACACATTATAAACGGTTACCATCCAAGGTAACGTGTATTCATAGTCGTCAGTTTAATTATATTTGAGGTCGGAGGTTGGCCACTGACCGCCCGTGCTTGTGTGAATCACTATTTATTAATTAACAATTAAGCCCATTGACTATACAGTTTTTAATAAAAATCAAATTGTTTCACGTCGCACCGCCTCTGGAATGGGCATTACGGATATAAATATATAGCTTAACCCTCACTGTACCGTTAAGCGCAGTTACGGTATCTGCAAAATTGATTGAGTTTTTATAACGAAAACTATTTGTTCAAGGCGTATCATTACATCTATATATTCATATTTTTCTAGTTTTTAAAAATTGAATTATAAATTTAAGATTTTGACTGAAAGTGCTTTCATCAAATTTAAATCTATATCGACTGTGGAAAGGAAAATGGACGTTACCTTAAGTTTTTTCAAAACAGTTTTTCTCAGATAATCGCAATGTATACAACTTGATACACCTTTTATCAAAAGGATGTAATCTGAAATAGTATCAAAATTTAACTTTTTAGTTTATAAAAAGAAGAGTCTATGAAAATTGCGATCAGAAAAAATATTAAATAAATATCAGATAGTCAATTAAAAACCAGTTTATCAGTATCCATGCACTTCTAAGATGTGTATATTTCATAATTTTCCATTAGCCAACAATTATCAAAAAACGTTTTTTGTCATCTGCAAAATTTGTTATTTGTGGGTTACGTCCTTTTTACTTTCCACATTCGAATTGTTCAAATCGTGTACATTTTGACAAGATTTGTCACTAACTGCCTAAGTTTCGGGTGCAGTTAAGTAGTTTGACATTTTTAAATGAACATGTTAATCGACATAATTAACCCTTTTTATATCTTTTGTGTATTTTTCAATCAATAACAATCGCAAAATAATAATAAATTACCCTGTCAAAAAAATAATTAAATTCTTAAGATAATCTGACGTTTATTAAGAACCTTCCTTTATTACTTTTTACGCGATAACGTCATTTAAATCAATCCAGATCGCCTATCAAAAGCTTTAAAAAATTGATAAAAAATCTCTTTATACTTCATAAAACTATTTAGCAAACGTTAATGTAAGTTCACCTGTGCAATTGAATGCCTGTAGGTGCCGACGAAGCCCGGGTTGTACTTTTTAAATACGTCAGTGGCGGTCGGTTACTTTTCAACCATGGGATGCTATAAAAAAAAACGATTTATTATTTTTTTGAAATTCTATTTTATTCCTCGCTCGTTACTGGGAAGTTCATCGTATACATTTTTGTTATCTTTGAAAAATATCATTATTTATTTATTAATCCATATCAAAGCGAGAGCGGAGAACGTATCTTCAGTTTGCTACTTCAGGTGGTTTTTCAATCGCCATAAATATTTTATATCATCTTTCATAATTTATTTCATCGTTTATGAAGTTTATACATTTTGAAGGAAAGTCTGGCGTTGAGAATATGTAAACGAATTCACTTTTTAATTTAA
This sequence comes from Himalopsyche anomala, assembly GCA_031772345.1. Lineage (NCBI taxonomy): Eukaryota > Metazoa > Arthropoda > Insecta > Trichoptera > Rhyacophilidae > Himalopsyche > Himalopsyche anomala. Next base: position 19,998,582 of record CM062829.1, read on the forward strand.
TAAAGCAAAGTTTTTTCATAAGATAGCTGATTTAAATAAGAAATCTGGAAATTTCTTTTCATAAAACTTGTTTAAATTTTCTGGCGTTACAAAGCTCCATAGATTTAACAATCGATATCTCGAAATCTATTAGTTTTATTTCCAGAGTTTCTACTATTTCATTCGTTTCATTTTCCAATCTTCCACAAATGTAGCGGTTTTTTATTTTTTGCATAATCTTTTCATAATATTTGTTTTGACAATGACACAAAATAATTTTTTTGTCATATCTACAAATTTATGTCATAAGTCTAATAATAATGTGTCAAAACTTTCATATCGACCGCTCAATACATTAGTGATACAATTCTATAAAAGTGAAATTAGATGTTACTCTATCATTTACAATATTCAGGCATAATCAAAATTACTTACTTCAATTTACTTCCTTGGGAATTGTATGTGTTTATGTGTTTATGTATCGTATGTATGTGTTTATGCACATCTGTGTTTACACATATTGCTATAATATGATTTGCATGAATGCATTTTATTTGAATCGTTCAAATTATGTACACTCCCACAGATTTTGTCACTAACGACCCGGGTTTCGCCTTTCGGCATCTTCAGGCGTTCAAGCGCACGGATGAACTTGAACTGACGCTTCTGAATCTGTGGGAGTGTACATAATTTGAACGATTCAAATTTAATATTAAAATTCCACCAAGCACCTTCAGTCGAAATCTTAAATGCATTTTATGTTTCCGTAAACTGAGTATTGCTCACCTCTGTAACGATCACACTCTTCTATCGGCAGTGGTAGTAAAGGAATACAAATTACCAAAACATGAACGATAAAGACTTGATAAACTTTGACGCTAACGCGCCTTGGGACTTGGAACTCTTTGAATTTAATGTATAATATATAAAAAAACGATATTCAGATAACTCAAAAACGTCACCAGAAAATATTAATGCTAATAAACTGCTGAAGAATAAAACAAAATGTATGTTCTCTGGGTCAGTAAAAAGATATTTGTAAATATCCTACTGTAACTTTCTGTAATTATCTGTTGAATTCTTAATAAACAAATCAATATTATGTGGTTTATTATGACTTCCGTATTGCTTTTCCCATTATCTAAAAATAAGATTTCTGAGTGACGAACTGGACGGTCAATATGTTTCACGTTAGAAGCAGACGACGTTTAATAAAAAATATGATTAATAATTAAAACTTATCTCCTACATTACAGCAATGATGTCTTTAACATCCTGGATTGCGTTAACTATCTTGCTAGTATGCATGTACATTTCATTTTTGTGTATATTTTTTATGAGCGGCATGGAATGGGTTAAAAAAAGCAACAAAAAATATGCTCATACGTGGGTATTGCAATTATTCAGAAACTATATTTTTTGTTGATGACGAGCTATTAGCAAAAGTTCACCAAGTTCGGAAGGCAAAGTTTTTTTTAATTACAGCCATAAATTACGAGTATTTTCTAAAGATTAATTATTTAGATGGGCACTTAGTCAAAAAATAAAAATGTACATTAATGTTATGCAGAATGAATGCATGCATTAGAAAGTAAAATAGGTTAACTTTCGATGCATTAATTCATATTAAATATTTATAAAATCATTTTCTGCATCTAGTTAGCAAGAAGTTTTTTTGATGTTTAATAATAATTGTTGACTTTCAATCAACATTTATCTATTTTATTAATGTTTGTAGCTATCAACGATTAATAATTTTATTTTACAATCTAATACAGATGCAAGAAAAAAATATATATTCACCTTTTAACCTGATAATTTTAGTTTAATTTAATTATATGTTTACTGAAAAGATGTTTTATAAATATTATACAGTAAATAAATATCGACATCTTAATGTTTTTGATGAGATATAAAAAAATATATATTTAACCATATTGCGGAAAAAATAGTTTTCAACTTAAAGTTATTTATTTTTCACTCAAAAGTTTTTGACTATCAATTTGCTTGATTAAGCAATTTTTAAACAAATTTAAATCGCTATAAAAAAATAAGGATTATTTTAAAGGAAGTTAATAAAGTAGGAAAAAAAATGTTTCCATCTATGCCATCCTTTCATCCTTACATACCACATGATCATATTATTTGTAGACATAGTTTTTTGCCAACTTTTTTGTATAAGAATGAAACATAAAATATTTTTTTGGGCTACAAATTAAAGGCATATGTATATATAGAAATTCCGAATTCATTGCATCAAAACTGTCAAAAATTGAGATACGTGCTTGTAGAAAATTAACGACGATATGTATCAATATTAGTCGTCTTAGTTACTTGATTAATTCTAGAACGTAGCCATCAGTTCACCAATGAATATGATAAATAGACTAATAACAACCGATATCGATTTTTTGACTACGACTCCGGAAAAGAAAAAACCAACTCCACGACGTTGCCACGACTATGTTTTAAATATGTGATTCTAAAAAAGTTAGTAAATATAATTTACTACTCTAGTGTTACGTTATAATTATGATATTATTAGTTTTCTCTACTCAGTCGAATGAAATTTACCATTGGGAATCGAAATAATCCGGGTCGCAAGGAAGTCCCAACAGGTGAGTTTTCGAACAAGCCATTACATCTCTGCGGGGTTTCGCAGTCCCGGGGTATCAAACTGAGCACGGGAACGTAGTACAATAACCTTTTTACTAGTAAGTCATAAATTAATGTAAAATCGCACACATGAATCATTTTATGGCACCTATGGGGGCAATTGATTCAACTGAGACAGATTCGAATCGCTGTGTATAATATGACTGAATCGATCTCTACACTTACTGATTTCAACAATTAAAACCACTTCAGAGAAATAATAACAGTTTCAACTATACGGTATAATTTTAATTACAGAACATATTTTCTTCTTTTTTTTAACTAAATGAATATTAAATAAACGTATAATTAAATAAAGCAACGATATAATTTAAATTTTACAATAATATGTATAGTATTGGGTAAATCTTTTTTGCACATTGCAGGAAAACGTCACACTTGATCATTTTTTTTTTTTTTATAAAATTGTTTTATATCTGAATTCACGTATGAAAACATCAAAGACGTCCATGCTTTTGAATAAAGATAACAAATTAATTTAAAAAAAATTATAAATTTTTATTTCTTTCCGTTTTAATCAATGTGGAGCATTTGATCTCTTAATGGAGATATCTCAATACAAGTTTTTTTCTACAATAACTGCTTGTTACTCAGTTAGTGAATTTTCTTTTTCGCCTCAAACATATTTTATAATATATTTCCACTACTAATGTAGAGTATATGGCCTGCTAATGGAAGTGTATCAAATGCTTGTTACTCAGTTGCTTAAATTCTCTTTTTTTCGAAAAGAGAATTTAAGAGGGATAAACCGGATAAGACTAGGACAGTACTAGTGGTTGGCTAATCACGGGGGAGGGTGGTAATTTATAGACATCACAAACATCCATGCCTTCAAACAGAAAATCGATAAATCGAGTGAAAAATTCTGTTCGCACTGGGACTCTAGCCCGTGAGGTCCAGAATCTGTGGTAAATAAATAATATTATTGTAGATATCATTATAAAAAATATTCTAAAATCTCAATCAAATTATGGTTACACTTTTCACTGAAATTTATCGACCCTATCCTTATTGGATATAACTAGATAATTAAATTTGTAATTTTACTAAAGATGCTTTGCTGTAGGTAATTAGTGAAATATCTACACAATGAAAAACAATATGGCGAGTAGATGAAATATCGTAAAATGAAATTATTACACGACAGACAATAAAATATGTTACGACCATATTCTTTAAATGGAAGTAATGTGCGGAAGTGGGACAAAATATAAAACCCATTATAGAAAACAATTAATATTTACGGACCGGCAATAATGTTATTATGAACGAATAGGTTTTTTAGTTAGTGAAACTCTCTGATAGTGTAGAGCAGGGTTTCTCAACGGTGGGCCATGTGGCCCCCCAGGGAGCCACAGCATGTTCTAAGGGGGCCACAGAGATTTATTTTTGTTTTGGGGAGCCACAACACAGCTTAGGGGGGCCACGGGCATTTATAAAACGATACAGGGAAGAGCATAATGGCGGACGTCGCGCAGCTATTTTTTGTAAATCCGTAAATAAAATAAATTACTGGCATTTCACAGCTATAAAAAGGTGGGTTTTTGAAATTATAATTTTCATGGGAAGACAAAACAATGGTATGGGGGGCACAGAAAAATAAAGACACTCAAAGGGGGCCACGCTCCCAAAAAGGTTGAGAAACACTGGTGTAGAGTATAAATATTGTGCAATGAGTATTTATTCGCGAAAGTTATAGGAACAAATCTATTCGGACTTGAGCAATACTTAGTCGTTCATCTTCATATCGACTGTGGAAAGGAAAAAGGACGTAACGCACACATATCAAATTTTACAGAAGGCGCTATAAACGTGATTTGATGATTTTGGGCCATATGCAAATTATGAATTATACACTACCTTGAAGTGCACGGAGTCTTCTAAACTGGTGTCAAATTGACATGATCTAATATTAATTAAAGAAATTGTCTAGGAGAAACCTTTATTTCAGACTTTTTCCTTGGTTTTAACATTTTACAAGGTCATATTTTTCAAACTTAAAAGCTAAATTTAGATACTTATTCGGCATTTGCAGCTTGTATCCTATTGATAGAACGTGTATCAAGTTTGATACATTTTGATTATCAAAAAAACCTGTTTTGAAAAAACTGTGGGTTACGTCCTTTTTTCTTTCTATAGTCGATATGATACATGTAGCTGTACAGCTGGGACAATTTGAAATATATTTTGTAGTATATTGTCCTGGCTGGTATATTGTCCTATTGAAAATCACCGGTGAAAAAATGATCATCTGATAAAGTTGTAGATATTTCGTTGCAAAAAGACAGTTACTGCTCTTTTTTCAACAAAAAGCAAGGTGTAATATGTAATCCTCCATTTTATTTTAAGGTAAAAAAATAACAAAGTATTTTAGTTCTACAGTCAATTCACCGCATCTATTCATTACAGAAACTTGTTGTTTGAGTATGCATGCAGTACTAAAATTTGAAAAAACACTCCGGAAATTTTTCAAGAAAGCTTGTCAGAGTCATTAACTGCCTTTTTTCCTTGGAAGGGCAGTTTTATCTCGGTTGAAGACCAAGGGTAAATCATTTGATACTCAGATTTTTTAAATATTAGACATAATGTTTGTCTACCTCGTTGTGAAGCTGTTGAGAGATTTATCATCAAGGTAGACAAACATTATAAGTTATAACCCAACTGTCACCTTTATAATTATGATGAGAGAATGCCTAAGAATAGTTTTAGGTCGAAAGCAGTTCTGCTTGAAGAGCCTCCATAAAATTGATATCTATACAGTTTACTTCAATGTTCCTCAACCGGTGTTCCGAGGCCCAGTGCCGGGCCGCAAACATTATGCCAAATTTCAAGAAATTCGCCATGCAAAAATATTGAATATAAGATTTTTTTATCGCCTGCACGTTTACGTGTATTTTTAGTTATTGTTAAATAAGAAGACATCAATAATGCGGCTCCTTATTTTGTTTCTTGGTCATTTTTGTGCGGTTACATATTACTCACACTTCTAAAATCCGGCTTCAAATTTGTAAAGTTTAGTTAATTGCGGATACTTATTCTGTTGTATTATTTTTTCTGTGTGCGACACGATGGTCGCTGGTTTTTTCAGAATCGACAGTCATAAATATTTGCTCTTCGATAGTGAACCCATATGCAAAACCCTACCTAAATATACCAATAATTTCATAATAAGTATATAATTGTTTTCACTTTTAGGATGTTCGCTGTGAATACTCGGTGGAAAGGCATTATATTAATCAAAACACAATATTCCTTTGTACTTTATTTCACTTTATTTAAAAGGTCAGGACCAGTTTGGCTCATTGCAAGCATTGACAACTGAAAACAGTTGTATAGTTATGTCCATCTGTAACAATATAAGATTAAAAAAATACTACATAAAAAACCATTTTTATTTCATTATTAGTGGTCCGTGATTTTTTTTTCCTTTTTTTACCTGTCCGCAGGTGTAAAAAGGTTGGGGAACACTGGTTTACTCCGTATATGTATGTATATGTATAGTTATAGTTTATGATCAGGTATATATAATTTAATTTTCATGTGAATGCAAATGGTGTCTACGTGAACTGCCTTCACTGTGGACTGTTCATCTCTGAACGATCACGCAATTTTTTCAGCAACGATGGAAAAAGCAATGCAAATTTTGGAAAAAGTCAGCGATGAAGGCGACTTGAAAATTTTGAAAAATTCGAAAACTCGCCCTATTGCTTAAAACTCCGTTAATTTTATACAAAAAACCGTGGTTTTTTAAAATAAAGAATTGGGTCATAAAAGAGTTGTCTAAACAGTTCTTTCCAACATAACATACACATGTAAAAAGTGGCAATGGATTTGAGCTTAAAAAAGGCTGAGGAACCTATATGAAGGTCTAAACTCTCATGTATCTCATTATGTTATTATGGATGTATTCGTCTTGGAAGATCGCTGATGGACACACGTAAAATGTACTTAGAAGAGGTAAGTCTGATAAGGGATATCATGACTTAAGGGAAGGAGACAGAAATCCTTGAAGGCTCCGTGAATTTTTTATATACTGCAAAAATCTAGCGAAAGATTCCAAAAAAAATATTGCTTGCTTCATATAATATTTAAATACAAAAACGCACACACACACTTTCTCTAAATTAAAATTGATTTATAGTTTCAAATATTTTATTACACTATCTGATACTTCCTGATCATGGGGTATATTTATCTGTTGTTACCCAAAACTTCCGTGTTCGTAGGTGATAGTCCTTTTTAAGCTCGGGGTGTTGGGAGTATACATGTCAATAGCATTGCATTTATATGAGTCTCTTTCGCTAACAGCTTTGGTCACGGAATCGCCAATCCTTTATTCAACTTACTCGTATTGATGTATTGCACCCAACATCTCAGCGTGTAATTGTACGTACTTCGAATAACTGGACGAAACGATGCGTTCGGAGCAGTATGTGTTGAAGAAATAATTATATTCTCAAACAACTGGTCTAGGGGTTTCGAATATTTGATGAATACATAATTCAAATATGTGAATATTCTAATAATTATATAAAGTGTTCTAATAAGAATATATTTTTATATATTTTTACATTATTATTAATCGTGATATCTATGTATATAAGGAAACACATAAATGTAATATTGTTTTTACTTATTTTTTCCTAATCCCATTTTTAACAATATCCATTGGTTCCCGGTAAATTGCTCGAATGGAAATTGCTCGAATAACAAGATAATCAATTTGTTTCCGTTTGTTCTGTCTTAGCCCTAGTCTTCAATGTGTTCTGGAAATATATAGAAACAGTTTGAGTAACTAATTAATAAGCAGTTCTCGTAGAAACACTTCTGTAGAGATAAACTCCATTAAAAGATCATATGTTCCGCATTTGGAGCGAACACGGTTAAAATAAATACTTACGAAAATTATTTTTATATTTCACTCTCTAAACAAGTGTCGCACAAGATAAAAATGAAATTCGTAGAAAAAGTCGTGAAAAATCGTTTAATTAACCAAGCAATTCGAATAATTTGTAATTCGAGCAATTTACCAGCTCCCATATCCATTGGTAGGCTAGATAAAAGGGCTCGTATAAGCCTTTTGTTAAATTTAAAAAAAAACAGTATACTCTGATCAAATCATTATATATTCAATTTCTGACATGTATATTATCTACGATGGTTTAAGTATACAGTAGGACATTTTCTTTTATTTAGTTACATAATATAAGTAGCATTATATTTCTTAAATATATTTATTGTATAATGTTGACAAAAATCCACTACTTCTCTGGAATACCGCAAATAACTCTGACATTTAGCTAGTACCTTATTAACGTTTTGGCAGCCCACCGCCGACAGTATCTGATTCCGATATAAACTACTGATGAATTGTCTCAACAGATGTTATTTTAATAATTTGCTGTTTTGTATTATAGAATATCAATTTGTTTCAAAAGCAATTAGTATAGATGATTTTTATTTGATAATACGCTTACCATATCCCTTATTTTTAAATTGCAGTGAGTTATGTATATCTCTATCGAACATCTTACGGAATGTTATTATTAAGCATCTTATGAAAACGATCACAATTTATTTAATGTTATAAAATAATAATGTATAAGTGCAAATGTCACTCGACCGGATTGCCGTTCACTCGTTGCGGCTAATAAATCAAAAGTCATTGTAATAAATAAATACTCAATTAATATTGTATTGTATTTTTAACGTTTGACTTCGATGTATTTAACGACTTCTGTTACAATCTTAAACTACTTTCTACAATGTAATATTATGATTTTTTATCATTGCCATCTGTTGATAGTTTTTCATCTTCATCTATCGATAAAACTTTCGATATATTTACTATTTTTTAAAAATAAAACTTTGCTACATTGCAACAATAAGACAATCGTCAAAAAACATATTTTTTATCCCTCTTATACAGTTAAGCAAGATAATTATTATGGCAATCGAATGTTAATAAACATACCAATATAATTTAAGGAAAGATAGATAATTTATCGTTCAGTAATTATTATAAATATAGCTCCAAGATTAACGTGACAAAAGGTTCAATTCTTTTCACTTCAATTTCATGTTTCAAACTATATACTTAAACTAACGTAGACAATATATATGTACGTCATACAATAGTCAGAAACACTAAATGTACACAACTGCGTTTTTAAATATGCGTATTTATACTTCATTAAATACATAGATCTGAGAATATTGTTTATTCTTAAGTTATCAAGGTTCGTCAAATTTAACTAGGAGCTTTCGCGAGCCCCTTCATGCCTTTTCCGTCCCACCCCTGTTTTAGGTGTGAATTTCATTATAGACAACAAACAATGATGAATCTAATACAATAGTGAATAGAGGGATACATCGTAGTTTGAATATACGACCAACACGGATTTCCCCTTTCTTTTTTAACAATGTACGAGAAAACATTAATATTGAAACACAAATTTTCGATTGTCTTAAATTGTATTGATAAAATATCGTCATTTTGTTCTAGTGAAGTACAACATATACGATAATATTAGTCAGATATTAACAGCACTTTTTATAAAACGGTGTAAAAATCAAATTATACAAAACACGTAACTGTCATTATCATGAAACGAAACTTGTCATATTTTTCTACTGTTACATTGATGTAGCAATATGATTTCTAAATTATAATAATGTATTTTTCAATCTCTCTTTTTATGACGTTACTCCCAAGAATACTACCAAAAATTGAGTTCGTTTTTTCGTAAACGTTGAGATGCTCCTGAAAGATGCAAAACACGTCACCACTTGTAGCACAACTAGTAAAATGACACAGTTATCAATTTTATTTTTTAATATAAATGAACTTCTATTTAAGATACCAAAGATAATGTTTATGACATAAAGAAAAAATAATTAGGTTCCATATTATTAGATAATATTCTATGCATTATTTTTTGTAGAATTCGTATTATTCTGATATAAAGAATACGTTTTCAAATGTTTATATAATTAAAGAGAGAGATGCAAAAAATCACACGACTTTCTATTTCGCTTATTCTGTTTATACATCGATAAATCATTTCGCAAAATGACGATAAAAGAATAAAAAACAAAACCAATAAAAACTTTCAATGTAAAATTGCATGCATTGCAAAACATAATGGACATGTTTTCCTGTTGGCCAAAAAGCTATCTCAATAAAAAAAAAACTAATCAAAACGAACTAAATATTCAATAATTGACTCGTCTGAGGAAATGAACAAATACAAATACCCATTCTTTTTATTATAAATGGACTATCAATGTCATGTCAAATCTGACAAACTGGAAATAGCCATACTAAAATAACAATTAATCAACGGATTCTGATTACCCATTGATTTATGGTCGTTAGAAATGCAGTGGATACCTGCTATATGTAAGTTGCAAACGATTTATTTAACTTAGCATACTATGCCAGTTTTCTAATGAGTATTTAATTAAATTTCTGATACTTCAATTAAGATTCAGTATACAGTCATGTTGTAATCGATTTATTTGTTTCATGGTTCTCATCTAGGTTTATTTATATTCAAGCCACACACGCACTCTATCGGGAGATTGTGCAAGTTAAACCTTTTTACAGTACCTATATTATGTATATTATAAAATATACATAAATCCTTCTAATTGTTGCCACTGAATCACTATAATAAAAAACGAAGATATTTTTTGATTGATTACTCTCAGTATACTGATAACTAATGTCTTAGATTGGTACAAGCTACAGATTTACATAAAATCTTTTTCCGATCGTATTCTAATATAGTTAAGGTCAAACATTCTTATGATTCTGCCGAATGATTTTGAATATGAAATACAAAAAAATCTTACAAATAATGACATATAAGTGTTAAACTCCTATTAGTAGTTGAATTAACAAGATAGAAAATCATTATACATAAATATTAATTCAATCGGGTCAGTAAAATATGACACGTTTATTGACTTATATAAGATTTTAACTATTGAAGTGAAACAAGTGTTTTTTTTACGGTATATGTATTCTTTAAATCTGTTATATAAACTCTAAATATTTCAATAAAGATATACATATTAACCAGTCGATATAGTGGAGAGTGCTGAAAACGTCACATACAATCGTATTTTTAATACAAATTCAAATATTTACTTCAAATTCGAATCATCATCATATCAGCTAAAATTTTAACTACTGCGAATGAAAATTTACAAGTAGTCATCAGTGACGTAGCATGGGTGTGCGTACATACGAAGATTGAAGACGAGACAGTATTTTTTATAGATTCTTCAAATAGTTATTTATATACGTGGCTGTATGACTCGCGGTACAAATCATCTAATAGGGAATGTCCGATATTAAAAAAAAAAATAGTTGATTAATCCTATTTGGGCAAAACGAGCTTATTGTAAGATGATCGTTTTTTTAGGAAAATGCTTAAGCTGTCTCACGGTATTTTTTTTTGTTGCAAAGCGTAATATTAAAAGCATTTAAATTAATTTCGAACAAGATTCAATTGCTGAAATAATTTTATTTAACCTATTCATTTATTATGAAACTATAGGACAATTAATTAATATAACTTCAGCGAATTTTGATCTAATTGTAATTAAAGTAAATCGCTTGAAAAGTTTATTTTTATGATATTTTCACTTTATACTACTATTATACTTTTTTGAATAATATGCCTAAGCCTCATGGGTATGAAAAAAACTTTATTTATTGATGATTTTTAATAATAGAAAATGATTACACAATTTCGTATTTGAATTAAAAAATAAATTGTCAATTAAATTATTCAAGCCTTAGGCTTTATCTCTGACGTTGCCCAAATCAGCGCAATCGCTAAACGTCGCACAATATAAATTTCACCCTCGAAAGCAGCCTTCTCTGAAGCTTTTGTTATTAATCGAAAACTTGAAACATTAATAACGCAAAGAGTTACTCGCGCAAGCCTGACGCCATAAATATTCCCTTCGACAAGGCAAGTGTTGTGAACTTTGATTTGTGAGCTTTTTTAGCAACCTGTTCACTTAGCCTGCTGCCAAAGAGCTTACGGTAATAAGCTCCCAATGCATTTTACGAGTATTCTCAATCCAGACAACGGTTCTGTTTTATTGTTACCTGACATATGGAATTGTGATTAACAGAAATATATTATTTATTATAAATTTATTTCTTTACCTGAATAGTGAATCTTTTGCTTTTCACCTTGAACCCGTTTCTTTATGAATAAAATACACAGTACAGAAAAAAGTTTTTCATTTCAGTCCAAGAATAAAAAAATAAATCTACAATGTTTCAGATCTAAATAAAAACAAATTCAATATGTGTGTGGTTATACTAGAATTGAGTAAGCACCGTTTTGTTTTTATCTAAATTTTTCTTCATTTTTGCAACTCCCTGAAAATCAATATAAATATCAAACATTTCAGTAGAATTCAATTAAGACTATAAAAAACAAGACATTTTTTTTTAATTTAGTGTATTTTTACAATATATTGAAATTTGGGCTTATTACCTATTGAACCGTGAGTCATAGTTATACGTTATTATGTGCTATGGTTTGAATGAACGAATCAAAGAGTGGAATCAACTTTAAGTGACTAATTTTCTTACGTATGCATAGATCATTCATTGTCTATCATAAAATCGTAATTTTTCAAAAACGTCCCAGTAAACACATATGAAACATAATATTGCAGTGTGTTTTAGCTCTCACGTGAGGCTGTATAAATATATAATTTCAAAAGTCAAAAGTCCGGACATGCGCTCTGTAAATTTAAATTGCAAGAATCACACCAATCCATCAAAATGATCATCATGCTATGCCATATCAGATATCAAAATAATTCACCAGAAACGTATGAATGCTAGTCGTGGAAATAAGTATTTAAAACACAAGGGAGTAGAAATTTTATGTTACAATTGTTTAATATAGATAATATAAAATATGTTTAATTTATTACACAGTTTTTTATCAGTATTACAAGTTACTTCTGACGGATATAAAATAAGATCGCCCCCGACATTTAAACATAAAAAGAAAAATGTTAAGACTGCAAATAACAAAGAATAATAATTATTATGTTTAATAATAAGATCACTTTAATATCTGCGATGGATTTGTTGATGATAGTTTTTAATTTAAAATTAAATTTGATAACTTTGTTATTCTAGTCTTTTCAGTTGATTCGTAAACTTTGAGATGGTCTGATAATGCTTCTCAAAGAAGCTAAACACGTGTCACAATTTTTCAAATTTGATTTTATATGTAATTACTTATTTATCTCTGATATACGAAATCTAATTTATAATTTTTATTTATGAATTTTATAATACGATCAAGGCTTTGAATGTGTTTTTTATGTACTTTTATTTATGTATCATACCTACAATATTTTTTTAAAAAATACGATGAGACAGTTAAATTTTGCTTAAGGGTAGTTTCGTATTTTCCATTGTATTATAATAATTTTATGAATCGTATTCATTAAGTATTTTTTTCTTTAAAAACCACCTTATAATAAAATATTACATAAATACCTTTTAATATTTTAAATTGACGTAGACATAAGAGTTTTTTAATTGTATAGCTTCTTTTTTATGTTTCAAGTGTTTTTTCGGTGTTTAAATATGTATTTATAATTATTTAACATATCCATTGAAATAAATAAGGATCCACCCTTGAATATCTAGTAAAGTGTTGAAAACGACCAAGAGCTCACATCTCAAATAACATCTTCACTTAACTCGGCAAACCGGCAAAGCGTTTCACACACCTTGCTGCAGATATCACGTCCTGCCATAATGGATATTTCACATAGACGCGGTGATGTTTCGACCCTTGGCTATGACCTTCCCACCACTAGGGTTGCCACAAGCTCTCATTCGACGAAAGGATAATAAGCTCGTGATTGACAAATCCAAATCAAATCGGTAATAATTCAGAGTAATCAGCTGATCTTTTCGTTCGCATAGCAGCGATATTTTACTTTTTAAATCAATTACCATTAAATTGGCATTCATAGTTATTGTTTCTGGCAAGTAATGTCAAAAGATAATCTGTCCAAAAACACTTTATTGTTCACCATTTGCTAAATACCAATAATATATAACTGATATTTATTGTAATCTACAATGAAACCTCCTTAATCATTGCAATTACGCAAATTTGTTAGGGGTCGCTTTGTACTCCGTCACTTCCGATCCTATTTTCGACGTTTTGATACTCGAGTGTTAAGCATTCTTCAACTAAAGAAAAAAATACCAAAAAAAAAATATTGCTTACTAGTTAAATTAAAATTTATTTTTTGTACATATTTTTAGAAAAGTAGATATAAACAAGACAGTTCCCGTGATATTAAAACATCTTTTAATGGAAATAAAAAATGCTTACAACGACGTGAAACTTTTGTTACTCGTTGTTACCTGCAACTATTAAAGAAAGAAATCTTTTGGTTTTATATTTATAATACTATTTTACGAATAAACCGCCATTGTATAGCTTTCCCTTAATTTCGTTTTTTATTCAGTAATTAACTAACTTACATATATTTGTTATGTATGATTGTCAAATACAATTTTGCATGCCCTTTCCTGCGGTGCATTTTGAGGTGATTGTGGCAGGTTGCAAGTTGCATTGTTGGGGTCATGTGGGTGCAACGCGCATTTGCAACGCACCCAAATGCATTTATGAAGGCTGTATCACATAGCATAATGACTGTAAGATGAAAGCATTTTATATTTAATATTTTTTTTATTGATCTGGTCATTTCATTCAATATTTTCAATGTAAAAACCATAAAAATATAAATTATGATTTTCATCATTTTCAAATGTGTTCAAAATAATTATTTTCTGAAGCATTTACTGGCTGAGCATTTCAACAAAAAGAGTAACTAGGAAAGAAAATCAATAATCAAATTTGAATTCTAGCCCGTGACATGTAGAACAAAAACCTTAAAGCGTCAATGTTTCACTTTGTTTTAGATTTCATAAATGCCTACCTCCTTTCTTTTGGTAGGATTTATATTTATTCTACAATTCAAATAATGCACATCAAAACTAACGGCAGCTTCCACCGAAAAGTTATAATTTTATAAACAATGGCTTACTTAGAGGTGTGCTTCGGATGCCTCAAGAAAGCCCGAATTCTGCTTGTCTCTTATACCAACCGAATGGATTACATCGATGGAAGTCGTGGAAGACCGCTGATGACCATTTATCTATATGATGTACTCGGTAGAGCTACGAGAATGACATGGTAGGAAGCCAGCGGTGGGCTGCCAATATCTTAACAAGGGGCTCGGTAAATCTTATCAATTTATTTGTATCTATTTTCGCTCCCAATGTGGAGCATATGGCCTCCTAATGAAGGTATCTCTACAAAAGTCTTTTTTCTACGAGAACTGTTTATTACTTAGTCACCCAACCTTTGTTTTCCAAAGAGAGTATTAGGGATATAATGATAAGGCTAAGACAGGACTTGTGATTAACTCGAACCCATGAGGTCCGGCACGGAAGCACACAACGCTGAATGAAAAAATGAAGGGGCTACTAAGTCTTGTTTCATAATAAAATTTAACCATCTACAGAAATTGCAGTTATGTGCTGATTTGATCTACGACAAATGATTTTATTATCTTAACAAGGGGCTCGCCTCTGGTAGGAAGCAAGAAGACTGGCGTTGGTCAGAGAATCTTGGAGGCACTATGTGGTGGCCATATACTCCGACTAGAGAGCGTCTATGGAAGACAAAAATAATGCTCACCGCATTGAATGATTTTTTTGTAGTAGACATACAGACAAACAAATGTTTACATAATTTCATACAATAGTGGTAAGATTCATTTATACGACACCTTGTTTATTTATTTGTTTAATATTTTATATAAATCATTTATTCACCACATTTACGTTCAATGCGAGTTTCATAGGCTACCAACACATCCCATAGCTGAGCTAGAGTATCGTTTATGACATGCATGCAATATACGATTTATTGTGATACAGAAATAAAACTTACGTCTAGTATTAAGATTAGATAATTTAAGCACATACGTCGTAAATATTAGCTTATTCTATAGATGGTTAATGGTTATGAGTAATGCGAATAAATGACAACCATTTGTGTATGAATAATCACCATTAAATATTCCACCTACAGTTGTCCCATCCACAAGATTAACTCGAAGCCCACATTGAATATGATTTTATACGTAAGGCATTCTACAATAACGATTATTATCTTAACAATCCATATATTGCTAAAAATATACAGTCAACCCCCCCCCCAACCCCATATAGCGTAGAGATTACGCATCATGAATACTATGTTATAAGGGACTAGGCACCTATACAACATTTGAGGTTAGGTTCTTTCAATTGTTTTTTTATGAATTAAACGAAATCAGCAATCAAACGATTTTTCCCATTTTATATATTAAATAACATTGTATTTGGTATATTAACAAAAGACAAACAGCTACGGACAAAATATAAAATCGTATATAAAATTTGACCATGAAAATTTAGCGTTTTGTAAAAAAAACTCCTTTTTTCTGACGATAAAACGTTGGCTTTATTTATATACACGATGGTGATAGTAAGAAACTAACTACTGTAATCACTTACACTTTACTAAAGCTTTTCGATAACATGGCAATATCGTCAGCACTTACTTGGTTGTGCTTAAATAATATCCCCAAAAAACTTTACGTATCACCCGTTTAGCAAACATCTGTGAAAAAAAACCATCTATATGGATTCGGAACGTTCAAGAAAAGCAACAATCCCACATGGAATTTCCCACAAACTATGGTAACAACAGGAGGAAAAATAAGCGGCTCGATTTTTTTGTTGAAACATATATTTAATGACGTGTATTCAAACAAAATAATCCAGTGTTGTCATTTCATGCTTGGCTGACTAAAGATGGTCTGATGTACAGTAAAACCCCGATTTACACTATAATCGGGACCGTGAAATTGGTGGTGTGAAACTAAGATTGTCCTTAGTTTTTGTAGTAGTAAATATTCCGCACACATATAGACGCCCAGCTATGCGCGTATAGCCTGGCACGTGTTGAATACACAGACGCTAGCCAACATTTGACTGTATGCGCGGCACAGACGACCGTCTCGTAGTAACGAAAATGAAATGCAACCGTGCAATTGGGGGATTTGCGGCAAATATTTCAAGCCAGCGCGTAATTCGAGGTAGTGTAATTGGGGGTTCCACTGTATATATATAAGTTAAAATGAAATTATTGAAAAATTTCCTCGGAGTCGGAGTCGTTTTTTTTTACACGACTCCACAGCCCTGAAAAAAATCTTTGAATATCTCAACGTAGTCTCGATGTGAACGTGTGAATAAATTCTTTAATCAGTATAACGTCGAAACGTTTTTTATGTTGTTTATCTTAATTTAATGCATTTTTATTACAAAGTAACGGTTCATTTTATATGGAATTTTTAGTAGAGGTAGATCTGAAATTTAATTTTATCGTTTGCTCTTGAAATTTTGCTTGACCTTACATAACACGTTCCGGCACCTTCATCAATGGAGCTTTAAAAGCTCTCGCTCGTGCTTTTCTGGGAATGCCGATTCCGGATTGAAGGCTTTGCATGTTATAAACAACAGTCACGCGGTCACTCAGTTTAAACCTGTACGCTAACCGGACAGGGGAGGGGTACTTAAGTATATTTCCAATTTAATGCCACATTACACAATGGGTTATTACTGTATTATTGTATTTGTTATCTCTTCAAGTTCGTTAAGAGTTCTACTGACGGTTGAAAACAATCAATCCATTTTAATTTTCTGACAGGCAAGACAATGCAATAAGGTTTACTTTAAACAAATTCTTACCTTAAAACTAGTTGTTTCATAATTCGAAAAAGAAAGGAAGGATGACAATTCATATGAAAACAAATTAATTGATCAACTAAAAAAGATTCTATAATGCGAATACTCGATCAATGTTTAATATAAACTTACTCTATCACGAACTCTGCCCAAATCATACATTTTAAGAAAAAAAAACTGTAAGACTTATGGTATTTTTAAATAACTTTTATTTCCTTTCTTGTGGGATAAGTATAACATGTTTTTTAGCTTTTTCTCAAAATCGGTCTCATCGGTTTGAATTCAGGAATGATTAATATGTTGATTTTTCACTTTTAGGGTGTTCACTGTCAATACTTGGTGGAAAGGCATTATAATAGTAAAAACACAATATTTCTTTGTACTTCATTCCAATTTATTTAATATGTCAGGACCGGTTTCGCTCATTATGCAACGATGCTCGACGATGCTCGTAATGAGCGAAACCGGTCCTGACATATTAAATAAAGTGGAATAAAGTACAAAGGAATATTGTGTTTTTACTAATATGTTGATTTTTACTGATGTATTTTCGAGTTCTTGGCATGTAATGATTTAATAATTCCCCATTCAACTTCTATCCTATCATGAAAAAAAGAGCAAAGAAAGAGACAATTTTTTTTCGCGTATGTTATTTACTCCTTTCATTTCAAAGTGAGAGGATGTGTGATATCCATAAAATTTGTTCTTGTAAACACCATTTTCTTTAAGTGCACCATTACGAGCCAATCTGCTCCTCATTAAAGTGGATATAGTTGGGGAAAATCTTCCATTCGTAATATTTCGTTCGGTATTGAATATGGAGAAAAATTAGCTCACTTTTTAAATAGTTTTCTAAGTCACAATTAAAAAGCATGTAATAATATGTTATCTTGTATTTACTGTGTGAAACAGCTATCATATCATTTTTTCTACCTTAAATTTAGTAAAAAATAAAAACAATTTTTTGCATTAAAAATGCCGACATAATACTACTGTCTTGTGTATTTAAATTAAAGTTTAAGTAACAATAAAAAGTCGTTAATGTGAGCTTAAAAATGTTGTTGGCTCCTTCTCGAATTTAAGAATTATTGCACACGTGGGCAGGTGGACGCTATCTGTCAACACGTCAACGAAACAACGCGACGGGGTACACATTTTAAGAACCAAGCTTTGGAATAAATTTTATTTTTTCTTACTATGCGCTACATTAAATAACATAAGGATAGTTTTAAATATTCACTCATTAAAATTACATCAAAGTTTCAAATTAATATTTAATGTAAGATTAATTTTTCACCTAGTGGTGAATGTTATTGAACGCTCGTCCACTACATATTCACATTCACATTACTTTACCCTCATCCCCCCCAAAAATTTTAGATCTATTTTTTTATTCATTTCCAAATATTTTTCTTAATCTGTTTTTTATGAAGAAATTTTTCATTGTCGATGTATCAAAACACATTCGGAAATATTACTTTATGTTTATCAACATTTTATTTTTCTTAGCACTGTAACGCTTTAGAATAATTGGCGAGTGAATTTGTTCCCATCGCATATTTTCACACATCCGTCAACTAAGTTATTTGTATTCTTGCAACACAGGGTAAAATATAGAAATTACGACAAAAGTTGATTGATTTATTTAATAATTTTATTATTTATCTTAAACATATCTGACAATGTATTAAAAATATGTTTTCATCACATCACTAAAATGGATTAGATCGGATTTTGAGTTGCTCCACTCCAGTTCTGTTATAGGAATTACTACTTGTTCAGTCTCCGTTTCATAGTTTGCTCCGCTATGATTAAAAAAGGAATTATATGTATGCAAATGTTAAAAATTTAACCAAAAAGTATTTTTATAATATAGTTCATGATTCTGCATGTTTTTCAAATCATTCTCTTTTCACTTAATTCAAAATAATCTAATGCTAAAAATTACTTTTTGACACTCACTATGACTAGAGTATTGGCCACACTGGATGCGACTCGACTTCCTGAAGATCGAAAAAAATTGAGGTTATTTACCACTCGTTGCCGTATTTAAAATAATTCTAATGTTTTAAAGTGTCCAATATACATTGAGACATAGGACGACAAATTAAAAAAAAAGAAGGATTGGAGAAAAGAAGCACTACAAGCTTTCGACACTCCAGGTTTCATTGCTCCACATTTTGGTTTTCATACCTTTCAAATGTCTAAAATTTTCATTTAATTCGTTTACAAATGGCATTGATTGTATTTTTTTTACAAATTTTAAACATTTATAAGAGACCAAGATTATTTGTGTAAGCTTAACCTTAGTATTTATTGTTATCTGGATTTCTTAAATATATCCAATATAATTGATCAAAGTTAACTAATTGAACATGTGATTCATAGCACACCTTTCTCTAGTACAAATAGAACCGATCCCTTGTGGAAAAACAGGTCATTATTTGTTGGCAGATAATTTTATTCAGTGTTGCCTGTTGGTTGTTATAAACCAAGCCAATTGTTTTTTTATTTATGTTTGTACAAAGTGAATGCCCACAGATAACACATGTACTTTATTGTGCTCAAACATGTTGGTCTTTTTAAACGGGCTTGTATTAAATTTTTACCATCAAGGGTGATCGTAAGTAGATAGACGTTGTGATCAATAATTTTCGAGAAATTAAAAAAAAAACAATTTTAACAATTAAATTTAGATTTTGTAAGCCTATGTCCAATCCCAATGTGGAGCATATAGCCTGACAATGAAGCTATCTCAACTGATTATTTTTCTACTAGAAATGCTTTTACTTTGTTTTTCAAGGTTTCTTTTTTAAGAGAGTAGGGAAAAAGGATAGGGTTTAAACAATACAAGTGGTTAGCTAATCGCACTTGCTGTGTTTCGTTATTTTTGGATAGTAAAGTTGGAAGGGATTTGAACTCGTGACCTCCGTAAACAAATCCAATGATGTAGACATAACGTATAATATTACTAATTACTAACTACAATTAAAAAATATTTACTGTATAACGAACATTAGATCTCTTTTGATCTCTTCAAATCTCTCTTTCATAGCGGGTGGTGGTGTACATGTATATTTCTAACCTCTTGGGGCCCAAAAAATATTTAAAAAATAAATTCACCCTTCATACACCCAATACAATTCAAAACACAGTTCCTTATTGATTCATGCCGTGTGTAGAAACTTTAATGATATGATACAGTGATCTCACAAACATATAATTTCTTTATTACGATAAATTCTTCATAATGAACTTGTCGTCAAAAACCGTTCGGCGATATTCTTACGGCAAATATGTTCACATCTCACGCTAAAAATAAAAGAAAATCCAAGCACGTTATAGACAGAATAGTTACCTGGAAAAGGAATGGTAGATTTGTTCAAATCCCATTGGAGGTCCACACTTTGCAATTCAGTTATTCTTCTGTTTAAAGTACCACCACTTCCCAGGCCATTGTGTGTATTGTCAAACTATTATCGATGTACAGTGGCGCACACGCTGGCTTCCAATGGAAACCGAATGGCCACTTTACTCTACTTTAACGTAATTATATTGTAAAGTGAACGGTGTGTTATAAATTTATTGAGCTACAATATTCGATTTTTCATTAAAAAATGGTTACCATGAGAATGAGACTGTAAATCACTGTGATTCACTATATCAGTGATGCACAAACGCGGCCCGTGGGCCGCATGCGGCCCTTAAATCTCTTTCTCAAAAATACTTTTTTCATGTAAAACATGTATTAAACAAATTTAAGAAAGCTTTTTCTTCAATGAAGGAGAGTAAATCGGTTCATAGAAACTGGCTTACAAATATTATAAAAATTAAAAAAAAATACTTAAAAATTAACAAAGACCATGAACGCATTAACTTATGAATTGCATATAAATGAAACACATGGCTTATTTATTTTCTAAATAACACGGTCAAAATAATAAAATGGAACCTATTACTCATTTATCTAAATTCACTTAATCTTTTTTACACGTTTTTAAGGCTGTTTTACATGGAACATACATATTTTCTTTATTGAGCGTACTTTAAATCATTTTTTTCTTTGCGGCCCAAACCCACGATAAATTTGTTTTATGCGGCCCGCTAGAAGGTAAAAGTTGTGCATCACTGCACTATATAATATAATCATTTTATTAAAAGACCACTAGCTTTCTCTGATTTCGACGATTGCTTGCAAAAAAATATGCATTTAAATCGAAAGAATTACATTTCTGACTTCTAACTTAATCAAAACAGAAATGAATTGACTAACAACCAGTTCTATTTGAAAGTTAAATGCTGAAAATCGTTTAACTTTAACCTAGTATCAAATTTAAAAAAACATCTAAAATTGACTTACAACTATTTCTCTTTAAAAGCCTTTGTAAAAATTCTCATAAAGCTTTTCATTAAAAGTTCGTATTGAAAATGAGAAACAAAACGATATGGAAATGGAAATCAAATAATTTATTAATTTTTAATTATATACAATTTTGTTCATCATTTTAAAGTGAGGAAGGAAATGTGAACATATTGCTTATTTACGTTTTGTAATGTTAGGGAAATATAACTTTACTACATCATACTAAGTTATTAAAAAATAGAAATAAGCACCGATATTTAAGCTA
Organism: Himalopsyche anomala; assembly: GCA_031772345.1. NCBI lineage: Eukaryota > Metazoa > Arthropoda > Insecta > Trichoptera > Rhyacophilidae > Himalopsyche > Himalopsyche anomala. Next base: position 20,020,737 of record CM062829.1, read on the forward strand.
AAAAATATTCTTTATTGTGATATTGTATTGATTGATTACTTCAAATTAACATTGATAGTAAAAACAGATTCTATTAGCTATTTTAAATTCTCATTTTATAATCACAAATACATAATTTGAAAATATATTGTTATAATTATATGTTAACATTAGATACAACTTATATAATAAGTGTTTGTGACTTCATTGGATATGCTAAAAAAACAATACATTTCGTTTATTTAATGTGTTTTTAATACGCTTATTATTCAATTAAATAACCACTACAAAAATTACAATCTGAAAGTTTGTTCGCAAAAGTACTTCGGCGACACTGGAAACAAATATAATTTGTATTGATTTAAAATTCTCAACACGTAGTCTCTTCTTTTATAGTCGCTTTATGGTAAGATGGAGTGGTTTACCATAGACTAAAAGATAATAAAATATTGCAGTATTATCTGTTTTTTTTATTATAATATTTAGTTGGCACACAAAAGACTAATGCATGAATCATGCATTAAATAAATGACATATTTTTTGTAAACCAAATATGTTTGGCACGACTGAATTTTACTTTAAAATAATTGTGTTTTCACTTTAAAACATAATGTATTTATATATCCATACGAACAAGAACATTACATTTAATAAATCTTTGTTCGTCTTCATATAGATATCTCTTTAAAAATCATGATTTTAGTGATCTTTTTAAATATTGCATTAAATAAACATGTATTTTTATCTTTTCCCCGTCATCAGAATAACGATAATTCACGCAAAACTATTTTAGATAGATGAAAATTATATTGAAATTGCAAAAAAGTTTTAAAAAATTATAAAGATCAATTTAATTTTTAGGGGTAGAATTATTCTAATCATTATTTTTCTATTAAAATAATAAAAACAGTTATTATCATACAACTGGCACTGATATCTTATTTCATAATTTTCCTTGAAATACACAAATTATTACTAAATTAATTACTTAAGAATTACTGCATATATTTGAATACAACACTATTATACCACTCTCAGTGTGTTCACTATCAATAATTGGTGGAAAGGCATTATATGTGACAGTGCTATTTATACAAAATACATGTTTTTACACTTTATACATATTTTTTTATAAAAAACACTAACATTGTATTATCTTATCAGTTGATGACGCTAAACATGAGCAAAACCGCTTCTGATCTTATAAAATAACAGTGGGAATTAGTAAAATTTGTTTTATTATTTTTTGAATATACTATTATTATACATATTAGTTATATCATATACTATATGTATAACATGTTGCAAATATGACACATCATTAGATAACATTACTAAAATAATTTTAAAATTACATTTTTACTTTTGAATTATATATTATATATTTATTTTCATCATTATAGAAACATTAGCTAAGCGATGCATTTTTATTATATAACTTCTCTCCATTACATCAATAAAGTAGTGTATTTAATAATATTTCATAAAACTAAATGTATTAACCGATCGTTTTAATGTCACTTACAACCACCGTGTTAATATCAAACCGAAAATTGAACTTCCTAATCAATATTTTTTCTTTAATATGAAATAAAAATATTTCATTATTTATAAATAAATTCAAATCAGACGATATCTGAAGCATCTGTGGATTTCATTTTTGTCTACAATAGATAAGTGTTATTGTTTAACATCCAAAACTCTCTAGTATCACTCTCAAGCTTGATTGTCCATCCAATCAGGTGGATTATAAGTGAGTATTTTGTAAATTTGAATAGAAGAATTGAAGGAGGACATGTCGAGTGTTTACCACTTCGTGCTAGTCGATAAGATCTTTCGCTACACCCCTGTGCAGTAGCAGTCATCCTAACAAGAGGAATAATTCATCTTATTGTCTGCTTTAGCTTTCTCGCAACATAAAGAAGAGTTGAATAAATACAATTGAGTTACCAGGGGTGGATGAAAAATTATATAAAAAAAAGTTACATGAAAAAAAATCAATGTTGCGTAGTTTTATTTTTGGTGAGAAAGCATTGAATACAAAAATAAAAACATTTTGTGTACAAATTTCACAATTTGTTTCATAGATTATGACTGGATTTACTCGACTCATCGTGAGCAGTATCAATTATTGGAATTGGTTCAATAATATTTTGTTTTTTACGTTTTATTTTTCATAGCATGTGTTTTCAGATGCAATCTTGATTAGCAAGCTTGGAAACACTGTCTTTTTAACTCCTTGATTTCACTTAACCACTTAATACTCCACTGTAGTCTTAATTTTATCAATTTTACATCCTGACTCTTTTCCTTTTTTGCGTTACATTTTACTTTTGAGTTTCAAGTTGATATTAGATAATCAATCTTTTGTTATTATCTTTTGGTAGATGTTAGCGACCCACAAAATTCAACTACAGGAGGACCTCGACTTTCGCACCTAATTGGTTCCTGGACTTTGTGCGAAAGTTGAAATGTTCGAAAGCCGAGGGAAGTAAAAAAAAACACCAAAAATTGTACTAAGTACATACTAAATAAAAATTATATTTTCTTAATGAATTTGTCAAGCGTTAGTTGTGTTTTACTACTTTTTTTTTCTTCGTAGAGAGTTCTGTAACATGCCGTACTCTTATGGATCGCCCTACGCACTTGAGATATGCGTTCTCCATTAGGATCACATTCTTCCATAATATTCAAAAATGTCTCGAGATGCATAAAAGCGTCGTTCATGGTTTTTATTGTTAAGGTCTTGATGATTTCTTGATGGTCTCATCTACATTGAATATTTGACCAGAGGTATATTCTCCATCTTCAATAATTTTAGAAAATGAGGAAATAAAGTCTTTTGCAGCATCTTTATCCGCATCAGCTGATTCTCCAGTGAATTTAACATTGTGTAAAGAATACCTTGTTTTAAAATTTGAAAACCAGCCGTTACTTGCATGAAACACCGTGTGAGAATCATCTTTTAGTCTAGCCTTCCAATCCTTATGCAAACTAAGAGCTTTAGCTTGAATCATCGAAGTACTCAGAGGTACGTCTTTTTGATTTTGGTCACTAATCCAATACGACAAAGATTTCTCCATTTCATCCAACACTATGCCGTGCCTTTTGGAAAGAACTTTTGATAATACATTTCCACAAGATTTTACATATTCCTTGATTTTATCTTTATTTTTTAATATCGAACATATCGTAGACCTGTTCATATCATACGAACGACCAATTGAAGCATAAGACTCTCCATTTTCAGATCGTTTTATTATAGCCATCTTCGTTTCGATTGTATGAAGTTAATGGGTTCTTAATTTGTTTTTTGCCATATCTACTTCACTGTTTTTTCGTTTCCCATTCATGTTAAAGTGGGTACGAAATATTTGTGACAAAGCTCGCGGAACAATGCACCTGTACGTGCACTGACGCAAGACTAAACCTGTCAAAATTAGGCGGGAGTGTTCGGATGCGTTCAGATGCATTCGGATGCATTCGGACCCGCTCGCGTTCGTGTGTCAATGCATATGTGCGAACAGTACGTAACACTTTTGATAGTACTAACTTAGCTCATATGCGTTTCGTTGTAAGACAGGGAAATTACTGCACGGAATCAAAACATTTTTGCATTATAAAAAAAAAAAATTTTTTTTCAATAATGTGCGAAATAGCGAATTGTGCGAAAGTCAAAGGTGCGAAAGACGAGGTTCTCCTGTTTATACTTCCATTATCATATCTCAAATGAATCCAATCACTTGAAGTAGTTCACGCTTCTTCTACTTTAAAAAAATCGAAAAATATCATGCTTTATAATATATTATTAAGTAGTACTTGTAGCTTTGTATTTTCCAATATTTTAATGTTTTCGTTTGCCTTTGCATTATGTCTTATTTTTTATGATTCGCAGATGCCATCAGAACCGTTGAGATATTAAAAAAGACATCTAATGGCTTAACTCTGGTGTGGCCTTCTGGCCAATTCTGAAATTCTGCAAATTTTGGATTTGAAAATCCTAAAAAAAAGACCAAAAAAAAAGGTCCTACGCTGCTAATTTTGGGAAATTCGCAAATTTCTGGGGTTTAAAAATTGGTATGATTTTTTTCCCGGCCAAAGATTCGGTTCCCGGTAAATTGCTCGAATAACAAGATAATCAATTTGTTTCCGATTGTTCTGTCCGTTTGTTCTGTCTTAGCACTAATGTTCTATGTGTTCTGGAAATATAAAGAAACAGTTTGAGTAACTAATTAATAAGCAGTTCTAGTAGAAACACTTCTGTTGAGATAAACTCCATTAAAAGATTATATGTTCCGCATTTGGAGCGAACACGGTTAAAATAAATACTTGCGAAAATTATTTTTATATTTCTCACTTTAAACAAGTGTCGCACAAGATAAAAATGAAATTCGTAGAAAAAGTCGTGAAAAATCTTTTAAATAACCAAGCAATTCGAATAATTTGTAATTCGAGCAATTTCCATTCGAGCAATTTACCGGCTACCCAAAGATTCTCTAGTCAATGTTTACTGCGGCCTTATATCGAATCAGAAAAATAAATGCGGCCTTTAGAGAAAAAAAGGTTCCCCACCCCTGATTTAGAACCATCAACTAATAACTTATATATTATTAGGTATATAGGTTTGTGCTTGTTTCTTTTGAAAATCTTTATGAAAGGTTAAATAACACACTTCCGCAATACATCAACAAGATTACTTGATATTCAATGTTTTTGAGATATCTTTTAAATATGATGTCACATTTCCTCTTTAAATTTTCATTTTTATTTTCAACAATAATTATAGTTGAGTTGTATGTTTTAATTTTCAATTTATTTTTCATTTTAAATACAATGATCAAATCAAAGTAGCTGTAGTATTAAAGTTAGTAAGTAAAACTTTTAAGAAAGGTCTGCCCGTTGTTTTATTTAACAAGTTAACGTGTAAAATATTTTTAGTAATATAAGATCGATATAATTATTTTTTTAAGAATAACAGTAAATTTAAAAAATAGGCTTGAGTTTAAAAATAATAATATCACACATTTACCTTGTTTTTCATTTACGCAATCCATAAATTCTTTCAATCATTTTAGACAAAAGAAAGACACAAAGATTTTCCAGGCAATAGCAGAAAACTACTATTTTTTTAATTACGTTCTTAATTATAAGTAAATTTTAACATTTAATACATCTGAGTATGAAGAAATATATTAACAATACTAACTATCTATCATATTAATTAAAAAATATTTGTAACACCTGAATTCACTGTTCAAATGTCCATTGTCGATTCTTGCTGGAAAGATTTTATATTAAAAAAATAATACACTTTTTTGTAGTTAACAATGCTCGTGGAGAACAAACCTAGTCGTTTAAACATACTGCAGTAAAAATAATTATACGATAATATCCTGATAACATATACACCGAAAACCTAAAATATTGTAAGATTTAAATTTTATAATTAGAAATATTATTTTTTGCTGAACGACTACTCCCGCATCCAATCGGAAAATGGCTCTCGTACATACGACACTATCGAAGGGTTGAAAGCAGAATGAACAATCGGTCTATTGAATTGTAAAGAGGGCCGGCAAGCTGCGCGTCTGGAATAAATCACTTTTTGTCTCTTAACCACCCTCCCTCTCGTCCTTACCAAAAGCAGAACTTCAAATTTACCTATGTCTACAATTACTGCCATTATATTAACAAACTATACAATTTGGTTGACCAACCCATTTGTATAGACATAATATAGCCCATACATTTCACGACAGCCATGCTTCACTCAAATTAAATCAATGTTACCATTTTTTCTATTTTTTTCCAACATAGTATTACATTAAAGATAGCACAGCTTGGTTTCAATTCATCTGTTACAGCTTTGGAGATTAATTTTATTTTTGCGTGTTTTTCATTTCTTTCCCTACACTTCACGAAACGCATGTATATACAGCCACTACCAGCTCCGATAGCGTTTGATTTTCCAACACTTCGGAAATACTCAATCAGGTGATAAATTTTGTTGGCTCAGGTGATTGATTACCTTGATAATTTATTTTTTACAAAAAATGATTCTCTAATAAGAATAGCTAGTGTTCCTAAAAAAGGTAAATTAAGTGTGTTTTCTTTCATAGTTTTCATAATTTCATAGTCAAATATATGTGGCTTGAAATGGGACATTTTTATATTCATATTTAAATTATTAAATAGTTGTAACATATTTCGTTCGTAAGATGCAAAACTTCAGGTCTGTGGATTTGAAGTCGTGAAGTAAGACTATTTTAACCGAAGTCGGAGTCGGAAAAAAACTACTAAAAGACTCAAAACTGGCAACACTGCTCCAAGCCAATTAAAAACAATCAAAGTATTAAATAAAAAAAAAATATTTTGTAAGATAAAAAATTACCGATTTTTTTTCAATTCTTTATATAGATATAAATATAAAAATTTTGATGTCATCGTCGTTTGCTTAGTAAGATATAATTCGTAAATATCTACGGAATAAGTTAGCCAAATATCACTTTTCAGGTGTTCACTGTCAATACTTGGTGGAATGGCATTATAATAAAAATAATAAAAGATTTTTAGCACTTTTTCCGCTTAAAATTTATTTGATCAGGACCGGTTTCGCTCCTCACGAGCATTATCAACTGATAAGGAAAATAAATTAAACAGTGCTATTTATACATTCACTATCTATCATTATTATACTATCATTTTGTTTATCTTTTTGATTGGTGAAATAATTACTGTATCTACTTCAAGGAAGGTATAAAATCGAAGACCATTTCAAAGGAGGAACAAACTACTGTATTCGGAGTCGGAGATGTGTTTTAATTTAAAGTCGGAGTCGTTTTTTACGACTACACAGCCCTACAAATATCAAATTGCGCGGCAATCAAAGAACACATTGCTTACTTGAATAAGTATTATTAAAAAGTTTTCATGCTAATACAAAGTGAGTTTAATATGTAAATCAGTTATACATTGTATGAAAGGCGGCAACTTGTAATGTTGGTTGTACTACATGGCAGGACATACATATGTTTTTTTATTACGCATGCGGTTTTTGAATTTCGAATTGAAACATTTTTACGATACATGGGTATTATACAAAATATACTGTCGGCGTATCTGAAGCGGAACTATTTATTGTTCCATACCTGGCAACAAACCGTTTCTAAAAGGAGATGAGGATATAGCTTGCACAGAAGAAAGTCAAATAAAGGTATCTAAGAATTTGAAATACTCTCAAGATCATTTGTATATAATTATAGTTTATAATATATTTTTTTCTTTATTGTATATTTTTTTCACAAATTATTGACTATTAACACCTTAGAAGTGATATTCTTCATTTCCATGGTAAGAATTTAAAAAAAAATCTACCATGTCCGCTCCCAAAATGGAGCATATGGACTCCTCGTGAAGTTTATCTCAACAGAAAAATATTTCTACGAGAACTGCTTGTTACTCAGTTGCTCAACCTCTCTTTTTCCAAAGAGAGTAAGAATAGAAGGAAAAGGCTAGGACAGGACTAATGGTTAGCTAATCGCTCTCGATACGCCCCGTTCATTGGATAGGATAGGTGGGAGGGAAGAATTCAAGACATCACGTACATCCATGCCTTTGAACAGAAATTCATAAATCAATTGAAAAATCAATTTATAAAACTGCCCGTACTGGGATTCGATGTTGACCACTCGACCACACAGGCGGCAATGTTATTACACAATATATTATGTGCCAATAATACATTGCATATCTTCCATTCCCTCCCCATAAGACTGCGACTTTCTAGTTTCCCATTCTTCTTTTCATTGTAATATAACCGTATCGATTTGATATTTTTTTGCTAATAGATTCAACTAACGGTTGTAAAATAATGAGCTCATTCTCATTCACTGATGTATGTAAGTATACAGTCACTTTTAAGAACCTTTATAATACACGTTACTATCCCGACATTCTTAGGTTCGAGCCCTTTGATTGCACATCACATATAAATAACAAAAAATGCAAGAGCGTTGAACATTTTTATACAGGACTGACTATAATAACAGATGTGTGAATTTAAATAAATGACGTATAATAATGTAAATTATTAAATTAATCCTACAGATAAGCCAACGTTGCAATCAAAAAAGTACACAATTATCGATCTGCTACCGACATACCGCATAATATTACAAAGCAGGGGTTGCCAAACTAGTGGCCGCGGGCCAGGTCTGGCCGTTCAAAGATTTTCACCCAGTCTTTATATTGTAAATGTAAATATTTTATATACACGAAATATTAATTTAATAAAATTTCTTTTGGAGTTAAAAAAACAGGATTTCGACAGTAATATTTTTGAAATATCAACCGACACGAGATCCTTCGAGAAGTGAAGTGAGCCAATCCGTAAAATGATAAAACTTTTTTATTTGATTTTATGGACAATCACGACTTTACATGGTGTTTTTGTGGATTTTACATGTTTTTATTTAAGGGAGATAATTGTATTTAATTTCACTTCACTTTTACAATACTTTGAGAAATGTAAAATATTAAATCTTATTTTTTTCCTAAAATAAAATTAAGCTTAGTATACCTCTCTGGGGTCAATTGATTTCACCCCAAAACAAAAGAAAAAATGTATAATCATATTCTGTAAATAATAGTGCAACACGATAAAATAGTTGTGTTGCAGAAAGGCTGTCTTTCCATATTATTGTTCAGAATACCAAGATGTGAAAAGCTTCTATCATTACCATCATAATAGTCGCATTACATAAAATAACAGGGTTATCACATATTATCACTTTTTTTTCAATATATATTATAACATTAAATTATTGTGATTGTTTTTTTTTTATCACAATAAAACATTAAAGCGTCAGTATAATATATCATCATAAGCACTATCTCTCAAAAGCTAAAAAAAAATATGCATAATTCGTTAAAACCAGTCAACCTTAGTCCTAGGCCAATTACTCATAGTACAAATAATTTGAATCATCGTGACAGTGGTTAGGTAGTTAACTTTGTTGGCTTCAGTTACGTAGCCATGAACAGATTTTTAATCGATTATGAGTTTCTAATCGAAGGCATGGGTGTCTGTGATGTTCTTAATTCCCTCCCACCATCCATCCGATTCTAAAAATACGTGAAGCGAAAACGATAAGCTAGCTATTCTTTTATCACTAATTACTATTTTTTTGATTGAAAAAGATAGGTTGAACAACTGAGTAGCAAACAGTTATCGTAAAAAACATTTTTTTAGATAAACTTCATTATGATTTCATAAACTTTTTATTGCGAGCGGGGATTTTTAAAAGAGGATAGCATTCATAATTTATTTTATCTTGAGCAAAATATTTTCGATAACTTGTCAAGTGTTCATAACTTTCATAAAAAATAAAAAAAAAACCATAATGTAGCATTGTCAGTATTCGCTCAATACACATAGTGTGAACGATACGATAGAAAGAGCTAGCGTGTCCCTGATGTATGCTAAAAAATACACAACACTTCACCCACTATCTGTACATCCACCTTTCATCTTCTTCATCATAATCTAAAAGTAAAAGTATTTTTTCTAAGATGCATAAAAGTTCATCTAAAGATGCTTCTCAATGAAGTGTAACGCGTGTCATACCTGGTAATACACAACCAGTGGTAAATCTTAAATTGTAAAATATTGTTAAATTTTTTAGAGTTGTTATAAATTTAAATACATTCGAACAAAAATGTTGAACGGAAGATGTTGGCCCTGGATCTATAAGAGAACACATAAAGGCGGGTTTTCATTTAATGTAAATTTTATTTTCCTTTTATTGTTATTTACAAGCGAGTGTAAACGTCATGTGCAAAATGCCACGCCACACTGCGGGAACTAACTGCGTGCATTCTATATTCATTACGCCTTCTTACCAAGTAATGGAACTTCAAAAAAATATATTAAATAAAAATAAAAATAGAGAGTATGGATAAAAGGGATGAACCAATTCTTCCTAACACGAGTTCTCCGTACAGAATAAATAATCCTTTACACAGATTCTTTCGTACACAGTTAACTCCAGACATAGAATATTCCGTACATTTTAAATTATAAATATATATTGTTTTATGTCTTATTAAATGTCAAAACACAAATAAAATTATAAACTGTTTATAATTTACACTATTATTTACTTCTATTCTTCCATTCTTAAAAATACTTGATGGTTGACTAATATTTTTTTTATATTTAAAATACAATTCAAATTTTCGTATTATACTGTGTCCGGAATTTTCTATGTACTAAAGAATCTTGTTCGGAGTTTTCTTGTACGTAGTATTCTCCATGGAGAATTTGTGTTCGGAAGAATCTTGTTAGGAAGAATCAAGTAACCAATAAAAGGATAGGGCTGACACCGAATTAGTGGTTAGCTAATCGCTCTTGGAATAATATCTAAAACATATATTCTATACAAATATAACATAATATATTGGTTTGTACTAACTGTACAGTTTTAATAACCATTGATCAGTTGAAAACATTTGCAATGAGTGAAACCTGTCCTAATCATTTGAAAGAATTGTTGAAGCAGTAGAACATGTGTTTTTTTATAAATATAATCCTTTACTATCAAATACTGTAATGTTTCACTTTATATTATTTATTTATTTTTTAGCGTGTAATATTTTTTTGTAATTTCCATGACTTATTTTATTTCATTTCTAAATTTCTAGCACCAGCTTTTTAAATAATTTAAAATAGTATTCAAAAAATATACCAACAACTTAAAGTATAGAAAACCTTTGCCAGTTTACTACGGAGTAAAAAATGCACTGTTTCAAAGTTATTGTTACAAGTTTTGTTATTATCGAATGTGACTTCACGTTATTGCGAAGAAAATCAGTAGACAGAATGCAGATAACGAAATCATTTTGATATTCCACCTCAAATACATTTGCTAAGCCTTTAATCCGAAGGTAATCGGTGATAAAATGAATATTAAAGTATTCGATAGTCCACAACGATCTAAATCGGTACAACGAATAGATTCTTAGTAATCGAATGATTAAATTATGGTCATATAACTGATAAGTATAAATTATTCAACAAATACAATTGATTAATTTTAAAAAAAATACGTTTTTATAGGATATTGCTGCATATATTGACATTACTCGTAATTTATTTATGAGCGAGTTAAATCCCCACTAATAAAATTCATTATGACCGATAACAGTTTGAATGAACTCGACGTAAAACAGGTAGGTAGAATTAAATAAAAACCATCGCTCCAGTGTTACGAAAACGTTTATTTAGGAATTTACTATCATCAAAGTTTAATCACATACAATATTTAACAAACAAAATTTTGAATTCACAATACACAATAACTATTATAATACCGAGCTTGCTCACAGGATTTTATAAAAGTTAATAAAATTGATGTTTAACTCCGCGAAGAACAAAACGATTTTTTAATTTTCGTCGAAATTGAAATATATAAAAATATCAGTTCTTTCATCACGGACGAAAAACCACAAAAGAAAAAAACTACAAGTGAATTTACAGCTAAAGGTCTCTGGAAGCACGTTCCAGGACCGGGAAGTGTCCCCCATACACGTTGTGTTCGGTTCGTGTCCCAAAAAGCAAGAAAGAAAGAAAGAAAAATCGCATCTGGTATCAAAAGAACAATGTTGCCATTTAAGCCATAAACAATAAAAAAATTGATATTACGGATTACATGATAACATAATTTAAACACAATTAATTTAGCTACAAATTTTAAATGTCTGCCAATTTTCATTGTAAAAGTGGTAGTGGAGCGTGTGACTATAAACCATACCGTATCAATATCGAAACTCTCCGTGAAAGTCAGTCAGTGACTTCAGGCTACATGTAAAAGAAAAGAATTTAGTATATATATTCAAAAAAAATGGTCAATTGATTTTAACAAACATTCATTTCAATTATGAAATCCATCTTATTGGTTTATTTAATTATCTCAGTCGGTGCCAGTTGCATGCTTACTCAGTGACTTTTTCTTCAATAGATCAATTCATCATATTTGACATTGTGGCGTATGCCAATGCGCCAAATATTTTAGGCTTAAAAGATTATACGAGAAGAACTCGATGATAATGTAAATTGACATCACAAACACCCTCGTCTTAGGTCTCAAATTTAAATTGAAAAATCTAAATTTGACATTGACCTTACCGATAATCGAACTCAGACTTACCTGGTCGGTAGAGAAATCTCTAACCAACTAGGACACAGCGGGTGACTTAACCAAAAGGTACTATCAACAAAACAATAGTTAACAGTAACGAAAAGTAACAGAGTAATTAATATCACGGAACCTCTTAACGAAATATAAAAAAAAACTTCATTATTTCAACTGTCGCTATTTCAACGTTTAATTATTTATGACTGTCTAATAAAATCTGAGAGAAATGAAAAAAGGAAGCATTAATAATTTCATACGTATCAATAGCATAAAGAACGTTTAATAAATTACTAGCTGTAAGCCCGTTGACCTCAACGGGGGGATTTTTGTTGCATTTTTAAGTAGTCAGAAAATTTACAGGCGTCAAAAATAAATTACTAACCTATTTATTGAATAATCCAGAAATTCTGATAGTAAAAGAAATATATCTGGGGGCGTATATCGACAGCCCTGCCCTGCAGTATTTAAATTGTAAATTATTTATTTTTGGAATCATGTTCTAGTTTGCCAACAACTATTTTTCGTAATAGCAGAAATTTCGTAAGTTATTGAATTTTCGGAATAATGTTTAAGTTTGTTAACTATTTTTCGTAGTAACAAAAAAAGTCCTTGTAAATTACTTAATTTTTGAAATAATATTTAAGTTTGCTAACAACCATTTTTCGTAGAAGCAGAAATAGACCTCGTAAATTATTTAATTTTTGGAATAATGTTTAAGTTTGCTAACAACCATTTTTCATAGTAACAAAAATAGTCCTTGTAAATTACTTAATTTTTGGAATAATGTTTAAGTTTGCTAACAATTATTTTTCGTATTAGCAGAAATAGACCTCGTAAATTATTGAATTTTTGGAATAATGTTTAAGTTTGCTAACAACCATTTTTCATAGTAGCAAAAATAGTCCTTGTAAATTACTTAATTTTTGGAATAATGTTTAAGTTTGCTGACAATTATTTTTCCTATTAGCAGAAATAGACCTCGTAAATTATTTAATTTTTGGAATAATGTTTAAGTTTGCTAACAACCATTTTTCATAGTAGCAAAAATAGTCCTTGTAAATTACTTAATTTTTGGAATAATGTTTAAGTTTGCTAACAATTATTTTTCCTATTAGCAGAAATAGACCTCGTAAATTATTGAATTTTTGGAATAATGTTTAAGTTTGCTAACAACCATTTTTCATAGTAGCAAAAATAGTCCTTGTAAATTACTCAATTTTTGGAATAATGTTTAAGTTTGCTAACAATTATTTTTCCTATTAGCAGAAATAGACCTCGTAAATTATTTAATTTCTCGTAAGTTTGCTAACAATTATTTTTCCTATTTAGTAAATTATTGA